>BSBK01001378.1:30000-42500 GCA_027943335.1 Chamaecyparis obtusa | reverse complement strand
GAAATTGATTTGAAATTGATATGAAGATGTTAGGTCCTGAATGACCAAAGATAATGTTAACTATAACAGCAATGAACCGATGATTGCAAAAAAGTGTCAAAATGCCTAATTCTGAACCTTATGATTGCAAAGAAGTGAGTGATCGATTCCAGACCCGATTGTCGATAAGAAATCACATTGGTATCACATTCTTGAAACCCTTCAGTTATGAAGAACCAAGGAAATAACACTAATGAACCAATGGTTGCAAAAAAAACTGATACATTTTACAAGATTAAGAGAATACTAGATTGATATGGATCTCAATGAATCTGATATGCCCCAAGTGATGATTGATTTGCCTCAAGCGATGAGGACTTTTGATGAATGGTTGTTGTCTTGATTACTGAGGAAAGATATGATTTCAAATTTAGATTACAGACTTTGAATGATGTGTAATACATGCCCCCTTCGGGATTAAAATTGAAATCTGACAAGAAAAGTCAGCGTTATAGTTTAGAAGCATGTTAATTGATTTGAGAAGTGGTTATACACATTCGAGAATGTGTTCTACATCATTTAGAGGTCCTAGAGACCAAGTTTGACTAGGTGAAACCATGAGGTTACCATGGTTAACCAAGTTGAAATTTTGATAGTTTGATGTAAGATTATCAGGTTAAGTTGAATATTGGATTTCTGTGATGATTGAAGGTCGATTATGCAAGTAGTTAATAATATGAATGATCTCAGATTTCAATTTTGATCCTGAAAAAGGATTCTACTTGCTATTTTGTTGGATGGACCTTTGTGTAAGATTCAACTCTTGTTAGATGGAAGAGACAAGTGGAGAATTGTTTAAGCATTGAAGTTTAGCCAACCATTGTGAGATCATGCAAACATGTAGAATGCAAAGAGACATGCATAATGAAATGCAACCTAAGACCTAGGACCTATTCACTGATCATGTGTTGGTCATTTTCATCATTAAATTTTTAGGTAATTGGATAAATCACTACAATGCCTACTAGTGATGAAACCATAGACATATGAATATCAATTTGTATGCGCCTAAATCAATACAACACCCACTGATGAGGCAACCATGGACATATGAATATTGATTTTATTTTTGAAATGTCAGATTAGATATAAGCACCAAGGCACAAACGCCAGGATGACCTAAATATCATGTCCATTTTGATATAGCAATTTGTATAAGCATCAAAACATAAATGTCATGATGACCTGAATATGCCTTGCATACAAACACATCAAATAGTCAAAAGATCATTCTAAATCCAATGTGAATTACCTATAGTGACCCTCTTATTGTTCATCTCTTTAGGTAAGATCGCATTTCACATTAGGAGAAAGAACTCACTCAAAAATAGTTAGATCAAACTTCCTTGAATTTTTTGGGTATCAATGGTCGAGGTATGCCATGGCCATCCAATTTGAGATAGAGGCCTTACAGACGGACACCATTTAAATCCAAAATTTTCAAAGTTGTTAGATTTTCACATACAAGCAGAAGATGAAGAAAAGATTATGCCCTAGTCATCACTCTCTAAATCTTTGTAAAGGACATCATCAAAGAGCTCATGGGAACAAAATATGCAAAAATCTCAATGTTGAATCAGTAAGCATACAAGGAGATAAAAACATGTAAAGCACATATTATTTTTATTTTGATGTTTAATTGTGTTGTTGTAGATGCAAAATCCTTTTTTGAGATGAGACTGGAATGACTGACTCGGATGAAAGCTTCAAAGGACTCTGACTGGATATGATATGTCTAAGATACACTAGAGACCATAGGATATGACATTGATTTCCCCCAAGTGTTTGGGCATTGATAGGATACAGACGCGTGAGCCAATTGGTGTACAGACCAACTTATTGAAAATAGGAACACAGAAACAAACCAGGAGATATGTACAAACTAAAGCAAGATTGAAAGCTGGGAAAGACCAAGATTGCGCTGATAGATGGAGCATTTTAAACAAGTGGCACCCATTTTTCGAGTTTTCACCATTCTTGGCAGAGATTCTATTTTTGCTACCAAGGCGCCTGTTTTCCAGGTTTTCACCAAGGCACTTTTTCTTTTTCTCATTTTTTTATATTTTTGATCTTTTCAATTTTTTTGTACTTTTGATATTTTTTGATATTTTTACTTTTTTTTGTGAATCATCAAGGCGCCTATTGCTAGGTTTTCACCAAGATGTTCATTTTTTTAGGACTTTTTCCAATTTTTAAGATTTTTTCAAGCATTTTACCAAACACTGAATGTCTTAGGCATATAATTTCTTTAGATGGAGAACATTGATTGGTTCTCAGAGCTATTCTCCTTCAGTCATTGAGAGTTGATAGACACCAGAGCCAAAAGTAGCAGTGATAACAAAGGGACCCAGCCAGTTGGGTTCAAACTTCCCCTTGCGTTCTCGATGTGATTGATTTTTAGGATTCTCTCTCAAGACTAGATCGCCAACCTGAAATTCTCTGTGTCTGACTTTCTTGTTGTAACCTCTAGACATTCTCTTTTGATATACTCTAAGATGATCATACGCTGCTTGTCTGCACTCATCTAGTAGTTCCAGTTCTCGCAACCTAGACACTCTGTAGTCATCATTAGTTACTAGACCATGCGTTCTGATTCTTAGTGATGGGATTTCAACCTCAATAGGTAGTACTGCTTCAGACCCATAAACTAAAGTGAAAGGTGTAGCCCTAGTAGGCATTCTGATACTTGTTCTATAGGCCCAGAGAGCTGGATTGATCATGAGATCCTAGTCTCTTCCTATTTTATTAACTGTTCGATGCAAGATTTTCAATAGATTCTTGTTTGAAGCTTCTGCTTGTCCATTCCCTTGAGGATAGTAGATAGAAGACCAATGTTGTGTAATCTTGAATTTGGCACATAGATCATCCAAGTCTCTATTTTTGAATTGTCCACCATTATTTATGATTATAGAATGTGGGATCCCATATCTACATATGATATAGTTTAGGATGAACATAGATATTTGTTTTCCCGTTGCTTGTGTTAAGGGAACTGCTTCTACCCATTTTGTAAAATAATCTATAGCTGTGATTATATGGGTATGTCTATTAGAAGAATGAGGATGTATAGCTCCTATAAGATCAAAGGCCCATTGGTGAAAAGGCCATTGTGTAGTGAAGGGAATTAGATCTCTCCCTAGAGCATGAATTAGGTTACCATGTAGTTGGCACTTTTGACAATTCTTAGCAAATTTGATAGCCTCTTTCTCCATTTTAGGCCAATAGTACCCATCCCTAATAAGTTTTTGAGCTAATGTTAAACCATTTGAGTGTGACCCACAAATACCATCATGGAATTCCTCTAATGCATGTTGAGACTCTTCCCATTCTAAACATCTAAGTAGCATACCATCTAGACTTCATTTGTAAAGATCATGACCAATGATGACATATTGGGAGGCATTACAGATAAGGTATCTCTTTTCATGGCGGTTGAAGGTATCGGGAATGATTTGGTCTTGGAGATAGGAAAAAAGGTTTTTATATTTGGATGAATCATGACCAAAAATAGTGCAGATCATTCGGGTTTCAAGGGAATCATATGCAGGATAAGATAGTGCTTCCACCAAGAACTCATAGCATAGCTCATGTTTAGGCTACTGTAATAGAGTAGATAGCATTTCCATTGCATCGATAGCCTTGTTCTTTATTCTAGGGATTTGCTCAAATGTGATAGATATGAAATACTTCTTTGGATCATCTACCATTCTCTTGTAAGTAATGAGCTTTTCATCTTTAGTTTGGTACACATCATTGACTTGATGGATAAAAAGTTGAGAGTCTCCATGAAGGTGTATCTCTGTTACTCTCCACTCAATTGCTATTTTCATACCATTAAGAAGGGTTTCATATTCTATAATATTGTTTGTGCAAGGGAACTTTAATTTGAATGCTTTTGGGATTGAGTACCCTTGAGGAGTTATGAACAATATGCCTGCTCCAGATCCATTTTGTGTGTAGGAGCCATCAAAGAATAATTGCCATTCTTTAGAAGAAAGAGTCATGATAGAGGAATCTAGAAATTCCATTTGCATTGGTGTATCATCAATCATAGGTGCATCTGCTAATTGATCAGCAATAACTTGTCCTTTTATAGCTTTTCTTTCCACATATTCAATGTCAAATTCACTTAAGAGCATGACCCATTTGGCTAATCTACCTGTGAGGGTAGCTTTACTTAGTAGATACTTTAGTGGATCAATTTTAGCTACCAAATGTGTGGTATGAGCTAACATGTAGTGTCTCAGTTTCTATGATGAAAAGATCATAGCTAGACAAGATTTCTCAATCATCGAGTAGTTCTTCTCATATGCAACCAATGTTCTACTGATATAGTATATAGTTCATTCCTTTTTATTCTCATCATGTTGTGCTAGCAATGCCCCCAGTGATGTATCTGTTGCAGAGACATATAAGATCAATGGCTTCCCATGAATAGGAGGCATCAAAATAGGAGGATTTGATAGATATTATTTGATATGGTCAAATTTCTTCTCACATTTTTCATTCCATGCAAAGGTCACACCTTTATGTAATGTTTTTGTAAAAGGCTGTGATATGTCAGCAAGCTGTGATATGAATCTTCTGATAGATTGAAATCTCCCTTGCAATATCCTAATTTGACTAATATTCTTTGGGGGTTGCATCTCCCTTATAGCCTTTACTTTAGCTGGATCAACTTCAATGCCTTTCTTTGAGACTATGTATCCTAAGAGCTTTCCACAAGTGACACCAAAAGAACACTTCTTAGGATTTAGTTGAAGACTAAACTTTTCCATTCTGTCTAGTATCTTGCTCAAGTCATTTAGATGTTCAGCTCTAATCATAGATTTTGCTAAAGTATCATCAACATAATCCTCCATAGTTCTATGTATCATGTCATGAAAAATAGATGTCATGGCTCTTTGATATGTAGCACCAACATTTTTAAGCCCAAATGGTATGGCATTCTAATAGAAGGTACCCCATGCACATGTGAAAGTAGTTTTCTCTTGATCCTTTGGAGCAATTTTTATTTGATTATATCCAGAAAAACCATCCATTAAGGAATACATCTCGAAACCCCTAGTCATGTCCACTATCATATCAATGTTAGGTAGAGGAAAATCATCCTTAGGGCATGCTCTGTTCACATCTCTAAAGTCTATGCACACTTTGATTAATTTATCTAGTTTTGAAATAGGTACAATATTAGAGATCCATTCTACATAATCAATAACTTGAATGAATCTGGCTTTCATGAGCTTCTCTAATTTAGCTTTTACCAAGAGTGCAACATGTGGATGCATCTTTCTCAATTTTTTCTTAACAGGTTTGACATTTGGAGCTATAGATAAATGGTGCATTATAAGATCAGGATCCAACCTTGGTATATCTGAATATTTCCATGCAAAGTTGATCTTCTTTTTTGTTAAGAATGTTGTAAAGTTTTGCTTCTCTTCTTCTGATAAAGATTGTGCTACATGAATCAACTGTGGTTCTTCTATTGTTCCCAAGTTGATGGATTGAGTTGGCTTAATTAGAACTGGAGATCTACCTTGTAAATGACTTAGAAGGACATCAACTATCTCATCCTTAGGTGCCTTAGAGAGGTTTTCACCTTTGGATATGTCTTTTATTTTTACTTTTGTAGGTTTTGAGACTACCAAAAAGTGTTTTTTCACCCTCAGAACTCCTTTTCTTTTTATTTTTATTCTTTTGACTAAGATATTTGATGTCTGACTCTGTCATGCTAACGCTCAATTCACTGATGGAAGTCCTCATAGGCTCAACTACATTGAGGTAGTGAGCAAGGGCATAGTCATTCGGGAAGGTATAAATACCATGGCTTGGATTTGTGGAGGTTTGATCAAGAAGTTCAGGATGTTGGATAGTCAAAGTGGTGAAGGATTGGGAGATAGTGTTTACGGATATGGATCTGTGATCATTGGTACTGACCCGACGCTTGAGTTCAAAGGTGATATTACAACTTAAGACATTCAATTCATGAATAGGCTCAATGTCATTGTGGAAGTCCAATTCAGCCATCAGTGGATCAGACTTGATAAGTTCCTTACTTTTCTCTAGACTTACGTTGGGTGTAGGTGCATATTGGTGAATAACATCAACATGTTTTTTTGTGATAAGCTCATCTTCCTCTGGAATGGATCCCCATTCATAGTCATTAGATTCTTCATCTATGCCTCTAGGAAATCTAAGAACATGAGTAAATTTAGGATGAATACCCCAGGAAGGGTTATCCTCAGATTCTGATTTCAATTCATACTCATGAGAATCTATCTCAGAATAACTACCACCTTCCTCTTTCTCTATTTGATTGTCTTCGAGATGAGTTGGTTCTTGTGTTGCAACTATCTCTTGCTTTATAGTAGGTTCTTGTGTTTCTACTACATTGATTCTTTTTATTGGATCATCTTCAGCTTCAAGGAGGTCTTTAATTTCTTTAGGTAAACGCTCATAAGGAATAAGTTCTGACCTGTCTGAATCACTATTTGATGGTTCAGTTTCTTTCTTCTTAAGAAGGGGTTCTCCTGGTGTGATCTACTCTATGACATGAGAACAATTATCTTTGAGGTGGAAGGGTTTTGTTTTTAAAGCCTAAGCCAATAGTATCTTTGTTTGCTCTACCAGTATGTGAAATAGGTGTCACAAGACCTTTTCCTCTGACTCCTAGAGGTCCTTTACTTGAATATCCCATCTTAGCTATCAATTTATCTATTGGACCATATGACTTAGAAGGGATTTTAGATACTATAGAGTCACTAGTTGGAACAGCTTGAGGTTCAGGTTCATCCTTGTATAGCCATGCAAGCACAACTTCATCTTCTTCAAATTCTTGCTTGGAGACTTGTTCTGCTACAAAATTCCTTTTATATGCCTCAAGAGGTTCTTTAGAGTTTGGTTTAGACTTTTTTAAAGACTGTCCATAAGACTTAGGGGAGATAGGGAGGGATGTCAAAGATAAGACTGGCTCTATAGTATATTCTCCCATACTATTTTCTTTGATATTGACCTCTTTGGAAATGTCTTCCATTTTAGATGTGGATGCTTCTTTTGTTGGCTCAATAGAAGATTCTCTGTTATTAGGTACAAGTTTATCTGCACTTTTCTTCAATGTATTGCAAGTGGTGGATATGTCTGCTGGAATAGTGACCTCTACTCCTTCATAAGGAAATTTCAAACATTGGTGGAATGTAGAAGGAATAGCTTTCATTTCATGTATCTGTGGTCTCCCTAGAAGAATGTTGTAAGCCAAAGGTAGATCAAGAACTTGACATATAGTATCCCTGATAATTGGTCCCACTTTGATAGGTAAGACAATGGTGCCTTTAGAAAATCTTTCTTGTTCATCATAGGCTTTTATAGTTATTTTCTTTCTAGGATCAATAGCCAATTATGAAAAATCCCAATTGTGTGACTAAGTTGTAAGAACAAATGTTTAGGCCAGCGCCCCCATCTATCAACACATGTTTGACTCTATGATTCTAGATCAAGACTTCTATATGCAAGGGTTGGTTATGCGGGTGACTCAAGGAGTTTTCATCTTCCTCTGAAAAGGAGATATATTACGGAGATGTAAGATGTCCAACCATAGTTTGGAACCTATCTAAATCAAGGTCGTCAGGAACATTGGATCCGAGAAAAGCTTTGTCTAGAATAGCTCTATGAGCTAGAGATATTCAAAGAAACTCAAACATGGAGATTTTTACATTAGTGTGTTGGAGTTGTTGAATGATGCTATAAGATTTTGGCCTTGTATCTTTAGGATTGGAAGATTTAGAAGCAGCCTTTTGTTTGGAAGTGGAAGAAAGATTGAAGGGTATCTTATGAACATTGGATGAATCTGGGATTTGTCCATTCAGATGTGCCTGAGCTTGTGATCGAGTAACTGCATTAGCTAAAGAATGATCTCTATCTCTTTGCACAATTGTGATGACATTTCAATGCTCAGAGAGACAGGGTTCAACCATATTGATAACAACATTATTTCTAGGGTAAGCATAATTGACCTTTGCCCCCATATTAGGCTGAGAAGATGAAACTTCTTGACCATCTTTCGAAAATGGTTCTGTGAATGCTGTATGATCATTTTTACTCTTATGATTGTCAATCATGATATCTCCTTTATCAATCAGATCTTGAATGGTATGTTTCAAGCGTAAGCAGTTATTAGTTTTGTGACCTTTACCCTGATGGAAATCACAAAATTCATTCTCTCTCCACCACTTCGGTTTAGGGTCAGGATTAGATTGTCAGATCTCAGGCAAAGAGATGATTTTATTAGCTAGTAGAGTTCTCATAGCTGATTCCAAAGATTCTTCAAGAGGAGTGAACTTCCATTTATTATCAGCGGACCAAGATTTGTATTCTGGCTTCTTTTGAGATGGTTCAGACACCTTTTGTTTTGAAGCTTTGATGGCTTGGGTACCAATGTTTAGATTGAAAGTTGGTGCCTTTGATGGGGCACAAATAGTATCAACAATGCCATCTATGATGATGCCTTTATTCTTGTTCTAGTTTTTGTTCTTGTCTTTAGAACTGGATCCTGATTCATACTTGTCTTTCTGAAGTGTGATGTCTCCTTTTTTCACAAGTACTTTTTCAATTTTGATCACATTGTCTACCATCTTATCAAAAGATGTATGATCTTGCATTTTTAAAGGGTAGTTGATCTCTGAGACAAGATTATTGATGAAGATTTCTAGTTTCTCAGTTTTTGGAATAGGCCTAGCATATAGAGATAATTTCTTCCTCCATCTCTTGAGAAATGTCAAAAATGGTTCTCCTGGATATTGTTTGAGATTGCAGATATCAATCATGGTGACTGGATGTTGGATATTGTAGGAGTATTGCTGATAGAACAATTTGATCAACTCCTCAAAAGTTTTGATAGTAGAAGGCAATCTAGAGAACCAATGAATGGCTGCTCCCCCCAAAGATCGAGGAAAGAGACACATCAGATAGGTTGGTTCATGCATGAATTCCATAGATTGTGCACAGAATTCTCTGACATGATCTTGAGGGTTAGAGTGTCCATCATACTTATCATATTTAGGCATCTCCACTCTTTTTGAGAATGGCGGCATGTATAAGTCTTTGTCAAATGGAAAAGGACATAGGGCCTCCATGGAGAACTCCTTGGGTTCCTTTTCTTTCTCAAGTTTATTAAGTTTGACTTGCATGGCATGCATTTGTTTCATCATAGCTATGAGTGGAGTTTCTTTCTCATGCGTAATGATATCTTCAACATTAAAGTTGGGAGGAAGTTTAGCTCCTTGATGAGCTAATTGTAAAAAGTATGTTTCTCTATCTTCTTTCAAGAAATGCTTCATCATTCTTTTGAAGTTATCATCATTTTGATACTGAGCAATTTCAGAAGGTGTAGGTTCCTGATCCGCACCATGTTGAGATTGAGCTCTTTGAGAGCCATGGTTTGTCCCTGCTTGAGATATGGTAGGAGTTTTAGGACTCCCTAGGATAGATCGAGGTGGAGTTTGTTGATTACCTCCGTGAGTTGATGGTGGAGGAATGTACCTAGTTTTTAATCGAAAGTTGTCAAGACCATCATCTTCGTAAAGATTAGAATTATAGAGTTGCTCAAGAGTTGGACCCTTGATAGTAGTCAAAGGTAAGGTCTGAGATGTTTCCCTTGATTTCTTGTGTGAGGAAGCTCTAGTTTCCACCATTAACCTTTGGTGAAGCAAAAGAATAAGATGGAGACAACTGAAGAATGGATTGAATCAAGAAGATCAGATGACACAACCTTGTCAAGGTTTGATTGATTGAAGCTTAGATTGGACCTAGGTGAAGGATACTATGCCTTGGATGTATGGGTAGATGCCCAAAAGATAGCAGACATGAGCTCACAACACTTAGTCTATTTTTGAAGATTGATTGAATATTGATAGTTATGACAAGGTTTTGACACAAGATGAAAAAGACTCAAATCAATTAAACAGAAGGCTGAATCAGATTCAAAAGGCCACTTTAGGAAAATGATTGGATTCTCAGTGGCTACTGCTTTGTTCCTGACACAGTGATTTGTTTGATAGATTTTGGAAATAGGTTGAAAAAGCTGGGTATCTGTCAATTTTGACAACTTCTGGTAATTTTTCAAAATTTTGAAATGAATTTCTGCATACTTGTACGATAGTGGGTATAGCATGAAATGACAATTGGAAAACTTGTATGACTATTGCAAAACTCACACGATAGTTGATAGCAGGGTTTTTGACTATTTGAATTCACTGGCAACAAAACTCATACGACAGTATACTAGCTACCATATGACAATATAGGGGTTATGAAACAACACTTGCCAAAACTCATACGACTTTATGACTTTATGGGATGACTTTTGACTCCAGAAAGGAATTTCACTTCAAATTTTGCAATTTAGGGTTTTCAATTTTTGGATTGTTCACAAATTGTACTGTCCAAATTTGAAGATTATACCAGATTCACTCATTTTCAATAACCAGATAGATAAGCAAGCATGCAAAACAACAAGCAAGTGATTTCAAGCACATCTGAAAATAATGAATAGGGGACAAAGAAACCCTATGCATGAACAATCAAGTGACTGAATTGTGCTAATCCCTAAGAGAGCTAATTGTGTATGTTCTGAAAAGTTTTTTAATAACGCACATATTCCTAGAAAATGAAAATTTTGGCCTCACTAGGGTTTGTAGTAATGGTCTGACTCTGCAACTTTTGTGATCTCAAGAGGGCGAACTCCAATCCAGGTGCACCGGGGTTTTGATATAGTCCAAGAACTTAATCTTCAGGATCTACTAGGGAGATCTGACAGCCCAACAAGAGACCACACCTGTGAAGATTTCCTCCACAAGGACATTTATATAGCTGTTGTCACTACCACGGCAAAAATGGCTATTACCGCTTGAGGTTCCGTCAATGTGGTTGACCCAATTAAGGGAATGTCCACTATGGTTAACCCTCTCTAAAGGTGACTCCCAAAAGATACCACATAGAGACTGGTTCTAGATTCAAGGATCTGAGTTTTTGGTACTACCCAAAAAGGGAGTAGAGCATAGTCCTCTAGCCTTTTCACTTTTAACCAAGACAAAGCAGATAGATAAATCTGACATGCTAAGACTAAGATTGTCTCACAAAGATCTATGATGTCAACCGCTTATGATCTATCAACCTCTCCAGAGAGAGAATGTATCAATCAAAAGTTGAAGACACACAAATCTAGTAGAACATGAGAGTTTCTCAATATCCTCCCTACCTACAAGGGTTCCTTCATTGAGAAGAGTTTCGTTGGAAACCCACTCTCTGAAGAGCCACAAATAGTGTTCATAGGGCCTATTTACTATGTGTAACAAAGATGCTAAAAAGCAAATCTATGTTCATTTTTAGAGCCCAAAATGAAATATGTGATGCATGAAAGCAATAGAAGGTCACACAAGCCAGACATGTGAGATGTTCTTTTTAATCCAAATCGAGACATTATCTACTGAGAATATTACTTGAATTCCTTGCAACGTGCTTAGTAGATTTTTACCTATTTTTAGCAATTTTCACACTTTTCCCAATCAAAATTAGCAGGAATCAATCAAAAACAACAAAGTTCAATTGTTAATGTTAGCTGTCAGTCCAAATCTGGAAATCAAATTTGGCAAATAGTCTAAAAAAGTGAAACGACAATTGAAACTTGACACCAAAACTCGTATGACAGTGGGTTACCTTCCAGACGACAGTCCAAAAACTCGTACGACAATGGGTATAAGACCATATGATAATTGAGCTTCTAAATGACAGTGGTTTCTACTGGTACGATCCTTGATCAAATCAACTATCGTATGACAGTGGGTCCATTCTAGTACAACTTTTGTCAAAAACTTGTATGAAAATTGTATGGACAAAAATTAAAAATCATAGCTTGGAACAAGAAAATGACAAGAAGATGATAGAAATTGAATGGAAACCCGTTTTAGGGCCCCACGGTGGGTGCTAGAAATGTGTGTGTGAATTTTGTACCTAGTTGTAGACACAACACTTCAGTAAAACATTAGAGGTTAGCGAAAATCAAAATCATGCAATAGAATGAAAACTTAACTAACCAGGTGATTTACTGCCTTCTAGTAGGTGCGAGTATGATCTTCTCAGATTAGACCGAGATCAGTGACTTTGACGACACCTAAATGAAGGATTTGAATGCAAGACAACAATGAAGTAATGAATGCAAATTAATCTATATTTTTGGTTTTTCTATGCAATTATGATGAAAAATCGATATGCAATCTAAACTAGAATGAAAACTAATATGCAATTAATCTATCAATGATGATATGAATGCTCAAAAATAATAGAAATCTCACAACAGCTTGGATTCACAAAGATGATTCTTCAGTCTCCAATTCGACAGTGTGAGGATGCAATTTCATGGATGGATGGATCGATAATGAAGAGCTGAGGCTTTAATTTATAGAAATCCA
>BSBK01001378.1:0-27500 GCA_027943335.1 Chamaecyparis obtusa | reverse complement strand
AACTCGAGATACCAAGTTACAACTTATCCTAAGGAACTTACATTCACTTATATGCGAATACATTTGTTACTTATTATATTGAATAAAATTAAATAGTTTCCCACATAGAGAGGAATACATTATTATTTAATTTTTGTGCAAACACGTGCCTTCTTCCAAACTTTACCTAGTTTGCATAAGTACCCTTTTTGGGGAGCACAATGCCTATCTTCTCTACACTTGCAAACCTTGTCCAGTGCACACCCATCTCTAAAAATCTCTAGACTTCCTCCTTTAATCCCAAATAAACCATCTGTCCATTCATTAGAAAACACCCCAAATGAATCAAATTTATTCTTTACCTCCAAGAACTTTTCTAAATTATTTGTCCTTTTAGCCAATCCTTGAAATTTACCGCAATGTAACACACCACCATACTTCTCAATTATCATCTGTTCAATCTCTTCATACACATATTCATTCCACTTGGGTGTACCAGCTTCTCTTGACCTATAATTCATCATGTCTAATGTAACAAGATCACTCTTAGGTCCCAAATATGCCTCAAATTTTTTAATAGAATGCATAAATATTCCAGTCATATCACAAAATTTTTTAGGATTCAAATTTCTAAGCCTCTTAACATCCTTTATTACTTTGGGCAAATATGATATAGACACTCTTAGTTCCACTCCAAAGTATAAGGTAGTGTATATTTGTCGATCCCATGTACAAACTGTCTCATTTTTATCTAAAATTGGCTTGGAATTAGAAGCACGACATGGAGAGAAGGCCAAGATGGAGCACAGGTAAATATGAGATATGAAGAATTAGAGAACACAAAAGGGAAAGATGTTAGGAAGAGGAAGATTTGGTTTGTAGTGATTTTAATGTATAGAACATCAACGCCTATCTAAATTAAGGGAATTCAATCTTTGTATAATATTACTACCACTACTGTAATATAAAAAATATTATATTATTTAATTTTAAATACCTTAGTTTTTAATAAATATTTCTTAGTATAGCATTTGATGTTCCTTTTAGTAATATAATGTATCTTTATTATTAGCTTCATACATTTCTTGTCAAAATAATGAAAATATTTTTGGTGTTTAATTGTATTTTTCTTTGAAGTTTGTTCTACAATTTTTTTTAAAAAAATATTTTTCTTTTCTTTTTTCATTTCTTTTTTGTTAGAAAATTGTTGAAAAATATAGATTAAGCTTCGCTAATCTAATTAATAATTACAAATTATGATCTAAAATGTTGAAATAAAAATATTTACATGCTTACATAAATTAATAATTAATACAGTCTATAAAAATACTATCTCTATTATTATGTGGTTTAAATTAAAATAAGAGATTAACTTGTTTCCAAGAAGTAATTTATATTGATCCTCCCAACAAGTGATTTAAATTGATCCCCCCAACACATTCTTTGAGGTTTATTTCTAACAGAAAATGTCTAGTTGATTTTGAATCTAATATACAATAATGCAAATTTTGTAACTATCAAAATAAAAGGGATGGTCCAAATAGTTAATACCAACAAATATGTATGAAAGATTAATCAATTAGATATCATTTCAAGACTTACCTAAATGTGGAGAATAGTTATCATTAAGTTTGGAAGTTTAATTTATTATGTATGTTAAATGAGACTATTAGGGGATCTACATTGTTGTATAAATGTCAAAAGAAAACTATGTTTAAATAAGAGAAATATTAGTTTATACCAACACAATTATTAGTTTGTGTGGGTAGGTGAAATGTTTTGACTATGATGAAAAGGTAATTGTTATAGTATAATCATCTTGATTGTGAATTTTGTAATTTCACTTATATATTGCAAGTGGAAATTATGTCAAAATCAAGACTATATAGAAATTTAAAGGGTATGATTAATCATTTTCCTCTCACAAGTGTTGAAAATCAATTTTCACTTCTATTAGAAGTTTGGGGAGGTTGTGTAAGACCATTATACATCTCCTAGAAGGGTTAGTCATTATTATAATCCTACTATAATGTGTGTATGAAAAGATTTTAGTTGATTGATGAGAAAATTGTCCACATCCTTCAAGGTTTTTGTAAGGACCTTAAAAGCCATTAGAAAAAATCTAACTAGGAACTAACAAGGATGAAACAAGGAAGAAATCCTAACCATCCTACCTTTGAAATCATAGTAAGCCAAACTTTTGATAGGAAGGAGTAATTCCAGTTCCCTCAATCTTTTCGATGGGTTTTGAGTCAGCACCTTGTACCTTCCATTTGTGGTTTGAAAATAAATTCTAGATCATCTGCACTCCCACATAACTCCTCATCACAATCATGGATGAGGATCCCACCTTAGTAGGGTTAGTAGAGATGAAGGCAGTCAAAACAAGATAGAACATCAAACTGTATAAGCATCATCCCTGCATCCCTGCATCCATGGTTTGGGAGAAGGAATTATCTTTATTACACCTCAAGGGTACACTATACCAAAGTCCTACAAACTTTTGTTTCCATGCACCAATAAAATAGCATAATATGAAGCACTTGTGATTAGAATAAAGATGGCTTTAAGATGGATAATTACAAAACTACAAATATATGGAGATTCCCTACTAGTTATCAACCAAATAAATGATGAATACCAAACCAAAGATGAAAAAATCATGCCTTATAAGAAGATGGTTGATGATCTTAATAACTATTTTGTGATTCAATAATATTTTAGAAAATACTAAGAGTTGAGAACAAAGAAGTTAATGCCATGGCTACATTAGCTTCACTTCTACATGTACCTGATCATAATGTAAGATATGAATTCTTGGTGGAAGAATTGGTAAAACCTACCTATGACCACCTTGAATCCTAAATCACATGCCTACTTGTGGGACTTGACTGTGCTAGGTATCATCCTATTTACACATACCTAAAAGACAACACTTTACCCTTGAATTAATCCTATAACCAAAAGAGAAACATCATATGCCAAGCTTTGCGTTATATACCCTTATATTCAACACATTGTATCATAAAGGTGTTGACAAGATGTTACTCAGATGTTTAGAGAGTGAGGAATCTAAAACAATCTTGCAAGAAGTATATGAGGGTATTTGTGGATCACACTTGAGTGGGTTTACCTTAGCAAATAAACTCATTAGGATGGGGTATTATTGGCCAACAATGGAGAAAGATGCATGCCAGTTTGTGAAGACTTGTCAAAAGTGTTAAATATCCCTAAAGGAGATGCATATATTTAGATAGATGTTTTTGGTACTAAGGCCTCTCTACCATCACCTATCTTATCAATATTTCACCTTGAGGTACCTAAAAAATGAGCCAAAGGTGTTTATATGATGGTCTCACTTACTAGATGCTCCCCTGACAAAATAAAGTACTACCAAAAGACCTTTGAAGTAGAGCTTATTTGTGAGATTGCCAAGGATTATTGCTAGAAGAATGTACCCAGATCAATAGATAAGGACAAATTTTTCTCTTTGGAGGGTGATAGAGACTTGAATGAGTTCTTTAATTCATGCATGATGTCCAATGAAATAGGGATTGGTTTGAGCCAAACAGAAGACAATGAAAACACAACAAAAATGTTGAGTGGGGTTATGTCTAGTAGAGCTAGGATTGTACATCTTTAGGCTAAGGAAAATGAGCCTTTGGGCACACCCAAAGTGGTTAGAAGATCAGAGTTTGAGGATCCTCTCTCTAATGAATATTTCAACTAGAAAATAGAGGATGAGGAGGATGTGTTGGATAAGATAATTGTAAGTCAATCTCAATCCAAGACTAAGAAGGCAAAAGTAGGTGAATGCAAGAAGAGGGGGAGGAAATCCAATAGGGCCATCTTTGAAATGGTTGGTAGTGCCATTGTCCAAAGGAAGATGCATTCTAGGAAGGGTTTTTCCCTTCTCCAGCATCCATTCAGGGTATATCATGGAATGCCATAGGTTGTATGCCTTTGATCATGATCACCCAAATTTTATTCTTTTATAAGAAACAAAACTAGAAAAGGTTGATTTTGATTCTTTTATTAGGATATAGTAGAGATGGGAAGGGTTGTTTTTTGAATATGTGGGCACCGCAAGTGGTTTGGATTTTCTTTGGAACCCTACTGTAGGAAAGGTGGTAGAGATTGGAAAGGGATCCAACTGACAGTTGATTAAGGTGAAATTAGGTGGATGTAAAGGACATTTTATTTTATAATATCTATGGGTCAAATGGTACAAATCAAATTAATCTCCTATGGATCAACTCAAATTTTTTATATAGGATCTAAACTCTTCTCTCTTGATTTTGAGGGAGGGGGAAATTTAAATGGTACAAAATTTGTCTAACAAACAAAGAGGCTGTGGAAAGATGCGACCGATCCAAATGAATTTATAGATCTTTATGTTTAGTAACAATATGTAAGAGATATGTCCAAGGTCAACCATTTTCACATGACTAACAAGAAAAATCTTTTTCCAATATTGTGAAGAAATTGTATTGCTTCTTTGTATCTAGAAATTGGAGACAATGCCCCTCTATTTTTTAGTCCCACATTTAACATTAGAGTAATAAAGTGTTTGCTGATTAATTAAATCATGTTTGATTTAATTACTAAGTCACTTATTATCTCTTTCTACTTAAGCTAAAATACATATAATAATTAATTACTTTATTAATTATTATCATGCAACCTAGGTTTGTTCACCCTTTTAGGGTTTTGATCTCATTTTATAAGGATTGATATGTCTTGTAATCTTATAGAGAAATATTCATTTTATTGAATTGCAACTTTTGTTTTTGTACATCAAGAATGTCTCCTCTTTCATGGATCCATGCGTTCAGGCCTCTCTAGCTTCTTGCTTCTCTCTCTTTTTGTGACAGGTTTTTGCATGTAGGTGTTCTTGGGAGCCATAGTTTTTTTAATCATCAACTCTAATATGGTATTAGAGTTTCATATCTATTTGCCTCTATCCTCTTCTTGAGAGATTTGGCCATGTTTTTTAGATCTACATTTTTAGAGGTTTTTGTGTTGAATCTAAGGGGACCTCTCTTTCTAGTCATCTTGGCTTCAAACAGACCTCACAGTTGCATTCACGGCGTCCAAGAACCCCTAGATCCATATAAAGTTTGTCCACTTTGGAAAAAGTTATAATTTGTGGCAAAATGTTTTTGTAATCGACCGCGATACAGATCTCGAGCCAGTCTCTGATATTTTGGAGCATTTTTGGCTCAAACGGACCTCACTGTTGAGCTTGCAATGACAAAAAACCCCAGATCCATATAAGGCACATCTGATTCAGATGACGTTGCATTTTGAGGTAATTTATTTTTGCATACCAGGGCTGTACAACCTTGGCACATATCCCGAGGAGCACATGTGAGTTTTTCAAATTTTTTTTTTTTGGGTGACAATGACCATTTGGCCATCAAATTTAATCCCATAGTAGATGTAGCCTCAACCCTTGGTCATATGGCGACTAGGGGCCTATTTTTTTGGCCCTTGGGGCCTATTGGGATTTTTTTTAGTGACAGACAGATGACCATCAAATTTAGGCCTACATTCTACTAATGTCATCACTACATCAACCCTTTTTCACACACCCTTTTTGGGTCCTCTGGTATAGCTGTTGGTTTTTTGCTTATAACTTGAGCATACGGTGTCAAAATCAGGCAAAGGAGATATCGTCAGAAAGCTGGTTCCAAGCTCTGTCAAAATCTGCAGGTTTGAATTTCTAATTTTTCTTTTTTGATGGTGTTTTTTGTACTATCAAAGCTAGATGTTTAGTTTTGTACTCCAGGAGCTCTATCTTGCGCATCCAGACTCCATTTTGGACAAAAAATATATCATTGGAAAGCTTGTTCTGATACCTTTCCAGTGATGTGAGTTATTTTTCCAGATTCTACTTCAGGTATATTTTATTTAGATTCTTATTTTTTTGCAATATAGTGGATATCTTGGATGTTTCAGGTCTTGGAATCTCTTCCCTTTGAGGGATAGATCATCTTTGGCTGTTCTTTTGTTTCAACAACCTTTTCTCTTCTTTGAGCAGTGTATACTTCACTTTTGTAGAATTCTTTTATGCACACACACTGAGATATAGTGTCATTCTATTACATGTATGAGATCTTGCACATGTTTGTGCACTATGTACTCACACTCTATTATAAAGTGCCAGGGGGGTTTTATGTTTGCCTTTTTTTGTCATCTACTTTAAATTTCATGTGAGTATTCATCCAACAACATTAGCCTCATGTATCTTTATTTGTGTTTGTACTCTCTCTGCACCTTCGATGTTCCTAGTATCATGGAGTTCATATTGGATGATCTTTTTAGTGTACCTCTCATTACTCCCTTGTCAACATTATGGGGGGTTTCTATTGTTGGTTCTACTGCTTCCTTGGTTTGATAGTGTGAGCTATGTATTTAGTATTTGATTCTATATACTAGGTGGATGTAGTGGCTGGGTACCTATGCATTCTAGTGAGATGGATCATTTACCATATGGACACTCTTTCTTTCCTATTTTTGGATGCACTCTTCTAGGTTTGATTGATCAACTCTTTAGACTTTGGTGTTTTTATGCCATCTATATCTTTGAGTTTAGGTGTTTGCCTTTGTTTTCCTCTTGATTCAAGTAGTGTCATTTGAGGGCACTCATGCAGATTACAATATTCTGTATCTTTGACTTTAGTTGTTTTCCTTTGTTTGCTTCCTGATTCGAGTAGTGTCATTTGAGGGCACTCATATAGATTACAATCTTCTCTACCTGGTCATATTTTAGTGGAGGATCTTGAGATCAACAGTTACTTCTTGATATTAATTATTAGGAAGCCATACGATATTTATCTTTTCTTCTTCAATCCTATTCAAGTAATATCATTTAGGATGGTGAATTATCTTCAATTATCCTTAAGCTGATAACTAGATGTCAGAATGAGTGCCTCCTTAAACAATGAATCTAGTGGAAGTTAAGGTGGATCTTTTCTCTTTGGTAAGGGACAAGGCCCTGTGATATATAGTTTTCCTACCAGTTTCTTTAAGAAGATGTGTGAAACAAACACGCTTGATTTTTTGGAGGTTGTGGAGGAGTCTAGAACTAAATCTTATATGTGTAGAGATCTCAATAAGATGTTTATTGTCTTGATTCCAAAAAAGGTTGAAGTTGAATCTTTTGATGACTTTCAACCCATCTCATTGTGTAATCTTACTTACAAAGTAATTTCTAAGGTTATTGCTAATAGATTGAAGTCTATATTGTTGTTCATCATATCTGAGGAATAAAGTGGCTTTGTGCCTAGGAGGTCCATTGTGGAAGGAATAATTGTAGCTCACGGGGATATTCATTCTGTTAGAAGTGATAAAATAGATAAGATGCTAGTTAATTTGGATATAAGGAAGGCATATGATTGTGTGGACTGTTCTTTTTTATTGGAAGTTTGTAAGAGTTTTCATTTTGATGAACGTTGGACAACCTAGATCAAGATTTGTATAAGTATTCCTCATTTCTTTGTTCTTGTCAATGGAAGTCCTCAAGGTTTTTTGAATCTACAAGAGGTATTCGTTAGGGTGATCCTCTATCATTGGCCATCTTCATCATTATGGATGATTTTTTGGGAAAATAATAAATAAAAGGAAGATGGTTGGTATATGGAAAGGCATCTTGGTTGTCCATGGTCTGGATATTATTTCACATCAGCAATTTTATGATGACACCCTTATCATGGTTGAATATACCGTTAGGGAGGAGAGGTGTATAATGGAAATGTTGAGAAATTACAGTGCAGTTTTAGGTCAAATGGTCAAATAGAAGAAAAATAAAGTGTTCTTTAACATGTGCACATGGACAAGCAAAGGGAGATCTACAAGATCCTTAGAGTCAAAAGAGGTTTTTTATCTAGTAAATTCTTAGGACTCTCCTCATTTGTTGGAGTTAATAGGGCCAACCTACGGTACAAACTTGTGGATTCTTGCATGGTGAGTTAGATGGTTAGAAAATTATATGGTTATCCTCTGTAGGTCAGTTGTTTATGCTCCCATTTACTCAATAATGTCATGGGTCATAAACTTATTTGGATGATGTGCAAAAGATGAAACCACAACTAGCTAAAGATTTTAAGTCACAAATACTTGGATGAGGAATTAATTAAGAGGATCTTAATAGTGTTGGAGCCTTTGAGGGGTTCTAAAATATGATATTTCATGATGGGTTGTAGACACAACATTATAGATCACCTCACTCAGAAGATTAGAGATGGGACAACTATAAAATTTTGGGTTGATTCCAGGGAAGGGAAATTGGCTGGAGATTTTAGTAGGGAGGTGCATATAATTATTGAAGAAAAATAGGGCACAAAGCTAGCAAAATTTATGATTAAAGAAAAATGTAATGGTTTTGTGTAATGACAATGGAAGGCAAGTAGAGAGTTGGGTTTATCTAAGACAAATGCTCAAGAGTTGGAGCGAATTTTGCAGAGCTGAATTTTTTTATTATCAAAGGATGTACATGAACTAATTTTGTATGGCTCTAAGTGAGGGGAATATTTAGTGAAGATTGGGAAACAATTATTGGAGGAAACAATGGATGATGAGGAGTGGCTAGGGTCCATTTATGTTGGAACAAATAATATTTGCAAAAGGCAAGAGCCTTTTCCTAGGTAGAAATTAAATAAATAATTCTCATAGGTGAAATATTAATGAGGTATGGATATCATGGACCTTTTGAGTGTGTATTATGAAGGAAGTAAAATGAAAGCATTGACCATATTTTGTTGCACTATAAGTAATCCTATCTTTGTTGGCAATTTGTCTTGAAAAAGTTAAAATTTTCCTTTGTATGCCCAAACACAATCAAGGAATTATTTCAAAGTTAGAGAGTGTCAAATTCCAAATTATCTTTCTCTTGTATATGGAAAATTAGTCCATCAATTATTATTTGGGAGATATGGAAAGAACATAATTGATGTATTTTCTAAGTGAACGATGAATCACTGGATATATTAAATGCATGAGAATGGAGAATTCTATTTATGAGTTGGTTAACATGTTGCTACTGCTTCCTAGAACCCTTGAAAATTCCCTTTTTCCTATGGAGACAAATTTCTTCAAAGACATTGGCCACTTCTCAAGGTATCACTTGTTAATGGGTAGTTGAGGGTTCATCTTGTCCTTAAGAGTAGCAATGAGGTTAAATGGAGTAAGTTGGGTAATGGGTAGGTAAAAGTAAATTTTGATGGGGTGTCTAAGGGCAATGCAGACTCTTCAGGCGCTAAGTGTGTGGTTAAGGATTCAAATGGTAACATCCTTGCAATAGAAACAAATAAGCTTTTGGAGGGAACAAATAATGAGGTTGAAGCTCAAGTGACCTTATTAGCCGTTGATTTAGTATCCAAATTATGAGTTGAACAACTACATTTGGATGGAGATTCACATGGGACAATGAATGCAATTGAAAATGGGCATGCACAAGTGTGGAACCTTGACAAAGTGATCAATGTAATTTGAATGAATTTTGCATTTTTAATTTTTTTTAAGGCATCCCACATATATAAGAAGGGTGATTGATTAGAAAACTCCCCGTTAAAAATAGAAGTGTCCTTTGTGGATAAATTTGGATCAAATTTGGCAGAGGTTTTGGTGTAGGTAATAAAAGGTGGTCATGATGAAATTGTATGTTGGCATAGCATGATTAATTTGGGTTGACATCTCACATGAACTAGAGCTTTGCATAGATTTTTTGGTAGGGAATTTCTTGTAGGGTAGTACTTATGTGTTATGTTTCAAGTTTTCTATTGAGGTCTTGATAGAGCAAGGTGATTTCTATACAATGGAAGCATACTTAAGTTTCAAAGCCACCAAACAATAAATGTTATTTTGGGTACCAATTTCTGAGGAGAGTCTGAAAATTGTATTTGCAATTGATGATCCATTCTTCCTCATTCTAGTGTGATCATTGATTCATATTAACTCAGTAGTGTCAAAATTCAAGTTCAAGATCAATGCAAATATTTCTTCCAAGTTTTGTTCTTGGGGTTTGGAATTTGGTTTGAGAGCCTATGTGAAAAGGGTTGTTGAGTGTCGTGTTCGTGCATAATGGAGGGTTGGACTTGATGAAATATTGGTGTTGGTAGAACCCAAACATGATTTAATTATGACTATAGGGGATTGGATTGATGTTCCAAGGTTTCCTCAACATGTGCATCTATTTCTTCTTTGGAGGGTACTAGACAAAAAAATTGAGCTAAGAGCAGAAGCCATAAAGTATTGGGGATACATAGTTGACTATGTCCATGAATGGGAATTAGTGGTGGACATCGACGTAGCCAAGGAGTAGATGGAAAAGAGCCAAATCAAGTTCAAATTGGCCAATTATTTGAGAGAAATGCCATCTTAGAGAGATGGAAGAGGTTGGGATTGTTATGGACGTGACATTGTTTGTGGATGGGGGTGCAATCATTGGAGCTGAGCAGGGATATTTCATCACTCTTGATTTTTGTTCTATTTTAAAATATGCACCAAGTTTTTGTATGTTCATTTGTGTTTCAAGCCTAGTTTTGTTTTGTTATGAAGCTATTTGTACATGTGTGGAAAATGTGCTCTGGATTTTGTTTTGTGTCAGATGGTGAGGAAGACTTCCATTTTGGTGTCATTGCAAATAGTTGTGTAGCTAGGGCTTCATGTGGATACTAATATGAAAATGTATATGTTTCTTCTAGTTCGTCACTAGATAGAGTGGGTAGGGTGTTTCAATAGAGTATTTATTTTCAAATTATATATTATGTAAGGAACCTTTTATTTACTAATAATAAACAACAAAAATCACCAACCAAAAAAATAAAAATAAAATGCTTACAATTGTGATAGCTGCTACATATATCTGCATTTCTTATACTAAACGATGTAATAGAACTAAGTATTATGCCAACATGTGATGTCCCCTTTCCTAAATAAATAAATAAAAGAGATTTAATATAAAAATAAATGAAATAATAATAATAATGATAAACAAATAAATAAAGTATAATTAAATAATAATTAAATATAATCACAATTTTAAATATCACTCATTAAACATTAAGAAAATAATAAACAATATATCCCTCTGACTTCATGAGTCTCAGAAGGTCAAACACCCCCTACTATTCTAAACAGTAATTAGAAGGAATGCCATGTAAAAGAATAAGCATGCTAATACTATTTTAACAAGGGATGCAAGCATCAAAGTTCCTGCCTTATATAATGTGGGTATGTGCAAGATCATGAGGGGCCAAACTATGCCTTTAAGTGGCAATGAAAAATCAGCAAATCAGGGTTAGTCAACTTGACGTGAAAATTTGAAATAGCTATCAACCCTATACCAAAAGTTGTAAGAATAGAATCTGTAGGAAATTGAATCTAGTGTCTAAACTACTAGGCCTTTTCTATAAAAAAATTAATATAATTGGTGAAAAGTATAGATTTCAATACAGCAGTACAAAAATTTTAGGAAAAAAATAAGAAGTAGGTGTATGTCTGACCACCTTAATCATGATCAAATGATAATATTTTTTTATAAGATTTTATATATTAGTAGAAGACTCATGCCCGGATGTGACACATATTTTTTTATAATTTTATTCTAAAAAAATAATTAATTATGAATTTTCTGCTACAACATTTTCAGAATAAAAAGACTCCCGTGTTTGACCACCTTAACTCATTCAAAACTTTACAAAATTCAATTTTTTATTTTTTTTTCCTTATAGTAGGCGAAGCATAGAATGTGATGCATTTTTTGGATTTCAAAAATGTTATACCGTCTAAAAGTTATAGTCTTTTTTCAATCAGTATATAAATCAACACTTTATAGGTAACTCAATTAGAAAATAACTAATAATTACTTACCGAATTCAAAATTTGACAGCAATTATATCGATAGAAAGCTAATAATCTCCTTAAAATACCCTTTTCATTTCATCAAATTTGGGTGAAAAAAAAATTGTCAGCTACATGGTTGAAGTCTGGAACTTAGAGAAATAGGGGAAAAACACATTTTTGTGATATTTGAAGAGTTGACCAGGTAGGTTTGGTGCACAAAGCAATACCGAGCCTAATTGGGTACCCGATTTGAAATCAGGTACCTGAAAATCCTGATAGAATTTTGAATTTTAAATTTTCCCTCCCCTTTCTCCCTCTTAATTTATTTCCAACCCCTTTCTCCCTCCAATTTTCCATACTTCAATATATTATATATCAAAAATTATATATTAGATTATATATTATATATTAAATATTACATAATATCTATTATATATTAAATATTATATAATATACATTTTACATTAAATATTATATAATAGATAATAATATTAAATGTTACATTATACATTATACATCATATATTATATATTATTTTATATGTATTATATATTAATATGTATTTTACAATATATCACATGATATCTTCATATTTAAATTGTATGTAATATATATTTTATATTATAATATAAATATTAATATATATATATATATATATATATATATATATATATATATATATATATATATATATATATATATATATATATATATATATATATATATATATATACACACATATCATATCATATGATATGTATATATATGATATGTATATATATGTATTATATATTATTTATAAAATATTATTGTATATATAATAAAATCAAGTATAGTATATATATAATATATATATATATATATATTATATAGGACATATTAATACATAGGTTAATTACACCAATATAAGGCATCGAAAAGGTTTCCAAAGGGGTCATAGAGGGTTCCTAAGGGTCCTAAGGCTTGAGAAAGTGTACTAGGACCCCTTAGGTCCCGACCTGTAACCCCCGAAAACACATTAGAGCACTCAATTGTGTCCCAAGGGGTTGTATGACCCCTTGGGACACACTTTAGTGTTGAAATATGTCAAAAGGGGTCATGGGGACTTCATAGGGGTCCTAGTATGCCTTATCACATGCTAGGACCCCTAGGAAGTCCCCATGACCCCTTTTGACACATTTCAACACTTAAGTTTGTCTCAAGGGGCCGTATGACCCCTTAGGTAACACTTGAGTGTTCTCACATGTGAAAAGGGGTCACCAAGAATTTCTACAGGTCCTAGTACACCATATCACGCATTAGGACCCCAAGGAAGTTCTGATGACTCCTTTTGACACATTTCAACACTCAAGTGTGTCCCAAGGGGTTGTATGACCCCTTATGACACACTTGAGAGTTCTAATGTATCAAAAGGGGTCATGAGGACTTCCTAGGGGTCCTAACATGTGATAAGGCATATTAGGACCCCTAGGAAGTCCCCATGACCTCTTTTGACACATTTCAACACTCAAGTGTGTCCCAAGGGGTCGTATGATCCCTTAGGACACACTTGAGTGTTCTAATATGTCGAAAGGGGTCATGGGCACTTCGTATGGGTCCTAGTATGCCTTATCACATGTTAGGACCCCTAGGAAGTCCCGATGACCCCTTTTGACACATTTCAACAGTCAAGTGTGTCCCAAGGGGTCGATAAATCCTTAGGACAAACTTGAGAGTTCTATTGTGTCGGAAAGGGTCATGGGGACTTCCTAGGGGTCCTAACACATGATAAGGCATACTAGGACCCCTTGGAAGTCCCCATGACCCCTTTTGACACATTTCAACACTCAAGTGTGTCCCAATGGGTCGTATGACCCCTTAGAACACACTTGACTGTTCTTATGTGTCAAAAGGGGTCATGGGGACTTCCTAGGGGTCATAGTACACCTTATCACACTTTAGGACCCCTACGAAGTCCCCATGACCCCTTTCAACACATTTCACACATTTATTCTAGGTCTTCTCATCATTCTTCATCTTCCACATCCTACCATGCCTTTTCCAAACATCATTATCCTTCTTCATCTTACCATGACTCTTCTCAACATCATTCAAATTCTTCCTTAGCTAAGTTTTCTTCTTCCACTATGTCTTCATTTTCTCCTTCTTTAAGATCTTGTTCTTCTTCTACTTCCCCCAAGAGTCTTGCTTTTCTTCATGAGCCATACCATAATGAGCAACATGACAATCCTTGTAATACCTTTGATGACTATGATGATGGACAATGTAGTGATACTTATGACACCTCTACTCCTCAGAGTCCTCGCAGACTCATGCTTACTGAAAATGGGTCATCCTATTGGATAGATTGTGATGGTGATCCATATGATTCTGATTTTGAAAGAGAGTTTAGTGATGTTTGTAGACAATACCTTGATGATAATCCATCTACTACTGCTGAGGACTATAAAATACAACGCGCTGATTATAAACGTTACTACTATGAGCATTTCTTCTCTAAGAATTCCACTGCTAAAAATCAAAATTGTACTTCTGAGCAAGATCATATTAATGTTGAACCTTTGTCTTGTGATGGTCCCCTTCCATCCCCTACTTCCTCCAATACTCATACATCTCCTAAAGCTTCTGAGTCTTCCAAATCTTTCACAAATCCTTCACCCAACAAAGATCCTAATGCTTTTCATGCAGTTCCCTATAGTTATCCTCAAGAGCTACCTCTTCAAGAAACTCAAGCTAACCTTCACTTGGCTGAAAATAATTTCAATAATGCTAAACCTAAAGAGCCTAAGCCTTTATGCACTACAATGCCTACTTCAGCTAGTCCTTCACTATCTATTCCAAAGTCTTCCATACAATTTCAAAATGCTTCCTTGTCCTTAGAAGTGGCTTCATGTCAAGAGGACTCTAAAAATGATACAGAAAAGAATATAAAGAAAGATCAAGATCAAGAACCATCCATGTCATCCAATTATTTTCATGATGTCTCTAATCCATTTCATGGTTCTTTTGATCCTCTATGCTCTTCTCCATTCATTCCACCATGTCTTAAGTCTTCTCCTAAGCAAGATCAAGCTACCACTTGCACTATTGAGCTTGTTGATAATCAAAATAACCTTACTACGCTTGCACTTTCCAAAGATGATACTTCCATTAAGGTTATTAAAACTGGTGCCGTTACTTCTGATGTTAAGCTTATTGAAAATCAAGAGAAAAATTCTATGCTTATGCTATCCAAAGATCCTTGTCAAGATCAAAGTCTTCCATCTTCTTGTTCTACCACTCCATGTTCGCTTCCATTTTCTACTCTTCCTAAGTCTTTGCAAGCTTTGAACGATTCTATCAATGAATTTGCTCCTATTAAAGATGTTCATGATCCTATTGCAAATCCTAATGCTCACTCTAAAGATGCTGATGTCCTTGGTTGTCATATAGATGCTGATGAAATTATTGATTCTCCTTTTGCATCTTCCACTTCCATCCTTGGACCTCTTCCACTGCTAAAGGCTTCACGCCTTCCTTCCATCTTGGGTCCTTATGTCCCTTCACTTTCCCCTCCTAACTCTCCTAATTCATCATCCATTTTGGGTCCTTACATCCCTCCATCTCCTATCTTTCCTCAAGATCAACATAGATGCATACCCTTGAATCCTTTTCATCCACTCACCCATCTAAACCAGTCATATCTTCCTCCTTCTTCCACAAGTCCTAAGTCTTTTGGAAGTAACTTGAATGTTCAATACCAGAAAAAGAAGCAATACAAGAATCCATCAAAAAAAGATCACCATGTCTCCTCTAATCGACATGGGCACATAAAGTCAAAAGAGATATCTAAGAAGAAAACTACAAGACAAGTATGGGTTCCAAAATCCATCATTACAGATATTCTCTCTAAATCATCAAAAAGAAATAAAAAGCCTAAGGCTATATGGATTCCAAAATCTCTCTTGAAAGAGTCTTATGTTGAACAAAAAGTGAAGTTGACATTCAAGCTTCCAAAGGCTTCCACTTCATCTTCTTCCAAAAATGATCTTTCATTCCATGTGCCTGAACCGCAACCTCTGCTAAACATTCATCATATTCCTTCACGTATTCCTTTATTCATATTTCCTCCATCCTCTCACCACCCTTCAAGGTGTGTGTCGATGTTGATCTTGCCTTCCTTCCCATCTACCCTTTCACAATCTTTCCATTCATTATCCTTCTACCTTCTATCCTTTTTCCTCATTTTCCTATTCCTCATATCTTCCAACCTCACTCGCTTTACATAAAGCCTTATCCTCCATTTTTCTCTTCCATCTTCCTTTCCCTATCAGCATCTTTGAGCATATCATTTTGAATCCTTGGCATGTCAGGGTTTATCCTTTCAAGGAGTACTATCTAAAAAGCTTGCCTTCTTCCAAAAATAGAAAAAAGAAAAAAGAAAAAAAAGAATGAAAAAAATTGAAAATGTGCCATGGTGAAAACCTGGAAACAGGCGCCTTGGTAGCAAAAGTAAAGAGAAATAAATTCATCCTATGGTGACAACCACTCCCTTGTGGCACCTTGGATAAGTACCATGATGAAAACCTGGCAATCAGGCATCATGCGTAGTTCTTCTACATGTTTCATCCATTCCATCTTCTCTCGTTGATCTTGGCAATGTTCAGCTATACATGAATATTTGGCTATCTTGTGAGCTATCTTACGATGATCTTGCTTTCATTCCATTCATATTCATTCCTTCATTTTTCTCCATTCATTCTAGCCTTTCTTTATCCTTTTCCCCTTTGGTCTTGATCTAATAAAAAAGAGTAAAAAAATGATGCTATGAAGCCTCTTGACATGTCTACTCCTTTGGAATGCATCCTTTTCTTCTTTTGCAGTGCGCTTTCATGACTTATCCTATGCTGGCCTTTCATTGCTTGTCCAATGCGCTTTACATGATAATTTTTCCCTAGCTTGGGTACTCTTGAGGAGTTTGACCTTGAGGATTTATTCGCCTTCATTCTCCTTTCCTCCATCTCATTCATGAGCTTTCCCTCCCTCTTGTCCTCCACCTTGCTAGACTTTGGGACTACACGATGTGATCTTGCTCATGAGTTTAATGCTCGTTCCTGTCTGGGGCATTCCTTGTATATACTTTATGATCCTGAAAAAATACCAAAAAAAATCATATATGATGCTGAAAAAACCTAAAAAGCATAAAAAGTACTGAAAAAATGAGCATCCTAGTGAAAACCTAGCAATAGGCGCTTTGATGTCTCACCAAAAAAAACCAAAAAAATTCAAAAAATTCAAAAAAAAAAAATAGAAAAAGTGCCTTGGTGAAAACCTGGAAACAGGCGCCTTGATAGCAAAAATACAAAAAAATTATAAAAAAGTCCTTAAAAAATCTATCAAGTGGTGAAAACCTGGAAACAGGCGCTGCTTGAGACCCTCTGCACCTATGTCTATCAGTCTTGCGTGGTGCTCTTTCGCTCCACTTCTCGCTTTGCCTCTCCTAGCCTGGAATTGATTCTTGTCTTAGTCTAGGGGGCATATGTTGCTTTAAGCTTATCTTGGGTCTCTTTGTGCGTCTGGGTTTCTTGGGCAACTTGGTTCCAACGGTGTTTTTCAACACTACCCTTGCGTCGAGTGTTTCTCAACACTTATCAGATGTCCTACCTGCAGTCTAGTATGATGCGATATTTCTCACTCGCAGATGTGATACTCAAAGCTTGACTCTATGACCTACACACACGCACTTGAATCATTGAGATTTGTTTGACTTTATTTTATTTGTGTGCTGTCTATGATGCTTTCTTTGCTGAGTGTTCTCCCCCTATGATCATTTTCGATGATGCATAGCTAGAAGACTAAGGGAATGAGAACATGTTTTATTGCTTTTTCTGCTTGTGGGCATATCTTGTTGGTCCTAACTGTCATGAGCATTTATGCTGGTCTTACTTGACACTGTGGATTGACAGGGTATTATCCTTGACTGTTGTGCAAGTGCATACTTGTAGCCATCTTGACTTTCCTTGTGTCTCGATGTGAGTATAATCTTGCTATATTAAACTTAGGTAATCTCACTGTGCTAGTCATCTTGACCTACATGTCTTTGATGCCTACGTGAGATTTCCACATTCCTATCTGATAAAGATCATATTCATATTCACATAGTTATGCCAGTGTGTACTGTATGATCTTGCGACGCTACCAATAACGCTCGATGATGATTATTAGATGTCTATTGGCTTTGTAACCTTGCAAGTAAACCACTTTTCATGTAGCTTGCATTCTTAAGTTCATGTTAGTTTAGTTTTGCATCTTGCATATGGAGAGAGCTCTCCTTTATCTTTCACAGACTTGTTAATCAACTGTGCTCGCCTTTCACTTCTTCCCGATCATGTCTTTCACTTTCTTGTCTTTCATCTCACATCATTTTCTCTTCATTTCGGGATCGAAACCCAAATCCAAGATCACCTTGATCATCCAAATCACCTTTTCCCCCTCTTTCATGCAGTTGGCTAACCTTTTGAGGCCTGATCCTTCGATCTTCGCTGGGGCATTCTTCACCTCTTCATCCCCATCTCTTTCAAACTTCTAGTCTTTCTTTCACTTTCAAATCCCAAGTTCAAATTCCCCCCTCTATGGCGTTTACGGGTTGAGGGACCGATAGGTTCGTGCCCCGTGTCCCATGTGTGGGGCATCCCTTCATTGGTTGATGGTTATTCTATTATCTTTCATCTTCGATTATGATTTCTAGTGATTTGATCATGTTGCTCTTGCTTCTGCATTCCCTCTACCTTGGATTTCGCTTTCGATCCCGAGGGGGCAGACATATCATATCTTATTGGCTATCTCTTTCCTAAGTGTTCAGTACTGTTGCTACCAGGCTGATCATGCAGGATTTGCTATCTCTCTGCACTTCATTCTTTGGAGTCAGATCGCTATTTGCTTGCCTTCTTGGCTTTCTCTTGCTTTCTTGGCTGATATGAGTTGCTTTGTGATCCCAAATCGATCTCACATTTCAACTTCATTCTTTGACTACATGTGTTCCCAGATCGATCACACATTAGTCAAAGAGGGGCAAATGTATACACCTAAAAATGGTCACCTAGACTATTAGCCCCTTTTGCTAAATCATAAATTGCTTATTCTTGATCAAATCCTAGCTCTATCATTTATTCGATTATTTTCTATGGGCTAACCATCTTATCCTAAGTTTTTATTTATTTAAAAGGAATATTTCCTCCCCTTTTAATAAATAAAAAGCTCCCACTTTTCCTCTTATCCTAAGTTGCACAAATAAAGCATTATTCTTATTTTATAAAAAGGGAAAAAGCACTTTTTGTCTCATATGGACACAAAAGTCAACTCCTATTTTCCTATTGGAGGATATGTGTGCACATGGATTGCTCCTCTTTCAAGCTCCACCGCTGATTAAATCTTTTGCCTCTTAATCTTCATGGTCCATTCCTTCTCATTTCCTATAAAAGAAAAGCTCTCTTCTTCATTCTAGATCCCCAACTTTTTATGCTATTGTTATGCTACAGGTTTTCTAGGTCATCTTGGAGCTTTTGGAGACATTCTTGCATCTAGGGTTTGAAGATTTGGAGCATTGTTGGCATTCATCTTGGATCTTCATCAACACTCTATCTTCTTGTCTTCATTCTTGCATCATCATGGCTTTCTTACTTCATAGTTAGATTTCATTTCTTGCATAGTAGCTTCATTTTCATGGCATTCTTAGCTTAGATTTCCTTTATGCTTTAGATTAATTCATCTAGTTTAACTAGAAGGCTTTGTAATACTTGCATCTTTCATTTCCATAGTTTAGCTTGCATTTCCATTCTTAATCTAGCTTGCATTGCATTTCATTCTTGATTCTTGAGGATATTGGCATTCTTGCCCTTGTCTTCATTGAATCTCCCATTGCATGGTTTACTAGCAAGGTTATTGGCTTAATAGCTCTAGCTGAGAGCATTCTTAAAACCCTTGCACTCCATGCCTAGGGAGCTATGGATCGATTTGTGAGGGCTCATTCTTGAGTTTCCTTGCATGTAATGATCCATAGAAGTGTGACACATTTATTGCACACAATATGACCCCTTAGGACACACTTGAGTGTTTTTACATGTCAAAAGGGGTCATGTGGACTTCCTAAGGGTCCCAGTACGCCTTATCACATGTTAGGACCCCTAGGAAGTACCGATGATCCCTTTTGACACATTTCAACACTCAAGTGTGTCCCAACGAGTCATATGACCCCTTAGGACACACTTGAAAGTTCTAATGTATCGAAAGGGGTCATGGGGACTTCCTAGGGGTCCTAGTATGCTTTATCACGTGTTAGGACCCCTAGGAAGTCTTCATGACCCCATTTGACACATTTCAACACTCAAGTGTGTCCCAAGGGGTTGTATGACCCCTTATGACACACTTGAGAGTTCTAATATGTCAAAAGGGGTTATGGGGACTTCCTAGGGGTCCTAACACGTGATAAGGTGTATTAGGACCCCTAGGAAGTCCCCATGACCATTTTTAACACATTTCAAAACTCAAGTGTGTTCCAAGGGGTTGTATGACCCCTTAGGACACACTTGAGGTTTCTAATGTGTTGAAAGGGGTCATGGGCACTTTCTAGGGGTCCTAGTATGCCTTATCACACGTTAGGACCCCTAGGAAGTCTCGATGACCCTTTTGACACATTTCAACACTCAAGTGTGTCCCAAGGGGTCGTATGACCCCTTAGGAGACACTTGAGAGTTCTAATATGTTGAAAGGGGTCATGGGGTCTTCCTAAGGGTCCTAGTATGCCTTATCATGCATTAGGACCCCTAGGAAGTCTTCATGACCCCTTTTGAAACATTTCAACAATCAAGTGTGTTCGAAGGGGTTGTATGACTCCTTATGACACACTTGACAATTTTAATATGTCGAAAGGGGTCATGGGGACTTCCTAGGGGTACTAGTACGCCTTATCATGTGTTAGGACCCCTAGGAAGTCCCCATGACCCCTATTGACACATTGGAATGCTCAAGTGTGTCCTAAGGGGTCCTACGACCCATTTGGACATAGTTGTGCATTCAAATATTTCAAAAGGGGTCATGAGGAATTCCTAGGGGTCCTAGTATGCCTTATCATGCACTAAGACTCCTAGGAAGTCCCTGTTGGATTTGATAACCATCAAATCTTCCCAAGAACACCTGCATGCAAAGACTGCTACAAGAATGAAGACAGAAGAGAAGGCAGAAACTATGGCGGCCGATAGGCCAGAGACTGCAAAACCATGTTGCAAGAAAATAATCTTCTATTAACAATGATGAAAATAATACAATCTCCTTATGAATTACAAAGCGGTGAATCCTTATAAAGGATACCGAAACCCTAAAGGGAAAATATCTAAGAAAAGGAAACTTTCCTAAGTCTAACTTAAGCTAAGAGAAGAGAAATAATAATTAACTAATTTAATTATTAGCAATACTTGACTACTCTAACAGTCCCCATGACCCCTTTTGACACATTAGAACCCTCAAGTGTGTCCTAAGGGATCCTACAACCCCTTCAGACACACTTGAGGGTTCAAATGTGTCAAAAGGAGTCATGGGGACTTCCTAGGGGTCCACCCCTTAAGACACACTTGAGGGTTCTCATGTGTCAAAAGGGGTCATGGGAACTTCCTAGGGGTCCTAGTACAACTTATCACATGTTAGGGCTCCTAAGAAGTCCTTGTGACCCCTTTTGACACATTGGAATGCTCAAGTGTGTTCTAAGGGGTCCTACGGCCCCCTTCAGACACACTTGAGCATTCCAAATGAGTCAAAAGTGATCATGACGACTTCCTAGAGGTCCTAATAGGCTTTATTGTGAGTTAGGACCCCTAGGAAGTCCCCATGACCCCTTTTGACATATTGGAATGCACAAGTGTGTCCTAAGGGGTCCTACAGCCCCTTCGGACATAGTTGAGTATTCAAATGTGTCAAAAGGGTTCATGAGGACTTCCTAGGGGTCTTAATAGGACTTATCGCAAGTTAGGACCTCTAGGAAATCCCCAAGGACTCCTGTGATAAATTGGAACACTCAAGTGTGTCCTAAAGGGTCCTACAGCCCTTTCGAACACACTTGAAAATTCAAATGTGTCAAAAGGGGTAATGGGAACTTCCTACGGGTCCTAGTAGGCCTTATCGTGAGTTAGGACCCCTAGGGAGTCCCCGTGACCCCTTTTGACACATTAGAATGCTCAAGTGTGTCCTAAGGGGTCCTACAGTCCCTTTGGACACACTTGAGCATTCAAATGTGTCAAAAGGGTTCATGGGGACTTCCTAGGGGTCCTAATAGGCCTTATTGCGTGTTAGGACCCCTAGGAAGTCCCCGTGACCCCTATGGACACATTGGAATGCTCAAGTGTGTCCTAACGGGTCCTATGGCCCCTTTGGACACACTTGATCATTAAAATGTGTCAAAAGGGGTCATGGGGACTTCCTAGGGGTCATAATAGGCCTTATCGCACATTAGGACCCCTAGGAAGTCCCTGTAACCCCTTTTGACACATTGAAATGCTCAAGTGTGTCATAAGGGGTCCTATGGCCCCTTCAGACACACTTGAACATTCAAATATGTCAAAAGGGGTCATGGGGAATTCCTAGGGGTCCTAATAGGCCTTATCATGCGTTAGAACCCCTAGGAAGTCCCCATGACCCCTTTTGACACATTAGAATGCTCAATTGTGTCATAAGGGGTCCTACGGACCCTTCAAACACACTTGAGCATTCAAATGTGTCAAAAAGGGTCATGGGGACTTCCTAGGGGTCCTAATAGGCCTTATGATGTATTAGGACCCCTAGGAAGTCCCCGTGACCCCTTTTGACACATTGGAATGCTCAAGTGTGTCCTAAGGGATCCTACGTTGCCTTCAAACACACTTGAGCATTCCAATGTGTCAAAAAGGGTCATGGGGATGTCCTAGGGGTTGTAGTAGGCCTTATCACGAGTTAGGACCCCTAGGAAGTCCATATGACCCCTGTGGAAACATTGGAACACTCAAGTGTGTCCTATGTGGTCCTATTGCCCCTTCGGACACACTTGACCATTCAAATGTGTCAAAAGGGGTCATAAGGGCTTCCTAGGGGTCCTAATAGGCCTTATCACGAGTTAAGACCCCTAGGAAGTCACCATGACCCCTGTGGACACATTGGAATGCTCAAGTGTGTCCTAAGGTGTCTATAGCCCCTTCAGACACACTTGAGCATTCAAATATGTCAAAAAGGGTCATGGGGACTTCCTAGGAGTCCTAATAGGCCTTATCACGCATTAGGACCCCTAGGAAGTCCCCATGACCTCTTTTGACACATTAGAATGCTCAAGTGTGTCTTAAGGGGTCCTACGATGCCTTCAGACACACTTGAGCATTCCAATGTGTCAAAAGGGGTCATGGGGAATTCTTAGGGGTCCTAATAGGCATTATCATGTGTTAGGACCCCTAGGAAGGCCCCGTGACCCCTTTTGACACATTGAATACTCAAGTGTGTCTTAAGGGGTCCTATGACACCTTTGGACACACTTGAGCATTCTGATGTGTCAAAATGGGTCATGGGGACTTCCAAGGGGTCGTAGTAGGCCTTATCATGAGTTAGGACCCCTAGGAAGTCCCCGTTACCCCTTTTGACACATTGGAACACTCAAGTGTGTTGTAAGGGGTCCTACAATGCCTTCGAACACACTTGAGCATTCCAATGTGTCAAAAGGGGTCATGGGGACTTCCTAGGGGTCTTAATAGGCCTTATCATGGGTTAGGACCCCTAGGAAGTCCCTGTGACCCCTTTTGACACATTGGAATGCTCAAGTGTGTCCTAAGGGGTCCTACGATACCTTCAGACACACTTGAGCATTCAAATGTGTCAAAAAGGGTCATGGGGACTTCCTAACAGTCCTAATAGGCCTTATCATGAGTTAGGACCCCTAGGAAGTCCTCGTGACCCCTTTTGACACATTATAACTCTCAAGTGTGTCCTAAGAGGTCCTACAATGCCCTTCAAACACACTTGAGCATTCCAATATGTCAAAAGGGGTCATGGGGGCTTCCTAGGGATCCTAGTAGGCCTTATCGCATGTTAGGGACCCCTAGGAAGTCCCCGTGACCCCCTTTTGATAGATTGGAATGCTCAAGTGTATCATAAGGGGTCCTACGGCCACTTCGGACACACTTGAGCATTCAAATGTGTCAAAAGGGGTCATGGGGACTTCCAAGGGGTCCTAATAGGCCTTATCACACATTAGGACCCCTAGGAAATCCCCGTGACCCCTTTTAACGCATTAGAATGCTCAAGTGTGTCATAAGGGGTCCTATGGACCTTTCAGACACACTTGAGCATTCAAATGTGTCAAAAGAGGTCCTGGGGACTTCCTAGGGGTCCTAATAGGCCTTATCATGCATTAGGACCCCTAGGAAGTCCTCGTGACCCCTTTTGACACATTGGAATGCTCAAGTGTGTCCTAAGGGGTCCTACGACACCTTCGAACACACTTGAGCATTCCAATGTGTCAAAAGGGGTCAAATGAATATGGGGGCTTCCTAGGGATCCTAGTAAGCCTTATCACGTGTTAGGAACCCTAGGAAGTCCTCATGACCCCTATGGGACACATTGGAATGCTCAAGTGTGTCATAAGGGGTCCTATGGCCACTTTGAACACACTTGAGCAATCAGATGTGTCAAGAGGGGTCATGGGGACTTCCTAGGGGTCCTAATAGGCCTTATCACATGTTAGGACCCCTAAGAAGTCCCCGTGACTCCTTTTGACACATTAGAATGCTCAAGTGTTTCATAAGGGGTCCTATAGACCCTTCAGACACACTTGAGCATTCAAATGTGTCGAAAGGAGTCATTGGGACTTCCTAGGGGTCCTAATAGGCCTTATCACGTATTAGGACCCCTAGGAAGTCCTTGTGACCCCTTTTGACACATTGGAATGCTCAAGTGTGTCCTAAGGGGTCCTATGACACCTTCAAACACACCTAAGCATTCTAATGTGTCAAAAGGGGTTATGGAGACTTCCTAGCGGTCCTAGTATGCCTTATCGCGAGTTAGGGACCCCTAGAAAGTCCCCGTGACCCCTTTCGACACATTGGAGCACTCAAGTGTGTCCCTAAGGGGTCCTACGATGCCTTTGGACACACTTGAGTATTCTAATATGCCAAAAGAGGTCATGGGGGACTTCCTAGGGTTCTTAATAGGTCTTATCATGTGTTAGAACCCCTAGGAAGTCCCCGTGACCCCTTTTGACACATTAGAATGCTCAAGTGTGTCCTAAGAGGTCCTAAGATGCATTTGGACACACTTGTGCATTCCAATGTGTCAAAAGGGGTCATGGGGACTTCTTACGGGTCCTAATAGGCCTTATCACGAGTTAGGACCCCTAGGAAGTCCTCGTGACACCTTTTGACACATTGGAACACTCAAGTGTGTCCTAAGGGGTACTACGATGCCTTTGGACACACTTGAGCATTTAAATGTGTCAAAAGGGGTCATGGGGACTTCCTAGGGGTCCTAGTAGGCCTTATCACGAATTAGGACCCCTAGGATGTCCTCGTGACCCCCTGTGGACACAATGGAACACTCAAGTGTGTCCTAAGGGGTCCTACGACCACTTCAGACACACTTGAGCATTCAAATGTGTCAAAAGGGGTCATGGGGACTTCCTAGGGGTCCTTATAGGCCTTATCACATGTTAGGACCCCTAGGATGTCCCCCGTGACCCCTATGGACACATTGGACTATTCAAGTGTGTCCTAATGGGTCCTACGGCCCCTTCAGACACACTTGAGCATTCAAATGTGTCAAAAGGGGTCATGGGGACTTCCTAGGGGTCCTAATAGGCCTTATTGCACATTAGGACCCCTAGGAAGTCCTCGTGACCCTTTTTGACACATTGGAATGCTCAAGTGAGTCATAAGGGGTCCTACGACCCCTTTGGACACACTTGAGCATTCCAATGTGTCAAAAGGGGGTCATGGGGATTTCCTAGGGGTTCCTAATAGACCTTATTGCATGTTAGGACCCCTAGGAAGTCCTCGTGAACCCTTTTGAAACATTGGAATGCTTAAGTGTGTCATAAGGGGTCCTACAGAGCCTTCAAACACACTTGAGCATTGAAATGTGGCAAAAGAGTCATGGGACTTCCTAGGGGTCCTAATAAGCCTTATCACGCATTAGGACCCCTAGGAAGTCCCTATGACCCATGTGGACACATTGGAACACTCAAGTGTGTCCCTACGACACCTTCAGACACACTTGAGCATTCCAATCTGTCAAAAGGGGTCATGGGGACTTCCTAGGGGTCCTAATAGGCCTTATCGCATGTTAGGACCCCTAGAAAGTCCTCATGATCCCTTTTGACACATTAGAACTCTCAAGTGTGTCCTAAGGGGTCCCTATGATGGCTTTGGATAGAGTTGAGCATTCCAATGTGTCAAAAGGGGTCATGGGGACTTCCTAGGAGTCCTAGTAGGTCTTATCATGAGTAGGACCCCTAGGAAGTCCCTGTGACCCTTGTGGACACATTGGAACACTCAAGTGTGTCCTAAGGGGTCCTATGACATGTTTGGATACACTTGAGCATTCCAATATGTCAAAAGGGGTCATGGGAACTTCCTAGAGGTCCTAATAGGCCTTATTGCATGTTAGGACCCCTAGGAAGTCTCCGTGACCCCTTTTGACAAATTAGAATGCTCAAGTGTGTCCTAAGAGGTCCTATGATGCCTTCGGACATAGTTGAGCATTCTAATGTCTCAAAAGGGTCATGGGGACTTCCTAGGGGATCCTAGTAGGCCTTGTTGCGAGTTAGGACCCCTAGGAAGTCCCCATGACCCCTGTGACACATTGGAACACTCAAGTGTGTCCTATGGCCCCTTGAGACACACTTGAGCTTTCAAATGTGTCAAAAGGGGTCATGGGGACTTCATAAGGGTCCTAGTATGCCTTATCACTTATTAGGACCCCTAGGAAGTCCCCATGACCCCCTTTTGACACATTGGAATGCTCGAGTGCTACCACTCCTTCAGACACACTTGAGCATTCCAATGTGTCAAAAGGGGTTCATGGGGACTTCCTAGGGGTCCTAACGCATGATAAGGCATACTAGGATCCCTAGAAAGTCCCCATGAACCATTTTGACATATGTGAACCATCAAGTGTGTCCAAAGGGGTCCTACGACCTCTTAGGACACACTTGAGGGTTCTAATGTGTCCAAAGGAGTCATGTGGACTTCTTAGGGGTCCTAACACATGATAAGACATACTAGGACCCCTACGAAGTCCCCATGACCCCTTTTGACACATTAGAACCCTCAAGTGTGTTCAAAGGGGTCCTACGACCCCTTCGGACACACTTGAGGGTTCCAATGTGTCAAAAGGGGTCATGTGGACTTTCTAGTGTTCCTAGTACGTCTTATAATGCGTTAGGACCCCTAGGAAGTCCCCATGACCCCTTTTGACACATTGGAATGCTTGAGTGTGTTTGAAGGGGTCATAGGACCTCTTCGAACACACTCGAGAAATCCAATATTTCAAAAGGGGTCATGGGGACTTCCTAGGGGTCCTAATGCATGATAAGGCATACTAGGACCCCTAGGAAGTCTCGGCAACCCCTTTCAACATACAATTTAAATATTATGATCTATAAAGTATATATATATATATTATATATATATATA
>BSBK01001377.1:0-341874 GCA_027943335.1 Chamaecyparis obtusa | reverse complement strand
TATGGTCTTCGGAAGTTGGGCCACCTGAAATGGCGAAAAATAATTTTCTTCAAAATTTCTGTTCGGGTTTCAAAGGTTATCTTGAGCCGACTATGATGTAATAAAATGTAAAATAAAATAATTCTAAGTTTGGTCGGCCTTATTGGCTAAAATTCTGGAACCTTCCCAGGCGGTGGATAATTGCCTATATAAGGAAGGCTGTGTTATTGTCTTAGGCAGTTCAGAATAGTTCTGGGTAGTAGATCTGGGTATTGATTCGAGGCTTTGTCCTACAGAATATTGTAAGGGAATGCCCATGTGGCTTTGCATATTGTAATTTTGAAAGATTGTAATTCCACATTTGTGGAGATAATAAGAAGCCAATTTTCTGTTCTTGCATATTGTTGTTGTTTCTCTAGTTTTGTTATGTGTTTGTGGTATTAAGGGGAGCACCCTTCATCAAGTGGTATCAGAGCAGGAGTTCTTGAGTGTGTAAACAGATCGCCGACTGTGAGGCAGTTTGCACCAGGACCGTGGTTAGGGTTTCAGCGCGCATCGCGAAAATGCCTCCACGAAGAGAACGTGGCGGAAGACCTGGTGTTGTGACACCTGAGGTTAGAGAGTTGCAGAGACAAGTGCGAGCATTGCAAGAAGAGATTCGTAGAGGAATGAATCTTAATATCAGAGACGAAAGTGAGGATGAAGCCGAAGAAGAATATCAAGAAGGAGAAGTTGAAATTGTGAACCAGGAGGAAGAAAGACTTTTTCAGGCGATTTCCAAGATTGGGAAAAGACCTAAGAGTGAGGTTCCTACATTTTCTGGAAATCTTAACCCAGAGGAATTGATCGACTGGATCAATGAATGTGAGGAGTATTTTGAGTATGAAGATGTTGAGGATCCTGATAGGGTCAAATTTGCGAAGGCCAGACTGAAAGGTCATGCGAAGATCTGGTGGCAAGAAATTCAATTGGATCGAAATAGAAGAGGGAAAGATAAAATCACAAGATGGGATCGGATGGTGGAAAAATTGAAGCGACAGTTCATTCCTGTGGATTATGAGCTTGACCTACTGAAGAAAATGCAAAGTTTGAAGCAAGCAGGAAAATCTGTTCAGGAGTATACAGAGGAGTTCTATCGACTCCTCATCAGAATAGGCCATGCCGAAGCTGATAAGGAGAAAGTTGCCCGATACCTTAATGGGTTAAGGCCAAGCATTCAGGAGGAGTTGAATCTGGTTCGAATGAACAGTATTGAGGAGGCATACCAATTTTCCCTAAAAGTAGAGGAAAAGCTGAACAAGAAGTTCGAGAGCAGACAAAATGGAAGAGGTCGCGGTGGACGATCTGGTGGGCGGTCATATGGTGGCCGAAATGAAGATCCAAAAAAGAAGGATGAGGCCAGTAGCAGTCAAAATCAGCGAGGAAATAATTCCAATCGCTTCCAGGATCAGAATAATAGAGATCAGAGAGGAAGAGGAAGAGGACAAGGATCTGGAAGAGGTGGCTTCCGTGGAACATGTTTTCACTGTGGAGAAGAAGGTCATAGGGCATTTGAATGTCCTCAACGCCAAGGCAGAACGGACAGGAGAAATGAAGGCCAGGCCAGAGTTGCACATGTAGATGAAGATGCCAGATCATCAAATTCTGAAGATGCTGAAAGAGGAGAAACGTTGATTAACAGAAGAGTCCTGTTGAGTGGTGAGAATGAACCTGAGCAAAGGAGGAGCCTGTTTCGCACCAGGTGCAAGTGTGAAGGTAAATGTTGTGATGTGATTATTGATAGTGGAAGCACTGACAATTTGGTGTCAGAAGAGATGGTGACAAAGTTGAAGCTCAAGAGACAGAAACACCCACATCCATATCGGATTGCCTGGGTACAGGATGACCACAAGGTCATGGTCAATGAACAATGCCTAGTGAAGTTCAAGATTGGCGGATACCAAGATGAGGTATTGTGCGATATCATGTCTTATGGATGCATGTCATATGTTGTTGGGTAGACCGTGGCAGTTTGACAGATGTGCTGTACATGATGGTCGTGCAAATACCTATTCCCTGACAAAGGATGGAGTGCGACATAAGCTAAAACCATTGAAGGAGACTGAAGAAAAGGTATGTGGTAATGCAAGGATAACTTTTGTTGATGGAAGAAATTTTCTAGATGGTATGAGGCATGAGCATGTATGTTTTGCTTTAATTCTAAAAGCTGGTAAAAAGGAAGTAGAAGATGTCCCTGTAGAAGTTGCAGATTTGTTGAATGAGTTTCAGGATATTGTATCCGATAATGTGCCTGATGGATTACCACCAGTCAGGAAGATCAGTCATCAAATGGATTTGATCCTAGGAGCGAGTTTGCCGAATAAGGCAGCACACAGAATGACACCAGCAGAAAGTGAGGAGTTGAACAGACAAGTACATGAACTGCTACAGAAAGGATTGATCCGTGAGAGTCTGAGTCCCTGTGCTGTACCAGCGGTATTAGCACCAAAGAAGAATGGAGAGTGGAGGATGTGTACAGATTCTAGGGCAATAAACAAGATCACAATCAAGTACAGGTTTCCATTGCCACGAATGGATGATATTATGGACTGTTTGAGTGGAGCTGTGTATTTTTCAAAGATAGATCTGAAAAGTGGATATCATCAGATTCGGATCAGAGAAGGAGACGAATGGAAGACTACCTTCAAGACAAAGGAAGGACTGTATGAGTGGTTAGTCATGCCTTTTGGGCTAACCAATGCACCGAGCACTTTCATGCGGCTCATGAACGAGGTTCTGAAAGAATTTCTGGGTAAGTTTGTCATTGTTTACCTAGATGATATTTTGATCTTTAGTAAGACATTGGAGGAGCATATGATGCATATTCGTATGGTATTTGACAAGCTGCGAGAAGAGAAATTGTTGATTAATTTGAAGAAGTGCAGTTTTGTGAAGAAAGAGTTAGTGTATTTAGGATTCGTAGTTTCAGCAGAAGGTCTAAAAATGGACCCAGAGAAGGTACAGGCTATCCTTGAATGGCCTACTCCAAGGAGTGCTACTGAGGTAAGATCTTTTCATGGTTTGGCTAGCTTTTAAAGAAAGTTTATCCAAAATTTTAGCAGTATTTGTGGACCCTTGACTGAAACAATGAGAGGGGATAGAAAAGAATTTAAGTGGACTAATGGGGCAGAAAAGAGTTTTCAATTGTTGAAACAAAAAGTTACAGAACAACCCGTTTTAGCACTTCCAGATTTTAATAAGGTGTTTCAAGTAGATTGTGATGCTAGTGGTACTACAATAGGAGCTGTTATGAGCCAAGAAGGTAAACCTGTTGCTTATTTCAGTGAGAAATTAAATGATGCCAAGAGAAAATATTTTGTTTATGATCAGGAATTTTATGCTATAGTTCAGGCATTAAAGAAGTGGAGACATTATCTGCTTCCTAAGGAGTTTGTTTTGTATACTGATCATCAAGCTTTGCAATATTTGAATAGTCAAGGAAAGTTGAATCAGAGGCATTTGAAATGGGTTGAGTTTTTGCAAAGTTATACATTTGTTTTGAAACACAGGAGTGGAAAGTCTAATAGGGTTGCAGATGCTCTTAGCAGAAGGCAACTATTGCTGACAGAAATGCAGATTGAAGTGGTTGGGTTCAAGGAACTCAAGAATTTGTATCCAGAGGATCCTGATTTTGGTGAAGCTTGGAAAGCTTGTACAGAACCTGTTACTCTAGACAGGACGAAATGGCTGGATTTCATCATCCAGGACGATATGCTATTCAAAGGGAGTCAATTGTGCATTCCACAAAGTTCTATGAGGGAGAATCTCATCAAGGAGAAGCATAGCGGAGGATTGGCTGGACATTTTGGTCGTGACAAAACCCTTTCTTTGGTTAGTGAGAATTACTATTGGCCACAGTTACAGCAAGATGTGAAGAAGTTTGTACAGAGTTGCAGAGTATGTCAGATGGCGAAAGGAGTGAAGCAGAATACAGGATTGTATCATCCATTACCTGTACCAGAGAAGCCTTGGGAGGATATCAGCATGGACTTTGTTCTTGGTTTACCGAGGACTCAGCGGGGGCATGATTCAATTTTTGTGGTGGTTGACAGATTTTCAAAGATGGCACATTTCATTTCCTGCAAGAAGACTAATGATGTTGTTCATGTAGCAGAATTGTTTTTCAGAGAAGTAGTGAGACTTCATGGTTTGCCAAAGACCATAGTTTCAGATCGGGACACTAAGTTTGTTGGATATTTTTGGCGTACATTGTGGAAGAAGTTGAAGACAGATTTGAAGTTCAGTTCATCACATCATCCACAGACTGATGGACAGACAGAGGTGGTGAATAGGAGTTTGGGAAATTTGCTGAGATGTTTGGTTGGAGATAAGCCAACGGGATGGGATTTGATTTTACCACAGGCAGAATTTGCATACAATAATTCTATCAACAGGAGCACTGGTAAATCACCATTCCAGATTGTATATGGAAGTAGTCCAAGAAATGCATCTGAATTAAGGAAGATAGATAAAAGAGAAATAAGTAGTGCTGAGGCTGAGGATTTTGCAGAACATTTGAAGAACATCCATGAGGAGGTGAGGAAGCATATTACCAAGATGAACGCACAGTATAAGGCTAAGGCAGATGAGAAAAGGAGGTATAAGGAATTTCAAGTTGGTGATGAAGTCATGGTTCATTTGCGGAAGGAGTGGTTTTCAGTTGGTACATATAACAAGCTGAAAATGAAGAAGTTTGGACCATGCAGGATATTGAAGAAACATGATTCAGGAAACGCATATGAGGTAGAATTGCCTACTGAGCTAAATATTTCACCAGTGTTTAACATTTCAGATCTGACAGAGTATCATGAAGGAGGTGTTGAAGATGAGATCACAACAGCACAGTGGAGTATTCCAGCAACTAGTTCAGACACTAAGGAGATCGAAGACATACTAGACAGTCGTATTGGCAGAAGCACAAGGAATAGGACATATGAAGAGTATTTGGTCAAATGGAAAGGACGACCTGTAGAAGATTCATCGTGGCTAACAAAGGAGGAGGTTAACCGTCTTGGTTTTCCTCTACACACCTGAGTCGTGACAGGGTCACTTCTCAAATTACCCTGGGTGTCTGATGTAGGAGCATCCTGGGTGTAAGAGCAATCTTGCATCACCCAAAAACATATTTCTGTTTTTATATTCAATAAGGGCTATTTTAGTGCAGAGCTGCTATTTATGGAAAGTTACTATTTTTGGTAATTTTTGCATGTGCTCAGAATGATCTTATTTCTTTCTTGGAGGTTCATTTTGGTTATATAAGTCTGCCAGTAAAGTTTCATTGCCAGATCAAGTGTATATTGGAAGATATTGAAGATTTTCGGTATTGGCAGCAGGGTACAGAAACTTCGAACTCAGTTTTGAAGGCTTTAGAGGCCCCGGATGAGGTTGAATTTTGGACTGAATGAAGCTTGCTTGATTCAGGCGTTGTAGAGCGCTTCGTGGCGTTTCCGAAATGGGGTTATAATAGCCGATCGGGTCAACTGGTGATGACTTATGGTCTTCGGAAGTTGGGCCACCTGAAATGGCGAAAAATAATTTTCTTCAAAATTTCTGTTCGGGTTTCAAAGGTTATCTTGAGCCGACTATGATGTAATAAAATGTAAAATAAAATAATTCTAAGTTTGGTCGGCCTTATTGGCTAAAATTTTGGAACCTTCCCAGGCGGTGGATAATTGCCTATATAAGGAAGGCTGTGTTATTGTCTTAGGCAGTTCAGAATAGTTCTGGGTAGTAGATCTGGGTATTGATTCGAGGCTTTGTCCTACAGAATATTGTAAGGGAATGCCCATGTGGCTTTGCATATTGTAATTCTGAAAGTTTGTAATTCCACATTTGTGGAGATAATAAGAAGCCAATTTTCTGTTCTTGCATATTGTTGTTGTTTCTCTATTTCTGTTATGTGTTTGTGGTATTAAGGGGAGCACCCTTCATCAATTATACTATATATAATATATATTATATAATAATAAAACTAATCTATATAAATGAAAAATCAAACTACATAGCAAATGAATTAAACAAAGAATTGACAAGTTTGATCTAATATAATATTAGCAAAGAGTAGTATCGTGGGGTTCTCAGCCCCTTTGGGGATGGCGGGACTATGCCCACCATAACCCCTTTGGGGTGCTGTGGCACAACCCACTGCATCTCGATTGGGTAGCAGTGGCCTTGCCCACTATCACCCTTTGGGTGGCAGCATGCAAAGGTGCCCCCTACCCAATTGGCCGCAAAGGATTGTAAGCCCCTGCATTGCCAATGGGAGCAGTGGGTATCATCCCCGCACCTCTGCAAAAAATGTAACTTACGTAGCCGTACAACCATTCCCTACAGGGATTATTGAAATTACAGTGAGGTATATAGTATTAGATATACAAAAATATAAACACCATGTTGTTATAATAAATAAAAAGGATATTTCTTATCTGTAGATAGTAATATAAGATAATAACACTATTATTAAAATAGAATAGAAGGACTGATAAAATGAAGGAAAAAATAAATAAAGCATAACTCTGTTTAAACAGATTATACTAGAGAATGTTAAATTGAAGCTAATGGAACTATGGAATGATAATATATCCATTATTTTAATCCAATCTAAATTTTACCTTGATGTTCTCTGGCTTGTAGATGCTTTGAGTAAATTTTGTAGAAATTTGAATGTTAGTATTCCATTGAGGGAGTTTGGCATATATTCATAAGTGTATAAGAGTGTATATACATACTTGTGTATATATATACACTCTTGTATACTTGTGTGTATACTTCCTTATTTTTCCCTTCAACCATACTCAAGGCCAAACTTGCAAAATGCCAAGTGGAGAAATTAGGGTTTTGGCCAAGTTTTATTTTTGGGCCAAACTCCAATTTCAAAGTTAGGCTTAGGGTTAGCCTTTGGAGATAAAATTATTTTTAAATTTTATTTTTTATATTTAATTATGGCTAATCTTTATTGACAGTTGAGTTTTTCCTATCACTTTTAGAAAATTTGATTTTCTAAATATTGTTTTATTTAGCCATTAGATTTTCAAGATTCCTTATAACTTAATTAGATTTTTATATATTTGGTCATTAAATGACTATTTATTTTACTTTCAAATTTTAAAATGTTGGGATATTATTTAATGGGCCTTTTTTATATTTCTATTATTATTTCTAGAGATTTGAATTTTCCACATCTATAATTTAATATTAAAATATTATAAATCTTTATTAATGATTTATTTAGCATTAGAGAATTAATTTTATTATAATATTGTAGCAATTTTATCTTTTTCAAAATAGTTGGACTTTTAGGGTGAAATTAATTTACAAGTCCTAAGTGGGACCTAGGAATATTATTTCTCCCTACTAATAATATTTTAATTAATATTTATTATTTTAAATGTATTTCAACTTCTTATTATGATTAATATAATTGAATAATATACTTTGGAAAACTATATATTATAATTAAAGTTTATTTTAATTTAATTTGAATTAATTAAATATTTGATGAAGGGTGCTCCCCTTAATACCACAAACACATAACAGAAAAAGAGAAACAACAACAATATGCAAGAACAGAAAATTGGCTTCTTATTATCTCCACAAATGTGGAATTACAAACTTTCAGAATCACAATATGCAAAGCCACATGGGCATTCCCTTACTATTCTGTAGGACAAAGCCTCGAATCAATACCCAGATCTACTACCCAGAACTATTCTGAACTGCCTAAGACAATAATACAGCCTTCCTTATATAGGCAATTTTCCACCGCCTGGGAAGGTTCCAGAATTTTAGCCAATAAGGCCGACCAAACTTAGAATTATTTTATTTTACATTTTATTACATCATAGTCGGCTCAAGATAACCTTTGAAACCCGAACAGAAATTTTGAAGAAAATTATTTTTCGCCATTTCGGGTGGCCCAACTTTCGAAGACCATAAGTCATCACCAGTTGACCCGATCGGCTATTATAACCCCATTTCGGAAACGCCACAAAGCGCTCTACAGGCTTGACCCACGCAAGCACCCATCACCCAAATTTTCGACCTCATCCGAGGCCTCTAAAGCCTTCAAAACTGAGTTCAAAGTTTCTGTACCCTGCTGCCAATACCAAAAATCTTCAATATCTTCCAATATACACTTGATCTGGCAATGAAACTTTACTGGCAGACTTATATGACCAAAATCAACCTCCAAGAAAGAAATCAGACCATTCTGAGCACATACAAAAATTACCAAAAATAGTAACTTCCCATAAATAGCAGCTCTGCACAAAATAGCCCTTATTGAAAATAAAAATAGAAATATTTTTTTTTTGGGTGATGCAAGATTGCTCTTACACCTAGGATGCTCCTGCATCAGACACCCGGGGTAATTTGAGAAGTGACCCTGTCACGACTCAGGTGTGCAGAGGAAAACCAAGACGGCTAACCTCCTCCTTTGTCAACCATGATGAATCTTCAATAGGTCATCCTTTCCACTTGACCAGATATTCTTCATATGTCCTGTTCCTTGTGCTTCTGCCAGCATGACTGTCCAGTATATCTTCGATCTCCTTAGTGTCTGAACTAGTTGCTGGAATACTCCACTGTGCTGCTGTGATCTCATCTTCAACACCTCCTTCATGATACTCTGTCAAATTTGAAATGTTAAACACTGGTGAAATATTTAGCTCAGTAGGCAATTCTACCTCATATGCGTTTCCTGAATCATGTTTCTTCAGTATCTTACATGGCCCAAACTTTTTTATTTTGAACTTGTTATATGTACCAACTGGAAACCGCTCCTTCCGCAAATGAACCATGACTTCGTCATCAACTTGAAATTCTTTATACCTCCTTTTCTCATCTGCCTTAGCCTTATACTGTGCGTTCATCTTGGTAATATGCTTCCTCACCTCTTCATGGATGTTCTTCAAGTGTTCTGCAAAATCTTCAGCTTCAGCACTACTTATTTCTCCTTTATCTATCTTTCTCAATTCAGATGCATTTCTTGGACTACTTCCATATACAATTTGGAATGGTGATTTACCAGTGCTCCTGTTGACAGAATTATGTATGCAAATTCTGCCTGTGGTAAAATCAAATCCCATCCTGTTGGCTTATCTCCAACCAAACATCTCAGCAAATTTCCCAAACTCCTATTCACCACCTCTGTCTGTCCATCAGTCTGTGGATGATGTGATGAACTGAATTTCAAATATGTCTTTAACTTCTTCCATAATGTACGCCAGAAATATCCAACAAACTTAGTGTCCCGATCTGAAACTATGGTCTTTGGCAAACCATGAAGTCTCACTACTTCTCTGAAAAACAATTCTGCTACATGAACAGCATCATTAGTCTTCTTGCAGGGAATGAAATGTGCCATCTTTGAAAATCGGTCAACTACTACAAAAATTGAATCATGTCCCCGCTGTGTCCTCGGTAAACCCAGAACAAAGTCCATGCTGATATCCTCCCAAGGCTTATCTGGTACAGGTAATGGCTGATATAACCCTGTATTCTGCTTCACTCCTTTCGCCATCTGACATACTCGGCAACTCTGTACAAACTTTTTCACATCTTGCTACAACTGTGGCCAATAATAATTCTCACTAACCAAACCAAGGGTTTTATCATGACCAAAATGTCCAGCCAATCCTCCGCTATGCTTCTCCTTGATGAGATTCTCCCTCATAGAACTTCGTGGAATGCACAACTGACTCCCTCTGAATAGCATATCATCCTGGATGATGAAATCCAACCATTTCGTCTTGTCTAGAGTAATAGGTTCTGTACAAGCTTTCCAAGCTTCACCAAAATCAGGATCCTCTAGATATAAATTCTTGAGTTCCTTGAACCCAACCACTTCAATCTGCATTTCTATCAGCAATAGTTGCCTTCTGCTAAGAGCATCTGCAACCCTGTTAGACTTTCCACTTCTGTGTTTCAAAACAAATGTATAACTCTGCAAAAACTCAACCCATTTCAAATGCCTCTGATTCAACTTTCTTTGACTATTCAAATATTGCAAAGCCTGATGATCAGTATACAAAACAAACTCCTTAGGAAGAAGATAATGTCTCCACTTCTTTAATGCCTGAACTATAGCATAAAATTCTTGAGCATAAACAGAATATTTCCTCTTGGCATCATTTAACTTCTCACTGAAATAAGCAATGGGTTTACCTTCTTGGCTCATAACAGCTCCTACTGCAGTACCACTAGCATCACAATCTACTTGAAACACCTTATTAAAATTTGGAAGTGCTAAAACAGGTTGTTCTATAACTTTTTGTTTCAACAATTGAAAACTCTTTTCTGCCCCATTAGTCCACTTAAACTCTTTTCTATCCCCTCTCATTGTTTCAGTCAAGGGTCCACAAATACTGCTAAAATTTCTGATAAACTTTCTGTAAAAGCTAGCCAAACCATGAAAAGATCTTACCTCAGTAGCACTCCTTGGAGTAGGCCATTCAAGGATAGCCTGTACGTTCTCTGGGTCCATTTTTAGACCTTCTGCCAAAACTACAAATCCCAAATACACTAACTCTTTCTTCACAAAACTGCACTTCTTCAAATTAATCAACAATTTCTCTTCTCTCAACTTCTCAAATACCATACGAATATGCATCATATGCTCATCCAATGTCTTACTAAAGATCAAAATATCATCTAAGTAAACAATGACAAACTTACCCAGAAATTCTTTCAGAACCTCGTTCATGAGCCGCATGAAAGTGCTCGATGCATTGGTTAGCCCAAAAGGCATGACTAACCACTCATATAGTCCTTCCTTTATCTTGAAGGCAGTCTTCCATTCATCTCCTTCTCTGATCCGAATCTAATGATATCCACTTTTCAGATCTATCTTTGAAAAATACACAGCTCCACTCAAACAATCCATAATATCATCCATTCGTGGCAATGGAAACCTATACTTGATTGTGATCTTGTTTATTGCTCTGGAATCTGTACACATCCTCCATTCTCCATTCTTCTTTGGTGCTAATACCACTGGTACAGCACAGGGACTCAGACTCTCTCGAATCAATCCTTTCTGTAACAACTCATGTACTTGTCTGTTCAACTCCTCACTTTCTGCAGGTGTCATTCTGTGTGCTGCCTTATTTGGCAAACTCGCTCCTGGGATCAAGTCCATCTGATGACTGATCTTCCTGACTGGTGGTAATCCATCAGGCACGTTATCGGATACAATATCTTGAAATTCATTCAACAAATCTACAACTTCTACAGGAACATCTTCTACTTCCTCTTTACCAGCTTTTGGAATTAAAGCAAAACATACATGCTCATGCCTCATACCATCTAGAAATTTCCTTCCATCAACAAATGTTATTCTTGCATTACCACATACCTTTTCTTCGGTCTCCTTCAATGGCTTTAGCTTATGTCGCACTCCATCCTTTGTCAGGGAATAGGTATTCGCACGACCATCGTGTACAGCACATCTGTCAAACTGCCACGGTCTACCCAATAACATATGACATGCATCCATAGAGATGATATCACATAGTACCTCATCTTGGTACCCGCCGATCTTGAATTTCACTAGGCATTGTTCATTGACCATGACCTTGTGGTCATCCTGTACCCAGGCAATCCGATATGGATGTGGGTGTTTCTGTCTCTTGAGCTTCAAGTTTTTCACCATCTCTTCTGACACCAAATTGTCAGTGCTTCCACTATCAATAATCACATCACAACATTTACCTTCACACTTGCACCTGGTGCGAAACAGGCTCCTCCTTTGCTCAGGTTCATTCTCACCACTCAACAGGACTCTTCTGTTAATCAACGTTTCTCCTCTTTCAGCATCTTCAGAATTTGATGATCTGGCATCTTCATCTACATGTGCAACTCTGGCCTGGCCTTCATTTCTCCTGTCTGTTCTTCCTTGGCGCTGAGGACATTCAAATGCCCTATGACCTTCTTCTCCATAGTGAAAACATGTTCCACGGAAGCCACCTCTTCCAGATCCTTGTCCTCTTCCTCTTCCTCTCTGATCTCTATTATTCTGATCCTGGAAGCGATTGGAATTATTTCCTTGCTGATTCTGACTGCTACTGGCCTCATCCTTCTTTTTCGGATCTTCATTTCGGCCACCATATGACCGTCCACCAGATCGTCCATCGCGACCTCTTCCATTTTGTCTGCTCTCAAACTTCTTGTTCAGCTTTTCCTCTACTTTTAGGGAAAACTGGTATGCCTCTTCAATACTATTCATTCGAACTAGATTCAGCTCCTCTTGAATGCTTGGCCTTAACCCATTAAGGTATCGGGCAACTTTTTCCTTATCAGCTTCTGCATGGCCTGTTCTGATGAGAAGTCGATAGAACTCCTCTGTATACTCCTGAACAGATCTTCCTGCTTGCTTCAAACTTTGCATTTTCTTTAGTAGGTCAAGCTCATAATCAACAGGAATGAACTGTCGCTTCAATTTATCCACCATCCGATCCCATCTCGTGGTTTTATCTTTCCCTCTTCTATTTCGCTCCAACTGAATTTCTTGCCACCAGATCTTTGCATGACCTTTCAATCTGGCCTTCGCCAATTTGACCCTATCAGGATCGTCAACATCTTCGTACTCAAAATATTCCTCACATTCATTGATCCAGTCAATCAATTCCTCTGGGTTAAGATTTCCAGAAAATGTAGGAACCTCAATCTTAGGTCTTTTCCCAATCTTGGAAATGGCCTGAAAAAGTCTTTCTTCCTCCTGGTTCACAATTTCGGCTTCTCCTTCTTGATATTCTTCTTCGGCTTCATCCTCGCTTTCGTCTCTGACATTGAGATTCATTCCTCTGCGAATCTCTTCTTGCAATGCTCGCACTTGTCTCTGCAGCTCTCTAACCTCAGGTGTCACAGCACCAACTCTTCCGCCACGTTCTTGTCATGGAGGCATTTTCGCGATGCGCACTGAAACCCTAGCCACGGTCCTGGTGTAAACTGCCTCACAGTCGGCGATCTGTTTACACACTCAAGAACTCCTGCTCTGATACCACTTGATGAAGGGTGCTCCCCTTAATACCACAAACACATAACAGAAAAAGAGAAACAACAACAATATGCAAGAACAGAAAATTGGCTTCTTATTATCTCCACAAATGTGGAATTACAAACTTTCAGAATCACAATATGCAAAGCCACATGGGCATTCCCTTACTATTCTGTAGGACAAAGCCTCGAATCAATACCCAGATCTACTACCCAGAACTATTTTGAACTGCCTAAGACAATAATACAGCCTTCCTTATATAGGCAATTTTCCACCGCCTGGGAAGGTTCCAGAATTTTAGCCAATAAGGCCGGCCAAACTTAGAATTATTTTATTTTACATTTTATTACATCATAGTCGGCTCAAGATAACCTTTGAAACCCGAACAGAAATTTTGAAGAAAATTATTTTTCGCCATTTCGGGTGGCCCAACTTCCGAAGACCATAAGTCATCACCAGTTGACCCGATCGGCTATTATAACCCCATTTCAGAAATGCCACAAAGCGCTCTACAGGCTTGACCCGCGCAAGCACCCGTCACCCAAATTTTTGACCTCATCCGGGGCCTCTAAAGCTTTCAAAACTGAGTTCAAAGTTTCTGTACCCTGCTGCCAATACCGAAAATCTTCAATATCTTCCAATATACACTTGATCTGGCAATGAAACTTTACTGGCAGACTTATATGACCAAAATCAACCTCCAAGAAAGAAATCAGAACATTCTGAGCACATACACAAATTACCAAAAATAGTAACTTCCCATAAATAGCAGCTCTGCACAAAATAGCCCTTATTGAAAATAAAAATAGAAATATTTTTTTTTTGGGTGATGCAAGATTGCTCTTACACCCAGGATGCTCCTGCATCAATATTACTATAGTTTAATATGAAATAAATTGTAACCCCATATATCGCTTAGGGTTATTTTCATAATTATATTTTATCCTTTTATCTCTTTATCGATTTTCTGCATTTTGACCCTAGATGGTTACCCTATTTTCACTAGGGACCATTAGGATTAGGAACTGATTTTGATTGAATTACTCTTTGTTCGAATTGAACTCCTTTGGGTTTGTTGACCTAATCGTTGAATTTTCATATTTTCTAGATTAGTATTGTTACCTTGGGTTATTCCCTTTTATTAATTTATGTTTAAACCTAGTTAGGATTTCATACAGACCTAGTTAGGGTTTTGTTTGACTACTGTAGTTTGACGAACAAGGGATGTTGGTAGGACAACACATGCCATGATACCTCTTGTATGTTGATAAGTGTTGGTTTATGTGTTTCATTTTCGTGTGACTATTCCTTAATGTGTAACCTAGCTGATGTTATGTTCTTTTTAAAAAAATTATTGTCTATGTTTGGCCCTAATATTTTGGCATGACATTTAAAAACATACAACCATATTGCTAATATGAGCATATTAAGGGAAAAGATATTAAAGCATAAGGTTTTAAAAATTATCTATGAATAGGGGGATCCTAACTTGCTTAGGGTAAGCATTCATGGGAACATGAAAATTTCATTGTAATTATTTTATTTCATGGATGTGTTAAACCTGGAGAGTTTTCACCTCGATATAAATTTTACAAAAATGGTTAGATGCATTTTTAGTTGGAGTGGGTGATATATATTTGTTAAAGATATTTTTTATTTTAGCATTGGTGTAAAATGATGATTCATTATGTAATTTTAGGTGAGAATGAAGAGTAAAGATTTATTTGGAATATTATTTTCTATTTATGTATTGTTATTGATCATTGCAACCATGATCATTTATATGATGTTAAATTTAAGAAATTTATCTTTTAACTTAATTGTGTTTTATTAGGTATGTTTTGAATTTATGTCTATATATTTTAATACTTTGAGCCTCTAGTCAAAATAGTAGTACAATGTTTAGGTAATTATCATTGTAATTAAGGGTAGAAGTCCACATAGAGTAGGATGTATATTCTCATAGTTGAAGACTAACCTTTGATGGCCACTTTTCTCCAATACCTAATCTGAGCAACCACCACACCTCTCTATTTCCACAATCACAAAATCACATCCCATAAATACTCAAACTTTCACCATAATGTTTGGATTGTGATAAGTGGGAATGATTAACAAGGGAAGGGGGAAGACTAGACAAATTAGGGATAAAAATAAGAAAATGAGAAAAGATATGAGTACAATAGAGAATAACATGATATCCTAGGAATATAAGTAAATATTTCCTAATTGAATTTTCTCATTGGATATTAGAGACAACCTAAAGAATAACAAAAGATCATTCATATTGTTGGAGTAATACTATTTTCAAAAGTTTACTCTTTAAAAAAATACCTTAGGTCAACACATAAATGAGTTAGAAGGATATCTTTCAGTGCAATTTTGACTCTACCATATCCTAGAAGATATCATAGAGTTCTATCAGAACTCTGATTCCTCTAGGTTGAGACACTTGTTTGAACCCTCTACTTTCTTTCTACCATCTCTTGCATATTTAAGCAGATCACTTGTATCTTTATTCTCACCTCATTCAATACATTCTATTGTTGAAAACTTCACTACTAGTGGATGTCTGGGGACTAAGTTCTGGGTATATGATAGTAAATCATAACATGCTATCAGAGCCTATTACAACTAGTGGTTGTTGTTGCACAAAAAGATTGACCTGTTAATGCCTGATACAACCGCTAGACGTATAGAAGACATAGGAGGTTGTTAAACCATGTCATGAGCCACCATTGCACTGAACAACCAAGGAGGCCAAGGGCACAACCAATCTTTCTCACTAGTGTAACAATCCTTCCTAGCACAAGCACGGGGTTCGAACCGGTCTCTAAGCTTTGATACCACTTGTTACAATTAGCGGTTTTTGTTGCACCAAAAGATCAACCCGTTAATGCCCAATACAAGCACTAGACATATAGAAGACATAGAAAGCTATTCAAACTTGTCATGAACCACCACTGTGTTAAACAACACTGGAGACCAAGGGCACAATTAGTCTTTTTCCCTATTGTAATAGAGCCAAGAGTCTATTAGCTCCTTCTAGTGTTTAATAATTTTAAATTTTTTTTGGGTCCCTCATTTTTAAGTTTAGTGTAGATTGTTCGTAGTTTGTGATCAAGCTCTCTTGGCTGTAAATCTGTCAATATATGGTGTTGAAGGTCATTTTTCTCTCAAGATTTTAGATATCCATGAGCATCTACGTGGGAAATATCCTTATGTCTGGCATTTATATATATATGTAGCAAGTTCTTCTGGATTAGTCACGTATATATTATGCTCCTTTTGTCTGCAGAGATTGTCTTGACTTGAATGCCAACTATTTTCTTTTATGGATCTTTGATTTGTTGTAAAAGTATATTTATTTAGCATATTTGAGCTTGAGTCATCCCATTCATTTACTTTGGCCAGCGTTTAATGTATGAATCCAACTACATTGTAGTTGACCAAACATCCCAGGTTTTGGCCAGTGATCAATCAATTCCTCTAGTCAGCTCCTCTTCTTGTAGATTGACTATTTGGTGATTGGAAGACTGATCCAGTGTTTGGCCTACCATCAATTAGCTGGCCCACGTCTCCTTATATGGTGTTGAATGTCCCTTTCTTTCTAATGACAGACCACTGATTAATTTAATATATGGCAGGGAAACCGTAATGCTGGGTATTCTATGATTTTTAATGTTCACCATGCATATTAGAGTTTGTATCCAAGTACTCACATTGGTCACTTCTCTTGGTCGCATGGAGTTTGTGTTTTCTCTTGGCCGCTATAATCGATGTTTTTTTCTTTTCCATATTACGTAGCATCCTTTTTCATGGGAAGATATTGTGGAGAATCGTAATATCTGGAGTACTCATAGTCATAGACAAATTAGAAGAGGAGTTTTCGCTTGGGCTTGTGACTTGAACCTTTCTCGAGTATCATGTTTTGCATTTGTCCACACGCTCGAGACAAAACACATTCATTTGAAGTGTTGGCTCTTCTTTCATTGTCATTTAATACTCGTTGCACGGTAGATCATGGCATCATTATTGTGAGAGGTTATTTTGGCCTTTTGTGAGTAGAGATCCCATTTTTAGGTGTCTCACTAGCATGCGTGGAAACTCAAAATTTGGAAACTCGATCAATTGAAGATCGAATTGATCCACCAAGTGTGGATGTGAATCCTATGGGCTATGGCAAAGATGTCGATCAGGTGATTTGTTCAGGTTCACAACCTACTAAGTTCCTTTCTTCATGGAGTTACCTGATTGCGTTGTTCCCATAGTCCATGCTTGGTCAATGCACAGTTTAATTCATTATCTTCATGTAATTATACTGTGGAGACAATCAATGATCTGGCCAACTTAAGAAGCGGCACTTTCAACTTTGATCACTTTTTATGTCTGTGACGTTATCGCATCTTATTGTGAATGGTCTGCATTTTTGGACTTTCTAGATTCATCATTGTCAGCTCGCCTCTTCTCTTTGGCTATTGAATACTCCATGGTCAGTGTTTTTTTCCGAATAGAGGCTTCATAAGTCAACGTAGAGAATGTGTAACTAAGGGCCACTTAACGAAGTTTGTGTGTATTGACACTCTCCTTTTAAGATAAACTTTCACCTTTCTAGTGAGGTTCGCATTAATGTTTGTGTGCCATGATTAAAGTCTAGTTGGTGGCCAGAATATGGCATCTCTCTACCTTTATTGAAACTGGTGGTTTTATAGACTAATGGATGCAGTCATTTGCTGGCACATTTTTTTATGTTGGTTGGCATGCTCCTATTGATTAGGTGGCACGGTTTATTGGTTGAGTGACAAACTTGATTTTTTTTTGGCAAGATTTTGATGGATAGACCTCATTATTTTGATGGTTTCTTCTTAGCTCATTCTTTGGTGGCTCACAAGTGTGATTGTGGTCATGACTATGGATAATGGCACACCTAGATGTCACTCTTCCTGTCATGTAGGATATTAGTGCTCATGTTCTTTGTTGAAAGTAAAAGTGTCTCCAAGTTCTTATGGATTCTTCTAGTGCCTAAAATAGGCCATTTTTTTAAATTGATGTAAATTTTTTGAATAGATTTAATTTTACGTAACCAAGGTATCACTGAAAAGATTCTTCAACAAAGTACGATATGACTAAACTTCTTCGGCAAACTATGCTATGACAAAAATTATTATTTTTGAATTATAAAATTAATTTGTGTCTCTTATAGGAGGGTGTCTTCCATATTATCCTTTGTGTACCCTCATACAACATGTCAGACCCTAGGATTGAGCTGCACAGCCCACATAACTATCAAATATGGAAGCTCAAAATGTCATAATTGTTCCAATCTTGAGGCCTCTAGTAGTTATTGCAAGATGAACAACTTGTGTTCACAAAGGCATTTGAGAAATTTGTTCATAGAAACAAAATGGATGATGCAAAAGGACCCATCGGTCTCCATGTGGCAGATGATTTGTTGTTTAACATTACTAAGTATATAATACCTAACAAGTATGGGATAAGCTTGCAGAGTTGTATGGTAAAGTCAACCAATTCAAAATCTCACAGTTAGAAGCTAATCTCACTTCTCTTTCCCTATATGCATTTCCCTCTATTCAAGATTTCCTTGCATAGTTCAAGTCAATTCTATCTGAATTGAAAGGCTATGGTCATGCCAAAGAAGATAAGAAGTTTATTTTATTGATATTGTTTAAGCTTAGAGGTCATTTCCAATTATTTTCCTCTACCTTCTATTCTATTATGAATTCCATGGGATAAGATCATAAGATGCCCTTATTTGAAGAATTTTTTGATATATTAATTAGCGAGTAAGCCAAGTTAATTTAGATGGATGCTCTTTCCAAGATTTATGCATTGGTGGATCAATATCCTAAGGACGAGGGTAACTATAATAAGTAGTCACAGACATATTCATCTTAAAGAGGTAAGCCTCCCTATAAGACCAAGGTGAATAATAAGCAGAACCCTAAACCCCCTCCCTCTCTTCCTGCTAACTTTAGAGGGTCATCTTCTAGGTATAAGAAGAAATAAGAGAATTATCACTTTCAGGAGAAACCTAGGCATATATAAACACCATACACTTAGAGGCTAGCACCATTAGAAGAAGATATGAAGAGGTAAACCATTACAATTCCTAATGCTTCTTCCTCAAGAAAAAGACAAGCCTTCTTAGTTAAGGTTTCACCATATACAAGTTCAAGTTGGATTATTTATTTTGGTGTTTTACATTCCATGACTTTGTATGTTGATCTTCTTGATTCTCTTTTATATACTCCTACTTCACATACAACTATTGGGAACTCATCATAGATTCTATTTCTAGGGATAGGATCAATTTAGATGTATCATGGTACCATTTATGATGTTCTTTTTGTACCTAATATTTCACAGAATTTTCTTTCCATCTATCAAATTTGTAATCATGGTGATGGAAAAATGGTTGAGTATTTTTCTACTAATGTGACTATTAAAGAGTTTCAAAATCCTAAAAAGATAATTGGTATAGGCACAATTGATCATGAAACCCACTTGTATACGTTTGATGGATTTGGTTGTTCATCAAGATCATCCCTTATTTCTCATGCAAATTCTATGATAAATATTTGGCATGAATGGTTTGGGCACCTGAATTATAGAAATCTTTAGAAGATGATCACACATAAATTGGTAATTGGTCGACCTCAGATCTATTCTTCAAATAGATTGTGTTCATGTTGTGTTCTTGGAAAGAATCATTGAGATCCCTCTCCCGAGGGTATGGCTACAGGAGCTTTGACTCCCCTTGAATTGGTGCATAGTGATGTCATGTCCTTTCAAAATCCTTCATTTTTTGGGACCACATATGTACTCTCAGTTATTGATGACTTGTCTAGGTGCACATGGGTATATATTTTTAAGTACAAGATTGAGGTTCTACAAAAATTCTTGACATTTCTTGCACCTATGGAGAAGCAATCAGGATATTCCCTCCAAAATATCCATGCAGATAATGGGGGAGAGTATTTCAATAATCTGCACATTCAAAGAATTCTATCATACTCAAGTTATTCTTCATCAACATAAAATTCCATACAGTCCTAAAACTGGTGTGGCTAAGAGGAAGAATAGAACCTTATAGGAACTGGTCAATTGTATGCTTCATTCTAGGTGCATGCCTCCAACATTTTCATTAGAGGATTTCAATTGTGCCAAATATATTCAGAATCGTATGCCTCACTAGGAGGTAATAAATAATACTCCTAGAGAGGCTTGGTCTCATTTCAATCCTAGACTATCCTTTTTTAGAGTATTTGGCAATGATGCATGGATATTTATTCTTGATAATCAACACAAAGCAATCAAGAAGAAAAGTCACTACTTCATTTTTGTAGGCTACAGTGAGGATGTGAAGGGTTGTCAATTTTTTGACTCTATCGCTCAAGAGGTTCATTTTGTTGTGTTGTTCAGTTTGATGAGTCCTTTACTCTAAATGATTTTGCATCACAAACCTCTCCCTCTCTTCTTTCGTGTTCTTCTGGAGATGTTTTTCCTTCAGATAATGATGGCGATATTGATTCTCTTGATGCTACCATTCTTGAAGATTGTATTGATCTAGTTTTTGACATTATTTCATCTTCTCCTACTCCTCCACCTAGACCTAGTAGATATTTATGGGCTTGAATAGTTATTGATGATTTTGGTCCTCTTCCAGGTGATCCCACAACCACTTATCATAATTGTTCCCCAACTTCAGGTATCATTCGTTTGAGTCATGTAATCTCTACTAATCCCTAGAAGTTTTTGGAAGATTCATGTCTACCAGAATAATATAATTATATAGTTGAGGAGTATTCTTATTTGATGAAGAATCATACTTTGGACTTCGTTCCTCTTCCTAAGGGAAGAAATCTGGTTCGATGCAAATGGGTGTATTATACCAAATTTTCAACTAATGGTTTTGTTGACAAGTATAAGACCCATCTAGTGGCTAAGGTATTTTCTCAAGTTAAATGTATTGACTAATTTTAGACCTTTTCTCCTATTGTCGGCATGGATTCCATCTATCTTGTACTTTCTATTACTGCATCAAAGGATTGGTAAGTGTATCAGATGGACGTAAAGAGTTATTTACTACATGGTGATATTCAAGAAGAGACCTATATGGAGTAACCACCAAGTTTTTTATATATTTCTTCACTTATTTTTAGGCTTTGACGTTCATTATATGGTCTCAAGAAATCCCTCAGGGCTTGGTATGTGAATATGGATATCTTTTTTCTTACTTCTAGATTCACTAGATGTCATTTTGATAAAATTTTTCTTGTGTGTTTTCTAGCATAGAAATATTTGTCAGCCGACTAGGAAGAGTAATGTGTAGAAGATTGATTTATGATTGAATCACTAATGGAGCTGACTTTGGGTGAATTATAATTGTTGTAACATGATTAGGGAGCCATTGCATAGGATAATGAAGTTTTTTTTATGTAAGGTCCTATAATGGTCGACCTCTAGATGAATTATTATTTGTAAATTGTATATAAGGAAGGGTTTCTTCCTTAAGATGAAGTGTTGATTGTAATGGTAATATGCAAGATGGAAGATTGTGATATCTTCTTCTAATAGAGCATAAGGTTATGCATTTAGGAATTGTTGGGAAGTTGTCTATACTAAAGTATATGACTAGATATAGTGTTGTCATTATGGAAACAAACTCATATATCATTTTGGAGTCAACACACTTAGTGTAAAAATCATAATTTAGTTAAGTGTTGAAGACTAGACAGTGTACAGAGTTCCTATAGCTCAGAGCATCGGCGCACATGTGTACAGATGAATTATGGTTTGCACCCTAAGAGTTAAGTTTGTTAGACTATAATTATGCTTGGTCTATGAGTGCATAAGCATATATGTATGGATGTAAAAGATATAGTTAGTTGAAGTTGCACAGCCAATATGTTCTAGTAGAGAATAGAGCATAGAGCCGATAGTTATCATTTTGGTATGTGATTGTAATATAAAGTTGTAGAGGCTATGCACCCATTGTATTTAGGTTGCTAACATGTTTATTTGTTTGTATGTAAGAATGCTTAATCCAATTCATTTGGAAGCGTTATTTGTAATAGGTCTAAGGGTTGACCTAGTTGTTTATTTTGTATAAGCACATAAATATAAGGTGCACCCATTGTATTCAAAATGGAAGTTGTAAGAGTTGTGAGAAGTAGAGTAGAGGTGTGCGAAGAGAGAATAAGATGTATTAGAGCTTTGCTAGAGGTCAAAGCATCAGTGCATCAAAGGAACTGATCTGACAAGAAGTGTCATAGTAACAGTTCACCCGGAAGATATAGTGTGTATCTGATCTTAGAAGGTTGTAGCCTTCATCATTTGAGTAGTGAGTCCACTCCCCTAATAGGGATCATTGTAAAAGACTCCTAACAGGGTCTAACCCTTAACCAGGTCTACTGTACTTAAAGCATTGTAAAGCTACTCCTAACAGGGTAAAGGATCTTCTAACAAGGATCAAAAAACATTAGTACATAATATTAGTGGGCGTCAATTCCCACTGGGTTTTTTACCTATTTGGGTTTCCCTATAATCATATTGGTGTCATGTGTTGATTTCATGTTTCATGTTGATATGAATGTTTAATTCAGTACTTAAGCAATTAAGTTTAGTATACAGACTAAAGTGAAAAGTCAAAATATAGTGAACACTGATTCACTCCCTCCCTCTTAGTGTTCCCATTCCTAAATATTGGTATTAGAGCTATGGTACCTAGGAAAGAAGTTTAACTACTTAAGGAGATCATGGGAAAAGCAGAAATGAAACATCTAAAGAAAAATATTGAAGCTACTCTTGAAGACCTAGACAATTCAGAAAGAGAAATTGAAGAACTAAAAGAAGAAGTTAGTGATGCACAACCAGTTATCAAAAGGCTAAGAAGGGATCTAAAAGAATGTTCCACTAGTGATTTGGGAATAATGGTCAAAAAGCTGAATGAAGAAACTACATCTTTAAAAGAACAACTTGAAGAATTTGATGACAAACTGATTAACAATTAGGAAGCATACAATGAACAAGTCAAAGAGAATCTTCAACTCAATAAAGAACTAAGGGAAGCTAACTTGGAAATATTGGAACTAAGGAACATCAAGGAAAGTTTGGAATCTGAATTAAAAGAAGCAAAGAATCATATTGTCAGAAAATTACACACTAGTTCTTATTTGATAGAATCTTAGTTATATGCAAGAAGAACTAAAGGAGACACTAGTTGTATTGGATACAATGAAGCACACAACCAGATTGACAATATGCGAGCAAGTAAGGACACACAGAAGGACACTACCAATACTGAGAAGACTAAAGATCAAACCAAAGATAATGGTGAACCTCCTAAGAATGAGCGCAAGCAAGGAGAACACACTTGTTTTGGATGTAACAAGCCTGGACATATTGCAAGGAACTATATAGAGCTAAGACCTTTTAATGGTTACTATTATTCATGCAATAGATTTGGTCATAAAGTAGTGAATTGCAAGACCAGAAAGAAGAATAGGATTCAACATGATCAAAGAAATCACAATCAAACCAATGTAAGATGTTCTCTGAATGTTACATGTCAAATATGTAACTATAATGGCCACTCAACAAAACAATGCAAAATGGTGACTCATGCCAATGTGCCAAGGAATTTGAGACCCCTAGTCATTTGTCACTCCTGTAACACTACTGGACATATCTTAAAGTTTTGTAGATCAAGGGCACAAGGTCAGGAAAGCCCTAGAAAGGTCAAAGAACTAGTATTAGATTCTGAAGGAGAAGTCAAGTTTGTGAAGGCCTCAGAGGATGTGAGCTTGATTTGGTGAGAAGGAAAGAAGGATAAGGTTGATGAGTATGTCTTGGATGCATCCCTAGTGGACGCACCCTCTACATCTGCTTGAATGGCCCTTAGGATCATATGGGGAGCTAATTTAGCTCGAGACCCCTACGGGGTTGGTATGTTCATCCACAGAGTATGCACCTTTGGACTTAAGATTTTGGATTATATAGGAACCTTTATGCAAGAGTGCACATGTTGATTGTTAGCAGAGCTCGAGTTTGAAATTTTGAAGTGACAACTTGGTTTACGCGAGTTGCATTAATGGTGAATTTCTCACTTTAAGTACATAGAAAGTTGTTTGTTCACTCGCTACATTCATATTCAGAGTGAGTGGAGAGCAGAAAGAGCCTTGGAAGCTATTGTGAAGAATTGAAGATTGAATTATCAGTGATTGCAGTGCATTTGATTGGTTGCAAAAACCCTATCTCGTTGCGCTGATTCTAAAGTCATCAATCATCTCAGAGATCATTTGGAAAGCGATTAACAAGTAAGTCATGGCCACTCCTATTGTTTATGATATCATTGAGAAGAAGAGATATGTTTTCAAGAGGCACCCATTTAAATCAACCCTAGATGATTTATAGGGAGCATTCTCCCACATGCCTATGGGCGTTACGCATGTAGAAGACATGAGGGCTTACATCTATTGTAAGAAGGAACCTGTTGGTCTAGATAGGTTAAGGGCACACATGGACACAATGCTAAAAATGGATAAAACCTTCATGGATGAATATAAAAGATGGAATGATCACCCCATTATTGAGTATGCCACGACATTTAAATTCTATGAGACATAATGGATTAAGATCTTGTTGAGTAGAATCCATGATGATCTATTTTGGATTGGAGATGTACCAGTAAGAATCACATGAGACTTGATTCATGAGATGACAGGCCTCTCTAGGATTGGCACCATCCTTTTAGTGAGCAAGGATGTCAGGAAAATGGTGGAGAAAACATGTAAATCTAGAAGTGATAGGCATGGCATGACTATTGAGCCTATTGAGCAAGAAGACATCAAATTGATGTCAATGATACTTGGTTGCAAATTTCATCATACCAGCAGGGTGACTAGTGTGTCTACGGGCACTATTCTAGTAGCCATCTGAATTGTAAAGGAAGATGGAGAGTTCAACTTGTGTGAGATCTTGCATGCACAATTGATAGACAACATCGAAGCTATCAAACATGACAAAATTAAGATATTTAGGTTTGGGTCCCTAATCATCTATATGTACCTTCATATAGTTGGAAGATTTTCAGATTTGTATTTGGACAAGTCCATTACTACCATGCCTCACATATCTGTTAAAGCATCCACTGAAAGCACTTTGAGAGACTATGTCACATTATAATTGAGGACTTTTAAAGAAAAAATGCAAATGGGATACATGATTCTTGAGAATATATGTTTTATGGTGGAAACTGACACTACTTACATGCAAGCTGTGGAGCCTAGAACTAAGTGGATTCATCCACTTGGGTATGAGGTATAGGAACAAGTTCTTGAAGATTATACATAGGTTCTACTATCAGCCCCCAAAGATCCTAATGAACCTAGGTTGGGAACCAATGAAGAAAAGACTAGAGAAGTTGATGCTAAGCTGAATAGTGTTGCAACTAAGAGAAAAGTTGCTAAGGTCACATCTAATATCTTGAGGATATATAGTGTATCTCAAACAGATCTTGATAAAGAAAGGGATGAAATAATTTCCCTAGAATTGAAGAGCGCAGCAACATAAGCAAAACAAGAAGATCCTAAGATGAAGAAAATGAAAGTTGAAAAAGATGACTGTCGGAAGGATAAAGAAGAAGACACTCCTTCTACGCCCAAAGAAACCAGTGATCCTATTGGTCCACCGGAGTATAAGCCTATAGCTAAGAGGAAGAAATAAACTAGCACCATTCATCCATCCTCGCATGCTACAAGGAGAAGGGGAAACATTCAAGCACCTCCTAAGGTAGGATTCAAGCCTAGCCTTAAAGTTTTGAAAAAAAGAATTGTTGATGAGGGTAGAATTGATCAAGTAGGGAAGTACTATGATACATATAGTGAGATTGAAAAATCATAAATTCATGGTATTATTGTCAAACATATGATCAAGTTCAAGAAAATAGTTCTTGAATTAAAGACTTCTATTCCTGATAAAGTATGGAATATTTTAGAGTTCCTAAAGAGGAAAGAAAATGAAGAAGATCAAAGGATCAGAGAAAAAGTATTAGAAGATACTATGCTAGTATGTTCCAAAGAAGAAGTGGCACTGATATTAAATTTGGTGAAGCTACACCTAAGGACAAAGATGAGAACTCTTCACATCATGAACAAAGAATATGAGCTAATAACGAAGGAAATAGAGAAGGCTCTTGAAAAGGTGTTATTAGAACAACAGATAAAACTACCTACTATGTCCATCACTCATGTATCTAATAAGAAAGAAAAAGTAGTAGAGACCTCCAATGTACTAGTGATAGGTCCTCAGGACTCAGCACCCATAGCAGAAACTCAAACAGAGGCAGACACTAGTACATTTGAGGTCAAATTTCAACGGCCATTTGTTGGATTTGCAACGCTCATTCGTCAGAATTTTGACACATACGTTCGTCACCATTTTTGCATTGTAAATAGTGATAGAAGACATAACCGTCGATTTACCAACACCATGTCATGTTGGAAATTTTCACATGGTAACAGCTTCACTATGGCATTTACTGTGGTTCATCCATCAAAATTCTAACACCATGACCTATCAGAAATAGACAACTTTGTCAGAAATTACTATCGCAAAATCTCCTTTTCGACATTATAACTATTGGAATACCAATAGTTTCCATCTAATTCTGACAGATATACCTTTTGGTGATATTACATTACTGTCAAAGCTTCTGTCAAAAATTTTCTATTTCTGACACTTATACTATCGGAATAGTGATAGTTGTGCAACATTTCTCCAACAGGTATCCCTGTCGAACGTATAGCATTACAGTAGGAACAATTGTCGTAAATTATCATTTTCTGACATTTTATCTATTGAAAGCATAGTAGTTCTATCAGAATTAATTATGAAGTGTCAAAAAATTGACGGATATGCACATTAAAGTTAACACAGCTCAAGAGACCATCATAGGTTGTCTCTTTCTTTGGTCTATATTATTGATAGAATGTTTTACCTTTCATTAACTTATCAAATCCGGGGATTTGAAAGAATTTAATGGAATATTTTCATGACAATGTATACTATTTAAGTTGATGTTGCATGAATTTATCTACTTCACGCAATTGTAGACTATGAGGACAGCAATAAAGAAGCATGGCCATCTTCATAGTATACAAGTGCACGAAGTAGATAAATTCGTGCAATGTCAACTTAAATAATATACGTTGTCATGAAAATATTCTATTAAATTCTTTCAAATCCCTAGATTTGATGAGCTAATGAAAGGTAAAACATTTTGTTAATAATATTATAGATAGAAGAGAGAGACAACCTGTGATGGTCTCTTGAGCTGTGTTATCTTTATTCCTAGCTGCTATCCTAGCTACCTATCGATCGTCAAGAATAATCACTGCCTTGCATTTATGTACACTACACAAATTGATCACAGTCTTGCAAAAACATTTTACACTTGTACATCTCATCAATACTGGAGGCCTAAAGTAATTTTATACGATCACTAGCACATTTCGTGCAGGGATGAGAAACACTATCCAAAGTTTCTAGATAATCATTTTTGAAAAGAGGAATGAGTGGAGGCCAAAGAAGGGATAATTGTGAAGGTTTTATCGATGTAGGTTACTAAATCATCATCTTTGCACTGGTACTCAATCTGGCCTCAACTCCATATATGTCTTCTCATAATCTAAAAACTCTCCATCATTGATTCTCATCATTTTTTCAGCATCTCCATGGACTAAGACCTTAAATTATTGAGCTTCTCTTTGTTTCAAGAATAGTTGAACATTCTCTACTTAACAGGGCCAACCACGTGAAGGTGGAAGCTCACCTAGCCCCTCCTAGGAGCCTCTTATGACCCTTTACGACATTTTAAGACCTCTAAGATGTATTCTTAGGGATTGTAAAGGGTCATAAGGGGTCATGGGACACAACAGCTTAGAAACATAAATGTAGGCATTATGGTCACAATTTTTTGGAGACACAACATAATTGAGTGGTTTTCTGAGATGATGCAAAGTAGTGGTTCCTTTGCATCATCTGGGAATAGCACTCAATTATGTTGTGTCTCCAAAAAAATTGTGACCATGATGCCTACATTTATGTTTCTTAGCTGTTGTGATATGTACATCACAGTCTGTTGTTGTTGCAACAGCAGAACCTATATTCCACAAGACAAAGGAAGACATCTTTTTAGCCTGGGTTTGGATCCTACCCCAATTGTTGAAGGATCCAGGGCCAGGCTTGAAAGATGTCTTCCCATTCTGTCTACAACATTGTTTCCATCCATGATCTCACGAACATCATTGTCTTTCCACTCTTCATTTGCTAAAATGTATCGCTTCTTCAAGCTTGCAGAGTAATCTTATTAATAAAAGAACTCTTGCCAACATTAGGGTACCCACAGATCAAAATAGTTGATGTTATTGGTGCTTGTGCTCAAGGATATCGATTCACTATTTGGAATTGGCCAAATCATTTTTATTTTGATTGTAGAGAAAAGGAGTGGGAGAAAATGAGCGGGTGAAAGCTGATCAAGCGCGAGAGAAGGCATTACATTTTATTTGATCATGAATGATCTTTGAAATGACCAATCATGTTTTCTATTTGATTCTTTTAAGTTTTTTTTTCCTCATATTTAGTAAATAAAAATCATGGCAGTAGCCACTTAGCCATCTTTTTGATGTTATAGGTATTTTACAAAGATACAGGTATGTGGATTTATCATTCAATTGCTTGCAGTATTGGTCAAATGCAAATATTTTGTCACGTTGCAAGGGCAAGATATCAGTTTGGTGTTTTCAATTTATGTTAAAAGTTGATTTGGTAAAATCCTCAAAAAACACACTACATGTTCTAAAATGTAAAGAAGTTGAATATTAAATGTAAGATATATATCTCATTCATAGTAATCAAAAGAAAGGACATGAAACTTATAAGGAGATTTACCAAACCAAAAATATAAGCGAATAGGAAACATGGATTGGTACCTTATGAATTGGTTTTTGAGGTGCACAATCTTCATCAATCTCCTCAGAACAAGACCCCTCCTCATGAAAAATGCATTTAACACAAAAAAAAAATCTACAAAACTAAACCAATGGCATGTTTAAAACAAAGATATAGATTGATAATAATATGCTGAAAATTCTATTATGTTTAATACATGCAAAACGACCAGTCCCAACAATTCTTAAACATACTTTATCTGATATGATAATAACATGCTAATTAAACTGATAAAGGTGTTATCTGCATTTAATCTACCAATTACTAATTACACAAAAAAAAAATTTACAAAATTGAACAATGGCATGTTCTTCGTATGTGATTTCTTTAACTTTGGAGCCTCTGGCATCATATTTGACCGCAAATTTCAAATGCATTGCATTTTATTTGATCATGAATGCTCTCTAAAATGACTGCATTCTATTGGTGTCATGCCCTAGCCTATGCTTTATCTCCATTATTTTATGTTATTGGTGCTTGTGCTCAAGGATATCGATTCACCATTTTCAAATGTTTGGATCATTTTGGTCATGACTGTTCCTCTAGTACATAGTCAGGAAATGTAACTGTCTAATGATTATATGTAATGTTGAATGGATTAAATGCTTTATTCTTGGTAGAAGTGAATGGAAGGAATAGTGTTGGTGTTAGGTTTCATTTATTATTGAATTCAATGGTTTCCAAGATGTGTTCAGGAGTTTGCTCCTTGTTTAATGTTAACTGTTCCTGCACAATCCACTCATACAACAGTAAAATGCTATGTGATTGACAATTTCATACAACTAGTCCTTTGGCATGTATTAAATACAATCCAGTCACTTATTGAATGCTTTGGAGACTATTGGTTTGATTGTCCATGCATTACCAGTGACTGAGATTCATTAAAGGATACAAAACCCTTCATTTTGGGGTTATTGTGTGTGGATTCAAGTGTAGGTTTGATTTGGTTAATGTTTAGAAGAGATCAATAAAGTATTTAAAGACAATCTTACATGTTTGGAGAGGTTTGAGAGGCACTTATCATGACTGTACCCTCACAAACAATCTAGCATAGACTAGTTTTACTAAGTTTCCTTTCTCTGCCATAGGGGTACAATCAGAGGGTTCATTGACAAAATGATCCTTTGAATGGTTACTATGAATATGAATGATTTGATATAGCATATTGCTCATTTTACTTGAAGTTTGGAATAGCTTGTGCAAGGGTGAAAGTAGTTTTGATCATTTTGGTCATGACTATTCCTCTACACAGTCAAAAAATGTAACTGTCTAATGATTATATGTAATGTTGAATGGACTAAATGCTTTATTCTTGGTAGAAGTGAATGGAGTTTCCAAGATGTTTTGAGGAGTTTGCTCCTTGTTTAATGTTAGTTGTTCATACACAATCCACTCATACAAAAATGAAGTTACAAAACTGAACCAATGGCATGTTTACAACAAAGAAATAGAATGATAATAATATGCTAAAAATTCTATATATTCTATTTAATACACACCAAAGGACCAGTCCCAAAAATTCTTAAACATACTAGTTATCCAATATGATCAGTTGTTAATAAAGGTCTAATTTTGTAGACTGCTAGCATGAAGGAAGATTTGACCTAGCCAAATTTTCCTTGTACCACACAAAAAAATGTGTGATAACGATGTCTACTCCAACCTTAATTGTTTAAGAATTCATCATATCAGATAAAGTATGTTTAAGAATTGTTGGGAGTTCTATTAGACCTTTGTTGTAAACATGTCATTGATTTTCAAATGTTTGGATTCACGTTTGTTGATATTACTAGCATATATGTTTAATGACGCCATTGTATATTGCTATCACTGAAATGACCGCATTCTACTACTGTCATGCCCTAGCCCATGCTTTCACTCCATTATTTGATGCTATTAGTGTTTGTGCTCAAGGATATCCATTTTTTTGAAATGTTGACTATGGCTATCAAATGGACAGCCTGTGAGCTTCTAGCTAGGCATCATTTGTATTGATAGCTTAGGGCATCAAATGTATTGTACCATTGATAGTTGAGACTTTGTTAAAAGGAAATAGGACAAAGAACTATTACCCTAATTTCCATGCACATGCAAATTTGGCTAAAACCTATCCCTAGGTCTCTGTTTTCACCTTGCCAGGCACCCCTAAAAATTTGATGACTTTAGGTCTTGTTTCCTGGCCTCTACAATCTTTTAAACTCTCTAGTCTGTAGGTCAAAAAAAAAAATCTTAAAAACTAGCCGTTGGTGTTCAAAAAACCCTAAGAGACCCTAGACCATGTTCTATTTTGTTGTTACTTTATCATGGCCACTTAAGTTTTCAAAAATCCATGTGCACTTTATATTTTCCTCAGCTGCCAGTTCTCCTAGTTTTCTTGACGATTGTCTTTCCTTTCAGTGAACTGGTGACTACAGCATCCTCTTAATCATGAAATATTTGGCGGTCAAGTCTAAATGATCTATGACTCAGTGAATGGTTAACTTCCTTCAGTCAGGCATTCACTTATTGTAACCCTGAGTTTATGCATGTTTCAGCAAATTAGCGACATCCCTTTATTCGTGTATTCATTTGACTTAACCACAGTTCACCAAAGTATCTTGTGAATAGAGAATGCCTTTGTCCGCTGAATTGCCAGGTCAAGGCGGGGTTATTTCTGTAGGCAGCGGTGAAGATTCTAATCCAATGGTTGTCTGATAATCTCATGGAATCTTCTAAGTCATTAGGGGATGAGACTAGCCATAGATTTGGTATCAGGGAGAATGGGGTCCTAGTCAAGTAGATCTGACAGCTCTCATAAGTTCAGAAGGAATCTGTCAGAGCTATAAGATCTTGCAATGACTGTTGATTTCCTTCCCATGTAGCATTTCAAAGGTTGAGTGGGTCCACTTCCACGTTTTCCAATTTGGAAGCTTCTGATTCATTAGCGATTGATGATGTGGAGGTTTGTCAGTGGGGCCTGTCTTAAAAGAAGATCGATGGTTGTCTTATGATCTGAAAGAATTTGTCAGAGCCATCTAATCTTAAGACAACCGTCTGATTTGATGCTGAGTTTATAGTGGGTCCAATGCTAGGTGTGCATAGTTGGCATTTTCTCATTGGTCCACATGTGTTGTGTCAGCTTATTTTTTAGTGGGACCAAGTTCTTTCAACGGTCAGGGCTTCTGACATCTCACAGGATCGACGGTTAGCGTATAATCTAAAGGGTTGTGTCAGAGGTATAAGATCTTGCACCCACTATTCGATCAGAGGGTTGTTAGCGAGGTGATTTGGTGATTTGGCGACCGAGGGAATTTAGTGTCCTCTGTGTTTGGCGGTTCCGATAAGGGTTTCATGTGTTTCCTCATTTGCATAGTAGCTTAGCAGTGTTCCAAATGACTTAGTGATTCAGCAAATGCTTTGTTCACTGAATCTCTAAATAAAATAGTAAAGCCCTAAAATTCTCAGTGACCTAGTGATTGTCTTTGGTCGCTAGTTCACCAAATGTAAGCTAGAATTGTCATGAGTGGTTAAGGGTTATCTTGCGAACATGTGAATGAATTTTTCTCATTCACGAAGTATAACCAGGGTAAGTTAAAAGACTCAGTGATTCAATGAAATGCCTTGTTCACTAAATCACTTGACCAAACCAGGGTTAACTAAAGGATTTCATGAATGAGGAGAGGTCTTCGGTCGTGTAGTCACCGAATGACTTAAAAAGAAGAAGGGCTCAAGGTGGGTCCAAATATGCAGATGTCGATGTACTAAAGTTTCATTGGCTACTGACTTCCACGATGGCATTTAACTTGTCAGGGGGATTTTGAGTTGTTTTGTCAGTGCATCACAGTCGTTCATCTACCGGGGAGATTTCACATCAACGGTTACATTTTAAAATATATCTACTAGCCATTAATATTTGAATTTGAATATCTCTGTGAAGGTTTTACTAGGGTTTTGTTCTTGTAGCCATGCGTGACAAGATGGGTAGCTGGAATTTAATTCTTTAGGATAGGGATTATTGGAGAGATGATGATGGATGATCTGATAGTTGGTGCTGTGGACTTTACAGAGTACCATGTCATGTTGAAGCTTTAATGAGCTTGGCACCACCTTTTCTAGGGTTAATCTTTTTAAACCCAAATATCTTCAGGATTAGATTTGTGAGCCTTCATGGTTTAGTGGAGTTGTAGGTGGGTAGATGGATTGAGGTTGTTGTGTTTGTAGGTGGGCTCAGTACAAGATTAACACACAAAGAATAGATCTGATCTAATTGCCAAACATTCTTAGAATATGATGACGATTCATCAGTGTACCTTTAGGTTTTGATTATTGTATTGTAAATCTTGTAACCCTAGTTAGGTTTTCGACTCCTACCTGTGTGCAGATGAGTATGTATATATTGTTTTTTTTGGAGCTTTTGAGCAAAGAGTTGGACAATTGTAAAAAGAATTTCATTTTTCTTAAGGGTCATCTATGGTATCATCTCTACCCTCTGGCTTATACAATTTTATTTCTCCCATTGATTATTCAGATATTACAGAGGTATTTTGTGACAATCCTTCATGTCCCTATGCTTCCTTGTTTGGGTCATCTCTTATTGGATCAAAGCATATGTATGTTTTTCAATGAAAACTTAGGGTTCCTGATCCCTCTTACTTTCTGTAACTATGTGTGTTATTGTGTTTGATTTGATTTAGATGCTTTTGTGGGTATACTCTAGCCCCTTAACAATCTTGTCTCAATCCTACACTGAGTTGCAGAAGTGAATGTCTGCTTGCAAGTCATAAATTATGTCTTATGTTCAGACCCTTCTATGAAATACTTATGCAAGCCTATTTAGTAGGTTGTGACCTACTAGACCTGAGCCTTTCATTGATTTCATTCCTCTATACTGAGATCTAAACCCTAATTTTGGTGCATCACCTAGTAGGTAGTTTGCTTTCCATTCATTTCCTTTTAAGCATTCCTTCTGTCCCTTTACCTCAAAAGTTTACTTTTCATGTCTAGAAGCAAATTAAGGTGATTATCCAAGAGGAACCAGCCTAGAACCTGGAGGTCTCATCTCAGTTAGCATAGGTCCCACAACTTGGAGATGATTCCCATGTTATACTAGGTTATCAAGACTACGAGAGCTTGAGACAAAGGCCCAAACTTAGTGTATAACAAGAACAATTCTGATTTAGTTTCTCTATTTTGATCTATAAGTGGCTTCCAACCCTAGAGAAGTATATGCAGATTTACAAATGCACTTGCATGATACATAGTAGCTGATAATTCATAAGAAATCCATACATCCAATTTGAAGAGAAATTAATACAAAGAAATAGGGTCCTCTAATGGCCCAATCATCTAGACCTTGACTGTCCCCTCAACCAGTGACCCTTCAAAACCAGGTTATCATGCAATCAGTGAGTGATCCTTCCTTCTCCTAGTCTTCCCCGCATCCAAACATATTGGAAATACACAATACAATGATAACAAGTCTTTCACAATCCCCCTTCCCTCAAGGGACACTATCAACCATACCTTCCACATAGCATTTCACTATTGTATGAGTGGATTGTGTAGGAACAGTTAACATTAAACAAGGAGCAAACTCCTCAACACATCTTTGTTGTAAACATGCCATTGGTTCAGTTTTGTAAATTTGTTTTTTGTGTTAAATGCATTTAAATGGAACATTAAGCATAGTAATAATATGCTTAATTTATTAGTAATTGTAGATTAAATGCCCATAACACCTTTATCATTTTAGCATGTTATTATAAGATACTAAAGAAGACCTACTATTTGTTAGAGAAATCTTCACTGTCCCCCACAATGAAGACAATGAAGATTGACCTCCTACCCCACAACAAAGAACATTGTAATAAGAATAAGATATAAAATAGTGTTAGAATAAACTTTGAACAAAGACATGTAATGCTTAAGTTAATGATCTAAAATGCTGCAAATATAGGAATTGAAAAAGAAGATAGTGCCAAGAAACATTTTCACAAATATGAAATGTGATGAAAAGTTATAACATTAACAATACCAAGATTCATAGCATTAAATTTCACCTATGGATGAGTTTCTCCAGTGGGTTGCCCAGCATCAAAAATATGTTGAGTTGCGTTTGAGCTGTAACTAAGAGTATCATGTGGAATAGACCCTAAACTTTGAAAGCATTCTCCAAGTTGGCAATTTAAAATTCAATCTAGGCAAGCATCATTAAGTGAAATAAATTATAGACATCAACATCAACATCAACATAATCATTAGAAATAAACTTTAAAGACATATTTTGGATAGTACTATGTTTCTTGAAAGTTTTTGTGATGCTTCTAAACTTTAAAGACATATTTTATGGCTTAATGATAACATCGATTAGTGTTTTGTTTTTTGATGGAATGTTGTTGATCATTCATGGTCTTGAAGAAAATTTTGATTGTTTTGATTCTCAAGTCTTGACTTTGTTTCTAAATGTGATATAGACTAACCACAAGATGGTTCAGTTGGTCCTCTCTTTCTATTTAATCATTTATCTTCTTCATGGTGTAAGTGTTAATATGTTATAATCCAACCAGCATGTCATACCCCCACTTCTGACAAACCACACAGCATGCAAATCACAGCCAAAGACTTGGGTGATCAGCATACACAAACAATGATTACCCTTAGGAAACAATGATCATTAATATTCATTAATGGTGGGTGGTGATTCCTTTGTAATAAAGGCATTGACAACATTCATAATCTTATAGGTCTTTACCTGATCTAGCCACATCATCAACATCGAGGTTAATTTGTCTAGCCTCAGCCTCAACCTCAACCTACTCATTAACAACAACCTCTACACTCTCTACAGCTACAATACAAATTGTTACATTAATCCAAAAACCAATTGCACTTAAATTTGTATTACTACACCAATCAATTTTAGATGTTTACTTGTATTACTATGATGCACGTCCTCATTGTCATCAACACACACAAGTTGTGTACAGCAAGAATCGATAGGCTGCATTTCAATTTCATAAACATTCATGTTATCATTGTTTTCTTACTTAAAACAAATTTACTCACTTTATGTTGGAACTTAACATCAAATGCTTCTTTATCACCGTCCTAATAGTCTAAAAGTGCACGAAGTAGATAAAGTCATGCAACGTCAACTTAAATAATATACATTGTCATGAAAATATTCTATTAAATTATTTCAAATCCCCAGATTTGATGAGATAAGGTAAAACATTATGTCAATAATATAGACTGAAGAAAGAGACAACCTATGATGGTCTCTTGAGCTATGTTATCTTTAGTCCTAGCTATTGGGTAAGGCCTGGAAGACTTATACCTATCCATCATCGAGAATAATCACCGCCTTGCATTTATGTACATTCCACAAATTGATCCCAGTCTTGCAAAAAAATTTTACTCTTGTACATCTCATCAATACTAGAGGCCTAAAGTAATTTTATACGATCACTAGCACATTTCGTGCATGGATGAGAAACAGTATCCAAAGTTTCTAGATAACCATTTTTGAGAAGAAGTAAAAGTGGAGGCCAAAGAAGGGATAATTGTGAAGGTTTTCTAGATGTAGGTTACTAAATCATCATCTCTTGTTGATATATTTCAGATTCTACTCTGGAATAAACAAACTATAGATATCTAACATAGCTAAACATAGAATAAAGTAAACAAGAAGGGACAGAAGATACCCGGATATCAACCAAGTATACTCCAGTCTATATGCCTCCAAATTGTACTAACAAAGGTGCTGAGGAGAACCTAATTAGTACCTTAGTGTTAGTGTATTGAGGAAGAGTCCACTCCTAACAAAGGCTTCCAACCCTATTCAACTCACAATTAACATTGCCAATAATTGCCGGTTGTATGGATCAGATCATAATCTGATCTTTATTCATGCTCAGACTTGTTCTTATCTATTAGCCGAAGCTTCTTATCTTTCACACCAATATATGTTGATCTGTGATTGTAGTTCACACCAATAACAATCACTAAATATTTCTCCTTGATGAATTCAATGTTATCTCCATGAATTCATAGTTGACTCCATATTCATTGCTTCCTCTATGAATTCACCACTGCCTCCATACATTGCTCTTAAATTCATTACTTCCTCTAAGTTTTCTTAAGGTAGAGAATCAAGGTTTTGGGGGAGGGAAGCATGTTATGTTTTTGGTTCTTCTCTCCCTAGAATCCAACACCATATATCATAGTTACACCAGCTTAGGGGATGGGGGGATGAGTTTTCAGGATGGGGTGACAAAGGGGCCTCAATTTGGGCATGGCGGGGGGATGGTAGCGGGGGACCAGGGGGGGCGTGTATATAGTATATAATATACATGTGGTACTTAAAATGGTAGTTATGAAAAGATGTATAACAATATAAGAGTGTAAGACATAAAATCATTGAACATTGTATTGTTAAACTTAATATATTAAATCATTTAACATTTAACATTGCATTGGACATTGAACAATAAATCTTAAATACTCCAATCAGCATAAGAGTTCTATTAATTAGCATAATAAATATCAAAAGTATTAGTATCTAACTCATCATACTGTATTACAATGTTTCATTGAGTTGCATATATGATATATCAAAACAAGTACAAACATCAAATGTCAAAATCAAAATCAAGTACAAAGTAACCTATTAAACAAATAAAAAAATTGTATTTTATTTTATTTTTTTACTTTAATATGTTGCCTAGATGGGGATGTCTGGGCATCCCCTTTAGGGTCGAGGGATGTCTAGAAGTCCCCTTGTCCCCATGGGGGACGAGGGGATGGGGGGACATCCCCTATGGGGATGGCAGTGGAATGGCTGCTCCATCCAAAGAGAGGAAACACCATCCCCACGTCCCCTATGGGGGACGGGGACGGCTGGGTTTTAGGGGGGGGATGCATCCTCGGGTTACTCTCCCATATATATACAAATTGAATTATCTTCAAGAGGGCCAACATGGTCTTATTAAATATATTTAATGTTAAAGCCAAGAGGCCGACCTTGGGCCCTTAACTAATTCAACCAACACATATATAGAGATGAAATAATAATCTCCTTATTATTATAAATCACACAAGGGTATTTATTTGATTAGTTTGATCTTGGCCGAAAGGCTATAATTATTAACACTCTACAGTGGTACTCAATCTGGCCTCCACTCCATATACATCTTCTCAGAATCTAAAAACTCTCCATCATTGATTCTTGTCATTTTTTTAGCATCTCGATGGACTGAGACCTTAAATTATTGAGCTTCTCTTTGTTTTGAGAATAGTTAAACATTCTCTACTTAACAAGGCCAACCATGTGAAGGTGGAAGCTCATCTGGCCCCTCCTAGGAGCCTCTTATGACACTTTACAACATTTTAAGACCTCTAAGATGTATTCTTAGGGATCGTAAATAGTTGCAAAGGGTCATAAGGGGTCCTGGGACACAACAGCTAAGAAACATAATTGTAGGCATCATGGTCACAATTTTTTGGAGACAACGTAATTGAGTTGTATACCCAGATGATGAGAGTAACTCCTACACCTCTGATTCCAAGTTGACTACATCTGTTGCTCATGAATACAAGGTCCTCCAATAGATGTATTCAACTTGGAATCGAGGGTGCAGAAGTTGCTCTCCACCACTTGGGTACACAACACAATTATCTCAAAAAGATTGTGACTATGATGTCTACAATTATGTTTCTCATCTATTGTGAAATCTACATTTATGTTTCTCAGTTGTCATGTGTATGTGCATGTTTTTTATGTATTTTGGATAGTAAGTCTAATTTAATTTCTCCTTTGCATCCAAAATGAACTCATTCCAATCCCTCATTAGAATAAAGGGAGGACACTCAAACTTCAGCAAGACTTTGTACCATGCACGTTCGTAGATTACGTTCAATGCATTATTTACATTCGTAAATCAGCGTTGTGTACAAATCTACAGATGGTGTGTGGTATGAAGCCATGCTCAAGCTTGAAAATGATAGTCAATCCATAGTCAAGGTCAAGGAACAAATGGAACAACCAAGAAAACACTATACATTAAATCATGTGATTGATAGCAGATTGGGGCTCACCTGAGACATAAACATTTATGTATTAAAACTATTCACAACTTAATAATATTAGGTAATCAAATGCTTAAATCAATGTATTCAAGTTGTGGGAATTCACGGGGCTATTCTATATCTAACACACATGCACCCGTAAGTTCACCAAAATATAAATCAACTAGTTAAGTCTTAAAATGTCAAAGACACTAGTTAAGTCTTATAATGTCAAGTAGGTAAAGAAATAATAAGAATATTGCATAAACATAGGTAATGATGTCCAAATAGTAATACATGTAATGTAATTGTCATCATATCTTTGAAACATGTCATTATTATCTAGAAGCATTCTGATACTGTCATTACTATCTTACATGTGTGGGACAACTCATTACATTTGTGCCATTTGAGAAAGACTGGCCTACTCCAAAAGTGGTGGGAAGGCAATGTCATTCTCTACCTTACATGCCGAAGATGGCATCCAACCATTAATTATGGCCATGCCTATCTTGGGAATTGATCTGCTCTTGACTATGACAGGCATGGCCATAATTAATGCCTGGCTACCATCTTCAGCACATAAGGTATAGAATGACAGTGCCTTCCTACCACTTTTGGAGTAGGCCAGTCTTTCTCAAATGGCACAAATGTAATGAGCTGTCTCACACATGTAAGATAGTAATGGTGGTATCAGAATGCTCCTAGATAATAATAACATGTTTCAAAGATATGATGAAAAGTACATTACATGTATTAGTGTTTGGACATCATTACCTATGTTTATGCAATATTCTTATTATTGCTTTACCTACTTGACATTATAAGACTTAACTAGTGTCTTTGACATTTTAAGACTTAACTAGTGGATTTATATTTAATCTTAAAATAATACAATTACTATTGATTCAAACTTTCTAAATTATTCTTTCTTTGCCTACTATTTCAGTGAACTTACGGGTGCATGTGTGTTAGATACAGAATAGCCCCGTGAATTCCCACAACTTGAATACATTGATTTAAGCATTTGATTACCTAATATTATTAAGTTGTGAATAGTTTTAATACACAAATGTTGTGAGAAAATTTGTGTTAATCAAATAGCATTTCACTATTGTATGAGTGGATTGTGCAGGAATAGTTAACATTAAACAAGGAACAAAATACTCAACACATCTTGGAAACCATTGAATTCAATAATAAATGAAACCCAACACCAACACTATTCCTTCCATTCACTTCTACCAATAATTCCAGCACAAGCACAAGCAATTCCAAACTTGAAGTACAAGCTATTCCAAACTTCAAGTAAAATGAGAAATATGCTATATCAAATCATTCATATTCATAGTAACCATTCAAAGGATCATTTTGTCAATGAACCCTCTAACTGTACCCCTGCAGTAGAGAAAGGAAACCTCAAAATAGAGAAAGGAAAGATAGTAAAACTAGTCTATGCTGTTGTTTGTGAGGGTACAGTCATGATAAGTGCCTCTTAAACCTCTCCAAACATGTAAGAATTTCTTTAAATACTTCATTGATCTCTTCTAAACATTAACACATGGATAGTCAAACCAGTAGTCTCCAGAGCATTCAATAAGTGAATATGAATGTTTGAAAACTTTCCTCTCAACTTCCCCAACCACTCCTAATCGGTTAGAGGGATTAGTTGAGTGTTTAGACACTAAAACTTCTTAAACATACTTTATCTGATTTGATGAATTGTAATATCAACAAACATGAATCCAAACATTTGAAAATAGTGAATCGATATCCTTGAGCACAAGCACTAATAACATCAAATAATGGAGATAAAGCACAAGCTAGGGCATGACACCAGTAGAATGCGATCATTTTAGTGAGCATTCATGATCAAATAAAATGCAATGCATTTGAAATTTGTGGTCGAATATGATGCCAAAGGCTTGAAAGACATTTCCCATCAAAGATACCAATCAAAGATGAACAAATCACATACCTTCTCTCGTGCTCAGCTTGCACGAAGGAAGATTTGATAGCCAAATATTCCTTGTACCACAAGAAGAACATTCCATTGGTCCATTTTACCATGTTATTATCATATCAAATAAAGTATGTTTAAGAATTTTTGGTAAGGATAGGAATAGTGGAGATTCTAGAAATATCCCTCTAACCGATTAGGAGTGGTTGGGGAAGTTAAGAGGAATAGTGTTGGTGTTAGGTTTCATTTATTATTGAATTCAATGGTTTCCAAGATGTGTTGAGGAGTTTGCTCCTTGTTTAATGTTAATTGTTCCTGCACAATCCACTCATAAAATAGTGAAATGCTATGTGGAAGGGATGGTTGATAGTGTTCATTGGGGGAAGGGGGATTGTAAAAGACTTGTTATCATTGTATTGTGTATTTCCAATATGTTTGGATGTAGGGTAGACTAGGAGAATGAAGGATCACTCATTGATTGCATGATAACCCAGTTTTGAAGGGTCATTGGTTGAGGGGACAATCAAGGTCTAGATGATTGGGCCATTGGAGGACCCTAGTTCTTTATATTAATTTCTATTCAAATTGGATGCATGGATTTCTTGTGAATTATCAGCTGCTCTGTATCCTACAACTGGATCCATAAATATTCATATACTTCTCTAGGGTTGTAATCCACTTAGGGATCAAAATAGAGAAACTAAATAAAAATCATTCTTTGTCCTATTTCCTTTTAACAAAGTATCAACTATCAATGATACAATACATTTTATGCCCTAACCTAGCAATACAAATGGTGCCTAGCTAGAAGCTCATGGGCTATCCATTTGATAACCACAGTCAACATTTCAAAAAAATGGATATCCTTGAGCACAAGCACCAATAACATCAAATAATGGAGTTAAAGCATGGGCTAGGGAACAACACCAGTAGAATGCAATCATTTCAGTGACAAAAATATACAATGGCATCATTAAACACATATGCCAGTACTATCAACAAACATGAATCCAAACATTTGAATATAGTGAATCGATATCCTTGAGCACAAGCACCAATAACATCAAATAATAGAGATAAAGCACTAGCTAGGGCATGACACCAGTAGAATGTGGTCATTTCAGAGAGAAACTCCCTCAACAATAAAATGCAATGCATTCGAATATGATGCTAGAGGCTCGAAAGATGACGAAATCACATACCTTCTCCCACACTCAACTGTCACTCCTTTTCTTCCGCTCTCCAATCAAAATAAAAATGATGAGGTTGTTTCACTTTGTTTTTGAATGTATACCCTAAATCTATTGGAATTCCAATGGTCAATTAAACACCCATTAGAATACTGACATCATCAGGGCCTATTACAAAAAAAAAAAAACCAAATTCGTAAGAAAAAGTTACCTGTCGAAAACTTCTGTTGAAATTTCACCCCAAATGTAGTAGTGAGATAAGTCTGCACCCATCTCAGAATCACACAAAGACAATACTATTGTCATTGACAATGTAGAGATAGCCATGGTGGCCACTAACACAGAATTGGATAAGTTTGAGGAAGCTCTTGTGAGCACACAAGAAGCTGAAATTTTATGTAGCATCTCTCCTCCCACTCATCAAGAAAAAATACACATTGAAGACATATATGATGAGAACAAAGATGTAGAGGAAGAAAAGAAAGAAGAAGAAAAGGAAAAAGAAAGTAAAGATGAAACTTCTATTGAATTAATCAAGGTGAAACAAGAAGTGATGGACAACACTCCCATCACTCCTTCCTTAGCATTGTTGTGAAGTTTGACACTTGACACAAGAAGTTTGGACTCTTGGAAAGAATAAGACCTGATTAAGTTTAGCATCCTAGCTATGGAGAAGGAAAAGGAGAAGCCATTCATGATAAATCCTCTCCTTATGGAATCAGTGAATATTTTGAACAATTTTTTGCCAGAAGATAAGAAAGTGCAAAAAGTACATTCGGTTGATGATGTAAGTATAGTCATCTCACAGTTCAAAAGAAATTTTTCTAGCCTAGAAGAATCTACATCCAAAGTGGTAGAAGAGAAGTATTCAAAGAAGATACTTAATGGTCTAATGAGAAACTTTGCACTAGACTTAAATTCTCTTAAGACTAGTCTAGCATCATTGAAAGAGTTTGCTGATGAAGGAAGAAGGATCATTGCAACATGCATAGATCAAGAAAATCTCATCGATGCTCATTTCAAGAAGATAAAAGAGGCTGAAGAAATGATCAAGCAGGTGAAGAACTCAGTGACAGAAACATCCACTAATGTAAACATGTGCAACAATGTCTACCAAGGAAAGATAGACAAGACAAAGAAGGAAGAAAAAGAGATATCAAGGATAAGGTTCAGATAGACTCAATTGAGGAATGGTCTTGTGTCCTCTTTAGACATCCTAAATCAGAACATAAAGGAGATTGATGCCACCATTGTAACTTATGATAATGGTCCCATCAATGACTTGGAGAAGATGGAGAAGCTTCAATATGGATTATGCTCCCATCTCCAGATAGTTAAATCTTGTTAGAAAAACTAAGAGGGGGGTGAATCAGTTATCTAGTGTCCCATAAAAAAATTTATAATTCAAATCAAAATCTTTAACTTCTGCTACTCGGTAAAGAAATAATACTATCACTATCTGTACTTTTATCAATTACCAGTCTAACACTTATAACTATTACCATTAAAATCTAACATTCAATATGCAAAGTATGATAACAAAAAAATATCACAATCAACACATAACATAAGAGATTTTAATGTGGAAACCCTACAAAGGGAAAAACCAACTAGGACCGGCAACCCAAAATTGTTCACTCTTTTGAAGTGAGGTCGATTAAGACCTAACCCTATTAAAGGTTACAAAACACACTGTTAGGTGTGACCTTGTTAGAGGATTTTAAACTAGAAGTTATCATCCAACTAGCATTCACTATGGGGTTGACAAGATAACAAATGTATACTCTATGACTACCATCCAATAAGACTTAAGAGTCTACTTGGTTAAGAGATTTCAACTATGTACAATGGTTAAATGTGTAACAGTAAATGATCTGCCCTATTATAACTTCAATTTGCAGATTATAGATCAATATTTTACTCATACAAATCCTTCTGATCAATATTTTGCTTCAGATTCAACACTATATCAACTTATTGTCCTTTGGTAATAAATCTCTCTAGCTCAGTAACTGTTCTGAAGCTCGGTTCTTACTAACCAGTATGATTAGAATTGCATGAAATCTTGTTCACACGAAAAGCTTGCAGCATCTACTTCTTCCGGCATATTTTCATAATAAAACCCTAGTCTCTTATATAGACAAGTAAATCATTTTCTTTCTATCCATCAAATTTTGCCGCTTAATCATCTCCACTGATTTTTCCACTTCAAACTTCCTTAGCTGATGTGTCAATAACTTGTTTCAATCTTCTCTGTTAGATCTTCTTTTAATTATGCTAACCATTGATCATCATAACAAACTTTATCCATTACCTCGTAATCATACACTTTCCAGCTCATCAATCATAATGGTTAAACTGATCATTTAATGTATTCTATTTCAGTTGGTTAATAAAGAAATGTGTCATTGAACACAAGCTCAGTTAATACTACAATCGAGATACACTATGCTTCGTCCATGTATACTAGAAATGCTTCATTTACTGACAACACTACTTTGTGTCTTTCAGCTCTAAACTTTCTTATAGATGAATGCAACATAATGAAGTCAATATCAAGAATTCATAGACTCATCAAAAAGTTACTCAGTGTATTCCTTATCCTCATCTAACATGTACATCTTCCTCATGTAGATTGCTCTGTTCTTCATCTCTTTTCACCATTCTTCAGATGTGTCGGTATAGTAACTTACAAGATAAGTACTGTCAAGCTAGTTGACATCAATGAAAATATAATACTGATTTAATCATATTGCATATCTAAACAACAACTCCTTAATGATATTTAAATCATAGATTCTTCAGTCAGATTCCAAATCGGTTGTAGTCCAACAATATCTCCCTTTGGCATTGATGGAAACTTGAAGTAATATGAAATGTACCATACACATACCAAACACATATATTCTACAACTCTGTAAACAAATTCTCATACAAGCTCTCCCTAGCTTAATATGTTTAATCACTATGTTATTGAACATTTGTAATCATTGGATAAGCTCACTCTATTCTTTGTTACTAATGTTCAATAGTCTGTTATGATCAGATTGTCTCTCCCTTTTCATATTATTTATCTCTCCCTTTGACAGCAATGCCAAAGAAACAAATAAACAAACAATTTTGTCTTCCTCTGTATCTCTGTATACTGATATCCCAATTGGTTCTTGTGCTCCAAACTTAATCACAATGTTGAACATGGTTCAAAGTGTGAACTATGCTGCATCAACAGGTGTGAGCTTTTGATAAGAGTAGGCTGATACAACATCCAGATCACCTTAGTGACCGATAGACAAGGGACGGACTCCAAGTCTAGTCCTCAAGTATTCAAATGTGTCTTTCAGTAGAAGCTTTGTAAAAATATCTGCAACTTGTTCTTTAGATGTAACAAATTCCAATTTCACTTGCTTCTCTTGCACTTGTTCTCTTAAGTAGTGGTACTTAATAGATATATTCTTTGTTTTAGAGTGAATCACAGGGTTCTTTGAAATGTTTATAGCACTAGTGTTGTCACAATATATAATCACTGGGTCAGTGATTACCTCATTCATCCCTTCCAACACTTGTTTGATATATGCAATGTTTGAATAGTTAGTAGAAGCAGCAACATACTCTGCTTCAGCTATAGATTGAGAAATACATGCCTACTTTTTACTTGTCTAGGTTACAAGTCTTTCACCAAAGAAAAATGCTCCTCTAGTGGTGCTTTTTCTATCATCCACATTTCCAGCCCAATCAACATCAGTGTAAACTTTCAGTTAAAACTTTCCTTCCTTAGGGTACCATAGTCCATAGTTCTCTATTTTCTTCAGATACCTTAAGATTATTTTAGTAGCACTCATGTGTGATTCTCTAGTATTAGCAGAGAATCCAGCAACAATTCCCACAACATGTGCTATATCAGGCCCGTTGTGAACTACATACATTAACTTACCAATCATGGATCGATAAAGTGTCTGATTTACCTCTGTAGTTTCATCCTCCTTTGTCAATTTGCATCTAGTAGCCATTGGTGTTCCCACATGTTTAGCATCTTCCATACCAAATGTTTTCAGTACTTCCTTGATATATTTAGACTATGTAATGAATATCCCATCATTTTGCTGAATCACTTGTAGTCCTAGAAAGAATTTAATCTCTCTGAACATGGAGATTTCAAATTCCTTTTGTATTTCATCAGAAAATGATTTACACACATTATCTGAACCTTCAAAAATAGTATCATCTACAAATATTTTAGCAATGATAATAGTGTTATCAGTGTTACCTTTCATGTACAGATTGATATTTTCACTTGTTCTGACAAATCCAATACTTAACAATTAAGTATGCAGTGTTTCATACCAAGCTCTTAGTGCTTACTTCAAACCATACAAAGCTTTATGTAATATAAATACCATGTCTTTGTTGTTAGGATCAACAAATCCTTCAAGTTGTTTGATGTAGACTTCTTCTTCAAGTATACCATTCAGAAAAGCTGACTTCACATCCATTTGATAGACTTTGAATTTCTTGTGTGCAGCATATGCAAGTAGCATTCTAACTCCTTCCAATCTAGTAATAGGTGCAAATGTCTCACCATAGTCAATGCCTTCTTCCTGTACATATCCCTGGCATACTAATCTTGCTTTGTTTCTTGTGACCTCACCATTTTCATTGATTTATTCCTAAATATCCACTTAGTATCGATAACATTCTTATCTTGTGGTCAGGGTACTAAGGACCAAGTTTTTTTTTTTTCTCAATTTTCTCTATTTCTTCCTTCATTTCATTAACCCATTCTTCATTTTCTAATGCAATTTTCATAGTTTTAGGTTCAAATTCACAAACTAGACATGTGCCTTGTCTTGTTTTGCTTCTAGTCTGCATTCTAGCATATTTGTCTCCAATGATTTGTGTCTCAGGATGATGTCTCCTAACAAAACTAGCGAGAACTTAGTTTCTCCTTTCTTGCTCATCCTATTCAAGTTCATTTTCTTTCTTGGTTGCTCCATCTTGTTCATCAGTTTGTGGTGCTTGTTGTCCTGCATTGTGTCCTTGCTGATCAGTTGACATAGTCTGCGGTGTCGATAGATACTCTGGATGTTTAATGTAAGTGAATCTACCATAGTCTTTCAGTTCCTTTGTACTTTCCTCTATGTTCTTGTCATCAAACTCATCAACACAAACATTAGTACTTTCAACTATCTTATTTGTAATCTTATTCAGACATTTTTATGCTTTACTTGTAGTGGAATATCCCAAAAATATACTTCATCTCCTTTAGTGTCAAATTTTCCATTTCTATCATCTTTCAAAATAAAGCATTTACTACCAAAATTTTTGAAATAACTTACAGTAGGTTTGTGTCCAAACCATAGCTCATAAGGTGTTTGGTTTTGTATCCTTCTTTAGTTGCACTCAGTTAAGAACATACATAGATGTACTGACAGCTTCCCTCCAATATTTTTGAGAAACATTCTTATGTATCATTAGTGTTCTAGCATAATCAATTATAGACTTGTTCCTTCTTTCAGCAATGCCATTTTGCTGAGGCATCCTCGGTGCTGAGACCTATCTTTTAATACCATGCTTATTATAGAAATTAGTAAATTCATCAGAGATAAATTCACCTCCTCTATCAAATCTTAAGAATCTTATTTCTCTTCCTGTCTCTTTTTCTACCTGAGCTTTATACCATTTAAACATCTTGAAAGTTTCAGATTTTTCTTTCAGGAATATAACAGTCATCAGTCTAGTATAATCATCAACAAAAAGAATAAAGTATCTATCACCGAAACAACTCTGAGTTCTCATAGGACCACATAGATCGGTATGAACCAACTCAAGTATCTTCTTTGTTGATTATTCTTTTCTTTTAAAACTATACTTAGTCATCTTACCTTTCTGACATTCATGGCACATTGCATGATCAGGTTTTGACAAGTTAGGCAATCCTCTAATTCTTCTCTTTTTACTAATCTTGATCATGTCGTCAAAGTTCACATGGCATAACCTTTTGTGCCACAACCAAGCATCTTCATCCTTTATCAACAAACAAGAAGACTAATCCATATCAAGATAGAATATATTACCTCTAGATTGTGTACCAGTTCCGACAAGTCTTCCATCTTCATAAAAAATCTTCACTCTTTTTCTCTCAAAAGATAGTCGGTGGCCTGAATTGTTCAACTGAGCCACACTTAACAAGTTATAGTTTAGTCCATCTACCCATTATGCATTATCACATCTTATTCTATCATTGATCATAAGTGAACCTTTACCTCTTACCATACAAGGTGCATCATTTCCCATTCTCACAGATCCTCCATTATATTCAACAAGCTGATCAAATTTTTCTACATCACTGGTCATATGATGTGTATAGCCACTATCTATGATCCATGTATCATTTCTACTTACCTTAGAGATTAGTGTTGTCTCTTCATGTTTCTCTTCTTCTTCTGTATCATCTTTCATAGCAACAAGTACAACTTCTATGTCATCATCAGATACAGTTGCAATATCTTCAGCTATGTAACATACCTTTTGGCCTTTGTAATCTTAGTTGTCTTTGTTATGTTGGTAGCCTCTATTGACTCTTCTCCCATATCTTCCTTCAGATCGGTCTTTAGATCTGTTATCATCTTTCTTTTGTGGACATCTAGCAGCAATGTGACCAGCTTCTTTACAATTAAAACATGTCAAAGGTAGCTTACCTCTATACCTCCCTTTTCCTTTGGGAAATCTTCTGGCCATAAGAGCTTCAAGCTCATCAAGTTCATCATCGGTATTGTTATCACTGTCATCATTCTTATTATTCCTACTAGATTTACCGATCTTCAAAGAAGACATGAAAGAGGATTCAACAAGGGGAACAACACTATTATCAAAATTATTCAATTCAAAGGTTGTAAGTTTACCAATAAGAGTATCAAGAGTAAGATTGGATGTAGCTCTTGTTTCATGAATTGCAGAGATCCTGATTGCATAAACTGGCAGCAAAGTTTTGAGAATCTTGCTTATCACTATTTCATCATCTATGACTCCATCTGATGCTCTAATAGAATGTACTACCTCTTTCAGTCTATTTGAGTACTACACAATGTTCTCACCTTCTTTCATTCTCATATCATCAAATATGCCCCTCAAACTTTTAGCACAAGCTCTCTTCACATTCAGATTTCCACTATAAATTAGATTTAACTTGTCCCACATCTATTTGGTAGTGGTGCATCCTTTGATGTCCTCAAATTCAGCGTCGGTACAGGTGCCAATAAGTTCCATCATAGTGATATTGTGTTCATGCCTATCTCTTAGTTGATCAAGGGTTAGAGGACTAGTGGGTGGTTGTATGTAGCCATCCAACATCAAATCTAGTGCTAAGTTTCCAATTATGGATATGTGCAGCTTCATTCAGCTCTGCCATACTACAAAGTTCTCTTTGTTCAATTTTGGTACTTCCCTCTTATACATCTTGAGACCTTTGTGCTTGAGTCCTTAAAACTCTATTCTAAGCAACCACAACTCTGATACCAATTGTTAGAATAACTGAGAGGGGGGTGAATCAGTTATCCAGTGTCCCACAACAAAATGTATAATTTAAATCAAAATCTTTAACTTCTACTACTTGATAAACAAATAATACTATCACTGTCTGTACTTTTACTGATTACCATTCTAACACTTATAACTATTACCGATCAAATCTAACATGTAATATTGAAAGTATGATAACAAAAAAATATCACAATCAACACAACACAAGAGATTTTAATGTGGAAACCCTACAAAGGGAAAAACCACCTAGGACCGGCAACCCAAAATTGTTCACTCTTCTGAAGTGAGGTCAATTAAGACCCAACCTTGTTAAAGTTTACAAAACACACTGTTAGGTGTGACCTTGTTAGAGGATTTTAAACTAGAAATTATCTTCCAACCAACATTCACTATGGGGTTGACAGGATAACAAATGTATACTCTATGAGTACCATCCAATAAGACTTAAGAGTCTACTCGATTAAGAGATTTCAACTATGTACAATGGTTAAATGTGTAACAGTAAATGATCTACCCTATTACAACTTCAATTTGTAGATTACATATCAATATTTTGCTCATACAAATCCTTCTAATCAATATTTCACTTTAGATTCAACACTATAGCAACTTACTGCCTGTCGGTAATAACTCTCTGTAGCTCAGTAACTATTCTACAACTCGGCTCTTACTAACCAGTATGATCAAAATTGCATGAAATCTTGTTCACGCAAAAATCCTACATCTACTTCTTCTGACATGTTTTCATAATGAAACCCTAGTCTCTTATATAGACGAGTAAATCATTTTCTTTCTGTCCATTAGATTTTTCTGCTTAATCATGTCCACTGATTTTTCCACATAAAACTTCCTTTCCTGATGTGTCAATAACTCATTTCAATCTACTCCATTAGATCTTCTTTTAATTATGCTAATCGTTGATCAGCATAACAAACTTTATCCATTACCTCATAATCATACACTTTCTAGCTCATCAATCATAATGGTTAAATTGATCATTTAACGTATTCTATTCTGATCAGTTAACAAAGAAATGCATCAGTGAACACAAGCTTGGTTAATACTATGGTCGGTATATACTATGCTTCGTTGGTGTATACTACAAGTGCTTCATTTACCGACAACACTGCTTTGTGTCTTTCAGCTCTAAAATTTCTCATAGATGAATGCAACATAATGAAGTCAATATCAAGAAGTCATAGACTCATCAACAAGTTACTCAGTGTATTCCTTATCCTCATCTGACATGTACATCTTCCTCATGTAGATTTCTCTGTTCTTCATCTCTTTTCAACATTCTTCAGATGTGTCAGTATAGTAACTTACAAGATAAGTACTGTCAAGCTAGTTGACAGCAATGACAATATAATACTGATTTAATCATATTTCATATCTAATCAAAAACTCCTTAATGATCTTTAAATCATAGATTCTTCATTTAGATTCCAAATCAGTTGTAGTCCAACAACTCTTTGATAACCTTTTGGAAGTAGGAGATCCAGAACATCAAGGTAGCCTATCTGAATGTTTTCCCTTAGTGAGTATGTATAGATACAATGTTTTGTAACACCTTTTTCATTAATTTCAAAGGGGGAGTTGTATAGAATATGGATTATATATATGTATAGGGAGATATAAGTTCCTGTAAAAATGTATAGAAGACAAAAAGATTTTTATGTCAAGGACAGTTAGAGACTTGGCCATATTCCTTCATTGCCATCAATGATAAAGGGGGAGATTGTTGGAAAGTTGTCTATACTAAAGTATATGACTAGATATATGTTTTCATTATGACAAGAAATTCATATAGCAGTTTGGATTCAGTGCACTTAGTGTAAAGATCCTAATTTTGTTAAGTGTTGAAGACTGGACAGTGTACAGAGTTCCTATAACTCAGAGCATCGACACACATGTGTACGGATGAATTATGGTATGCACCCTAAGATTTAAGTTTTTTAGACTATAATTATGCTTGTTCTATGAGTGCATAAGCATATATACATGGATGTGAAAGATACAGTCAGTTGAAGTTGCACAGCCAGTATGTGCCAGCAGAGAATAGAGTATAGATCTGATAGTTATCATTTTGGTATGCGATTATAATATAAAGTTGTAGAGGATATGTGCCCATTGTATTTAGGTTTCTAACATGTTTATTTTTTTGTATATAAGAATGTTTAAGCCAATTCATTTGGAAGTGTTAATTGTAATAGGTCTAAGGGCTGACCTAGTTGTTTATTTTGTATAAGCACATAAATATAAGGTGCACCCATTGTATTTAGTATGGAAGTTGTAATAGAGTTGTGAGTAGAATAGAAGAGGTATGCAAAGAGAGCATAAGATGTATTAGAGATTTTCTAGAGGTCAAAGCATCAGTGCATCAAAGGAACTGATCTGACAAGCAGTGTCACAGTGATAGTTCACTCGAAAAATATAGTGTGTATCTGATCTCAGAAGGTTGTAGCCTTCATCATTTGAGCAATGAGCTCTAGGATAGTGAGTCCACTCCCCTAATAGGGATCATTGTTAAAGACTCCTAATAGGGTCTGACCCTTAACCAGGTCTACTATACTTAAAGCATTGTAAAGCTACTCCTAGCAAGGTAAAGGATCTTCTAACAAGGATCACAAAACATTAGTACAGAATATTAGTGGGTGTCCATTCTCACAAGGGTTTTTACCTATTTGGGTTTCCCCATAATCATATTGGTTTCATGTGTTTATTTCATGTTTCATGTTGATATGAATGTTTAATTTTGTACTTAAGCAATTAAGTTCAGTATACAGACTAAAGTGAAAAGTTAAAATACAGTGAACACTGATTCACCCCCCCTCCCCCTCTTAGTGTTCCCATTCCTAACAAGAATGAGGATTGGATTGTCCTAAGAGAAAATTTAGGTGTGATAGTGTAGATTTGTTAGCACCTATTAAAATTTTCATAGCCTCATGAATTTTTTCCCTGGTTTCTGCAATGTTTTTCTCTATCTCTGGCTCAAACCCTTACAAAAATTCATATTTCTAGCCGTTACATAAGAAAACCCTAGCTTGCCCTGGCCCTATTCTATTTTTGCGTTACTTTATCAGGCCACTAAAGTCTTAAAATACCCATGTGCTAAAAGGTTGTGACCCCTTGTTCTATTTAAGTAGTTTGTCACATGATCGCATGAGCCATTTTCATGCTATGCGATCATGCGACTAAGGTTTCACGTCGGGGTCCCCTTTAATTTTTCCCTATGCCTAAGTTTGCTAGGATTTATTTTCCTAAGTTTTACTCTTTAAGAATATGTGGCTATCACACAATCTCATGGTTTCCCATTGTCATAATTTCTGACATGCGGTTATGCGACGAGGTGACATCTATCCCAACGGGCCCATCTTTGGTATCATTTATTACTAAGGTGGTGGCTGGTTATTGGTTACAGAGCAGTTAGTTGGAAAGTCATCAGTGGGGCCTAATAGCTTGTAGATTCTTTTGATCTAACGACTGATGCATGTTTGCATGGAATCTTTCCAGGCCTTGTGATCATGCGATGATCATTGATCTTTCTAGCACTATGGGATGACAGATAGGTGGGTCCTCTACTGCCAGATCATGCTGACACAACCATTTTTGATTGGTTAAGGTAGGAGACGATGTGGTGGATAATAGGACCTTATTATGGTAGATGAATTTGGAAAGGGTCCCACTTTGTGCATGTGGCAGTTTGTGATTCGATGTAGTGGCTTATGTGGCAGGGTGGGGTTAAGTGGTCAGTCACCTTACAGGATGACAGATAGGTGGGTCCTCTACTACCAGATCATGCTGACATGGCCATTTTTGATTGGTTAAGGTAGGAGATGACGTGGTGGCTAATAGGACCTTATTATGGTAGATGAATTCAGAAAGGGGCCCACTTTGTGCATGTGGCAGTTTGTGATTTGATGTAGTGGCTTATGTGGCAGGGTGGGGTTAAGTGGTCAGTCGCCTTTTGATCCTACAATTGCCACATGATCGCAAGGAATATTCTTCCCCTTTATGATCATGTGATGACCATCGATTTGGACTCTGATGTGTAGAGGGTCAGTGGGTCCATTGCCAAGTATTTGTAGTTGGCAGCTTTTGATTGGTCAAGGAGTAATGACTTGGAAATTATCAGGTGGGTTCATAATTTTTAAAGGAGATAAAGTGTGTGCAGGTCCACAAGATCATGTGGTTGTCATTATACCACTGGGACAAGTTGATCAATTTTTAAGGTCAGTGGTATAGCGACAGCCATTGATCTTGCTTAGTCAATGAGATGTCAGTGTGGGAACTTTTTCCAGTGGGCGCTGACATGCACGTTTGTGATTGGTTGAGGTAGAGTATGTGGCAGACGTGTCAATGGGCCCAAATATTTCAAGAGGATGACAGTGTGGCAAGATCTATGATTTGTCACTTCATCACATGGAATCTTTCTAGGCCATGTGATCATGCGACCATCATTTGATTTAAAGAGCTTGTAGGTGGTGGGTTTGCATGCTAGTTGGTGCTGAGGTGCTCATTTTTTATTGGTTTCTGACTGTTGATGTGGTGAAGACTTTTCTAGGCCTAGTTAATTGTTATAAGATCAATGTGAACCACCTGATCTACCAAGAAATAAAAATATCGATGGTCACATTTTAAACCTAAGTCGGTAACCATTTTCATTTGCATTTGAATATCTTCTACAAGGTTTTTGCTGGGGTTTGAAATGGTGAAGCCGTATAAAACAAAATAGTGGTTTAGAATTAATTTTCTTGGTTGGTTGTAGTTGGAAAATGATGAAGAAGACATAGGTGGCTGAATAGATTTTATTTTGTCATCCTGGGTGCCATGCTGAGTAATTGCAGAAGGACTATTATTTGATTCAGATGGCTAGGGTTTGAGTATGTCAGAGATTTCCATGACCTGTACACGCAAGGTTTTCTAAAGGGTCAGCTCCGGCATTAAAGTTTGTTCTTCCTGCAACAAGAAATCAGTTCAAATTGTATCTACAGTTAACCTTGAGTATGAAACCAATGCATTTGTACATCAGATTTGATCTAATTTTCTAGAGTTTCTTGGGTTTCCTGCATTCTTTATTTCTTGTTGTACTTGGTTGTTGTAGACCTAGTTTTTCCCTAAATGATCCTTTGCTTGTTGCAATCCTTTTTCCTATAAAAGGATTTTCAAGATCATTTAGAAGGGTTCTAAAAATTTGGAAGTTTTCTAGTTTTTTTAGTTCCATGAAGGGTCCTTTTCCTATAGATATTTTCCTTCTTCTTTGCATATAGAGTGTTCCCTCTTTCCCTTTTGGTCTTGAGAATATAATACAAATTGTGATAGTTTGTCCTATGTATGAGATTCAATATGTTTCTACTATTATCAGATTGTCTCCATCTTGGGTTTTAGACTTATTGATTATGGCATCAAGGGTGTTGTGATCTTTCTATATGCATTTCCTATGTGTCTGCAATAGAGTTGTTTTTGCAGAAGCAACTATGTCTAGGACTATTTTTCAGGCATGGATGAACTAGGGTATCAAGGGTATCTCATGTTTGTCTTTTAGTGGATGTTGATCAATGTATTACTTGTTTATAGGTCTCTTCTAAGGGGAGGATTAAAATCCTTTGAATGGGTGATAACACATTTGGATACACAAGTGGTTTGATAATGTATAGTCTAATTAATGGTGTATGGTTGATGTAAGGCATCATCATACTTGAATATATTGTCTTCTTGTTTCATAGCTCTCTATTGCAGTGATGTATTTGACTCTACTACCCATTGGATAAGGCACTGGTCTATGAGAGACTTAGGGTATCTCAGGGGTCCTTTCAACCCAACATCAATCATTCAAATTAATATCTTTCCCTTTCATGTTGGTAGTAGTAGTAGTAGGAGGTCCTCTCTAGTCTTCAGACTCATTCTATACAAATAGGGCTATTGCATAAGAATTGGCTTCATTGGGGTATAGGATACCTATAAGGGTTTGAAGACTATTCCACAATAATGTATCTGCATGCCTATTATTTATCATGAGGTGTCTTGAGTGTGCAGATAAAGCAATACCCGCCTGAGTGATGTGGAGCTCAAAGAAGAAGGAGGATGTTCTTTATCCTCATCAATTGGATTGTTTTCTTGTCAAACTTGAGTGCCTACCCTGAGAATTAAGCCCATCTGTTGATTCAAGTTTGGTCTTGCAAGGAAAATCTCCAACAAGATTCACTAAAGGATTGAAGTTGGATTAAACCTTCTAGTTATATTTGGGTCTATGGCCAGTTGCAATACCCCTAACATGGTTTGAGACTCCTAATAGAGTTTTTCCTTTAACAAGGACCTTCCTTTTTTATTAATTAACTCCTAATAGGGCTAGAACTCCTAACATAGTTTCATTCATATAGTGCATATATTTGTGGGTTTCATCAACACCAGGGTTTTTCCCTTAAAAGTATTTTCCTTGAGGAAAAATCTTGGTCACTTGTGTTCATTGATGTGATGTTCTTTTTCATTTTGTTGTGCATAAGATTATAGATAGTGTTACATTTGATAATATTATTAACAACTGATTCACTCCCCCTCTTGGTTGCTTGAGACATTTTTATCCTAACAATAATTATTAGAGCTATAGGTCCTCATAGAGAAATCTTAATCACTTGATGAAAAGCTCTAGGATGTTTTACTTCAAGAAAGAGAGTCCCAAGTTTGATACAGAAAATATCGATGCATGGAAGGACAGGATGAGGACTCATTGGTTCTATTTGAGCATGTATTATGTCATGTAAGGTTGGTCATTTTTCTTCTAGATGTCCAACTAGAGTTCCTAAGCATAAGCATAAATCTGGGAAATACATCAAGAATAAAGAATGTTATTATTCTAATGATGATGCATCTCATGAGATAAATGAGTTACTTGGATTTGTAGCAATTAAAGAAGATAACCTATTAGAGAAGAAAAAGAATTAGTGTCTCATGTTAAAAAAAGGTTGATTGGATCACAAATAGTGGTTGTTCACTACAGATGATAGGAGATAAGAATAGATTTGTAAATTTGAATATGTATAATGGTGGAGTTGTCAAACTAGGTGTCAATACTCCTAGAGCTATTGTTGGGATTGGATCCATTATTTTGGTTGGTAAAATTAATACTGATGATATATCCCTTGTTGATGGTTTAACACATAATCTGTTGAGTGTTGGTCAATTTTTGAAAAAGGGTTATCAGTTGGAATTCAAGAATGGAAAGTGCTCAATCAGAAGTGCTAAAGGAGGATTAATTTCTACTAGAATTCAGATATGAGGTAATCTAATTCATTTAAGTCCAAGTGAAGTAAGTTATTTTTTTTCAAAGGTTGATGATACTTATCTACAACATAGGAGATTTTTTTATATCAACTTCCATAACATTATAAGGGAAAGTAATACTAATGTCATGCAAAACCTACATAGAATTGTGAAGCCTGCAAATACAACATACAGAGAATGTGTGATGGGAAGGAAAACAAGGAAAAAATTTTAAAGAAGAGAATTTTTAGTAAAGAACAGGATGGATCTTGTTCATACAGATCTTTTTGGACCTACTCACACCAGGTCTTACTTTGTAGACATGTACTTTATACTTTTCATTAATGATTACTCTAAAATGATGTGGGTTGGTTTTCTTAGTGAAAAATCAGAAGCCTTTGATAAATTCGCATAGTTTAAAAGGAAAAAGTAGAGAATGAGAGAGGATCGAAGATAAAGTTCTTGAGATCAGATAGTGGTGGTGAGTTTACATAATGTGAATTCAATACTTTCTTTGATGAACATAAAATTTTGAGACAAACATCTACACCTAGGACACCATAGAAGAATGGTGTTGTTGAAAGAAGAAATAGTTCAACCCTTGATGTTGCAAGGACAATGGTGATTAAAGGAAAATTAGCACACATGCACTAGATAGAAGCACTAAACATCATAGTATACACAATGAACAAAGTACAGGCTAGTGAAGGAACAAGCAAGTCACCCTATGAATGATGGTATGGTGAAACTCCTATTGTTATCTATTTCATAATTTTTGGTAGAAAGTGTTTTATTAAAAGAGATAATGGCATAGAGAAATTTGATTATAGAAGTCATGAAGGAATCTTCCTTGGGTATTCGACTAAAATAAAAGCATAGAGATGTTACAATTTGAGAACTAAGAAAATGATTGAGAGTGTGAATGTCATGATTGATGAAATGTTTCAAAAGTACAAAAAATAACATGCAAATTCAATCGTTATGATCTAGATTGGGAGTGGTTTCAAAAGAAGATGTTTCAAAAAAATCAAGATCAACTTCAAATAGGGCAAGGTCTGCAAGAAGTATAGGAAAAACTGCAAGACGGTTTGTTACAAGGAAGTGACACAAATATAAATTTGATTGAACTAGAAGTTTTCAAGCCATCTAAGTATGTTGCAAAGAATCATCCAGAAGATTAGGTCATTGGAGACAAGAGTATAGGTACTAGGACAAGGTCATAGTTCAGAAATGCAGTCTGTTTGATCTCATAGATTGAGCCAAGGACACCTGATGAGGATTGTAATGATGATTATTGGATTAAGGAAATGCAAGAAGAATAAGATAAAATTGATTAAAAAAATACTTGGGAAATCATCCCAAGACCTAAAGAAATGAATTTCATTGGCACAAAGTGGGTTTTCAAAAGAAAAAAAATAAATGAAGATGGGGTTTTGATTAGGAGTTTATTTTGAGGAGACCTTTTCACCAGATCGAAAGATAAAGGTAGTTAGGTTATTTTTTTCCTATGATGTACACAAATATTTTAAGGTGTATCAGATGGATGTCAAGTTTGCATTCCTAAATGGTGATTTGGAAGAAGAAGTTTACATTGATCAGTCATATGGTTTTCCTTTGATAGATGATAGAGATATGGTCTAAAGATTAAATAAAGAATTGTATTGATTAAAGCAAGCTCCATGGGCTTGGTATGAAATATTGGACATGTATTTACTACATCTTGGTTTCAATAAGGGTAGTGAAGATAGTAATTTGTATCTAAGATGCAATAATGAAGGTACTTTGATAATAGAAGTTTTTGTTGATGACCTTGTCTTTGGGGGTAGTGTGTACATCTCTATAGTTTTGTTGACTATTAGTGATCCACACTTAGTCATATATCTAGGCAATGATGGTCAGTCATCACCATGACCAAGTCATTTTCTAAAGGCCGAGTTATGTATTGTATACTTACCGAGTAGTAGTACTACCGAGTAAATTCATGGTCACTATGTGTTTCTATTATGCTGAGTCACATACACAATGATTACTTAGTGACAGAGAGATCAACAAATGCTGAGTATAGTGAATACCGAGTACCAAAAATAACATTTTTCGAGTTAGCCAGGAATGACATATGAGTTTGTAATGGCACAATGATCGAGGTAAACCATTTTTTTGTGATAGTTGTATTTTGTATTTTCTTTGTTGAGGTAATTATGGAGGTAATTATGCATCCATCTTGTAATCATTAATCCCTATGTAATACCTAGAGCTAATCATAAAATTGTAAAGCTTAAGTGGTAATAGGAATAAATCTAAACCATAGATCTTTAATCATTAAGATGTTTTGGTTATTATATAAGGACAAGATCTAAACCCTAGAGAAGAGAGAGGAAGAAATATTGAGATCAAATGAATACTATGAGTATGAAGGAATGAGAAAAAAGGCATATTCAGAATAGTGAAGTATTCATAGAGATTTCAGTGACCGAGCTAAGCAGTGAAAGGACAAAATAGAGAAAGATCAGATAGAAGAGATCAATATTATATAGTAAAGAGGAGATCTGTAATCTTCATATAAGTGCAAACTAAAAGATCAGGTACTGAGACATTTTAACCAGTGTATCAAGGTAAATCTCTTAACCGAGTAATTTTAATAGACTTTATGTAATCTCTTTACCAAGTGTTTACTTTGTTGTAAGTTTCAAATCCTTTAGCGAGGTAGACTGCATAAGTCTTTTAGCTTTTAACACGGTAGACCTTTCATAGGGTCGATCATGATTTGATCACATTTTGTAAGCCTTAATAGGAAAAACTTATTAATGCAGTAGTGAAGATTTGTGGGTGTCATCCCCACCCTAGTTTTACCTTTCAAGGGTTTCTGAGTTACCAAAATTATTGTGTTGAGTGATTTCATGTATTCTGCTTAATATGTTAAGTTACTTAGATTGATCAAGTTTTGCTAATGCCATACATATGTTTTAGCAGTATTAAAATGATTGAAATAGGTAATATTTAATTCACCCCCCCTCTTAGTATTGCATTTCCCACTTATATTTCCAACAATTGGTATTAGAGTAGAAAGGTTTCTCATATGAAAGTCTAACCACTTGAAGAAAAAGATCTTGAGATGGAAGCTTATAAACTAGGAAAGATCATAGAGAATCAAAAGATTAATGTACAACTGGCATTACAACAAATGGAAGCAACCAGAGGGGAAATGAAGAAATCCTTGAGCAGAAGGAGAGAGATTGCTATTCAGCAAAATGAGCCACAATACAAAGAAGAAGGTATCACTGGACTATTTGATAATGGTAACTCTATAGAAAGTGATAAAGCTATAAAAGAACTACTGGAGAAAATACCATACTAAATGATGACATCAAAAATCTAAAAAGAGAATAGGAAATTCAATCTATCAAACTTTGTGAAGTAGTGGAACATAAAAAGAAAGCTAAAGATGATAAGGCAATGGCTAAAGAAGATAAAAGAAAAATTGCAATAAGACTAGGTGAAAGAACAAGTGACATGCAAAGGCTAACTAATAATCAACTAGATATGGTAAATCAATGACTACTAGTTAATCAAGAGTTGGGTAGGAAAGATATGGAAATCAACCAAGGTCTGAAAATGATTAGCTAAAAAATGAATTGAGAACTGAAAGAGAAATCGATGAAAGGATGAACAAACCCAATGAAGCTGCAAAATACTTTGAAGAGATGTTAAGATCACCTAGAAGATTCGGTGATGGATTTGGACTTGGACTGAATAAACATTCATCATCTATTGAAGAAGGAGAATCATCAAAGAATGGAGAATAGAAGAATGCTAAACCAAAGAACACCAAGCCTGCATGTCATCACTATGGAAAGCTAGGACATACAACCAACATATGCAGAAGCAAACATGGTAATTCTGATCCTAAATCTATGTTTAATGGACATTGTTTTAACTGCAATTAACATGGACATCAGGCACATGAATGTAGATCTAAGGTTAGAAATTCATCCACCTCAACTAAGTTTCAATGAAGTTGTTTCAACTATCAGAAATATGGGCAAAAAGCATTTGAATGCAAATCTAAACTAAGGTGGTCATCAAATGAACAAACTGAGCCAATAATGAAGTATACCTTATACAATTGGGATTACAACACTTGATATAATTTCCATTATTGTGGTAAATATGGACACATTGGAGAAAATTGCATGAAGACTCATTTTAGAGGCAAATCTAAAAGCTAGATGAATGGAAGCATGGTTTGTTACAAATGTAATAATGTCGGTCACCTAAAGAAAGATTGTAGATCACCCATACCGAGTAATGATAAGAACAAGAATGAAGATATCCATGAGAAATTGAAGAATCAAATTGACAAGACATGGAAGAAGAGAGAAGAAGAAACCACAAGTGAAGTTAGCACATTTGTGGTCACCCAATCCGATGGATCAAGTGATCACACTTCTTCTAACTAAGCATGGAAGGTATGTTTGGAACTGAGTCTTACAAAGTTTTATTTCTCATCAGTTCCTAACATAAATTGAATAAAAGTCCATATCTGCATAGATAAAGATGCATTAGGACATATCTGAGTAAAAGAGAGAATTTCATTTTTTATGTCGAGCATCAGTTTCTTGATCGAGTTATCAATGTATGTCAAGAACCTATTATGGCCAAGATGCTATATACACTGAGTTGTATCATAATGGTTATATCGACTGAGCTTGTGATTAGCCAAGGTTAACATAAGTTTTCCAAGATAGCTGTATTCCACCTAAAAAATTGTATGGAGCATTTATGAGGCCCTAATTCTATTTTTTAGATTCTATAAGGCAAAAAGTTCCTGTTAATTTCATTTCATAAAGAAATTTGAGATTTCAGTAAGTGATTCAGAGTTTGAGAAACCAGTTTAAGAAAGGAAATTCCAAATTTCCTTAGTGTGTCATCAACAAAATTCATCTACAAGTTATTGACGAGAAAGGTATTTTACCGAGCAAATATTTATTATGGGAAACTGTTATTTTGAAATGGCATCATCATCATCTGCATCAGTCAAGAAACAATGGATGGAAGTTTTTTAATGTGCAATTAGTAAGAAATGAAGTATGCAAGCCAAAGATATTCAAGGCAATATAGGAGAGTGCAATTAAAGGAGATTTAAATAGAGCCCTATCTTCTATTCCGGAGAATGTGTTAATGATGAATGACATTAGGCACTTTTGTCAAAGAGGGAGATTGAACTGAAATGATACTATAACACATGAACTAAAGAGTAGTAATGATGAATTGAAATGAAAGATAAGGATAGAGGGAGATCTACATACTTCTAACAGTCACAAAAGTGAGATTTACTGATTCTGAATCAGAATGAAGCTAAGGATATTATAAATTTTCTCTGATGGACAGATAATTTTTTTGATTGGTTGGTAATCCATGTGTTATTCAGGTAATTTCATATGGTGTTTCCATTAATTCCAAAGAGGGAGATTGTTGGAAACTACAATTGAAACAATTTTTGTATTGTCATTGATGTCAACCCTTAATTGGTAAGACTGTTGCTACTTAGGAAAGTACTATATCTATTGAATTGTTGAGGAAGAGTGGGGCAAGGTTGGTAATAATAGCACCTAAGGAAAGGTTGAGTTATCTTGATACTACAAAGTGTACTTGACTGTGTTGCACAATGATGAGATAATGTATTGTTTATCTTAGTAAAGTTGAAGACTAAACTGGTAGGCTTAACCGAGAAAAAATGAAGAATCATGTTTAAGTTGAGTTATGATAGAGTCAACCAAGTTAGTGGATGTCGAGAAAAATCTAGTGTCAACCGAGTATTAGTTAATTGCTGAGGATGATAGTATTTTCTAAGGAAATAGTTTTAGTAGTGACCAAGAATTTTACATGAAGATCGAGTGAATGATCATAGTATTGACCGAGCATCAACAATTTTATATTTGAAGAGAATTCATTTTGGAGGTGACATTGTTTGAATTCTTGGATTATGTAAAGCATGTTGACTTTATTTATTGATTGTATGGAAGCATTTAATGCTTTGTAAAACATTTTATTATAAATCTTTATGAGATTTGAGATGATTCTAGAAGAGGAAATAAAGAACATGAAGTGGGTAGATTCAATGAATCTGACCTAACCCTAAGATCTATGAAGGAGATTAAGTGAAAAAAGAAAAGTTAACCTAATAGAGGAAAGTATTAAGGGAACCAAAGAATGAGGTATGAGAATGCATGGGTGAAGGAGATGCTGGAAGAACAATAAGTTTTATTGACTGTATAAGCAAAAAGGCTGAAGGAAAAGTGTGGTGATTGCTTGAAGGAAAGTTTTGAGTAGATCAGAGATGGAGATGGAAAAGTTTCAAAGTCAGTAAACTAGCATTTGTGTACGGAATTGGATCTAATATTTGTAAAGTGAGTTTTATGTTTTCAAATCAATACTACTACTACTTTCTAACCATTGTAATAGTCAAAATCCTTTTAACAGAGGTTGACCTAACAGTCATATGTTAAATCCTTTGAACAAGGTTGCATTCTTATGGAGTGTATGTAAGTGCTTTGACCAGGCTCACTTTTAACAGGGTGATTGAAATCCTTTAACTGAGTCACACTTGACAGTGTGTATTGTAACCTTTGACAGGGTTGGCTTTTAACCGAGCTCACTTCAGAAGAGTGAAAATAATAGTAGCATGTTACAAAGTGGTTTTTCCCATATTGGGTTTCCACTATAAATCCTGGTGTCATACTTGTGTGAATGTTTTGGTTTGAACATTTATGTGTTTTACAAGTTAGTTACAACAAGGTAGTGGACTGTTGAGTTATATGTTTCTATTATTGAATCAATGGTGACCGAGTTTTCTTTGGTTGCTTGATCTGATTTAAGTAAAAGTTTTTGAAGTTGTTTTATACATCAGGACCTAAGAACAATTGATTCACCGCCCCTCTCTGTTGTTCTAAATCATATTAACAACTACATGTGTAAAATTGGAGAAATCGATGATTACGAGATTAGGGAAGCCTATGACAGACTATGTCTCAACAAAGTGTTGAAGCTAGAACATAAGGTAGTTGCTAATCAAGGGTTAGTGCATGCCCTAGATTTTTCACAAAATTTCAAAGTGGAATGGATAAAGATAGTTTTGAGTTGAGTACATAACATGCATTTATGGCTGGAAGATGGACCAGTGAAGATTACAAAGAAGATGATCCATTGAGTCACTGGATACCCTAAAATTAAAGGGAAAAGAATGATGAAATGTACAAGTAAGGAAGATATTCAAGCTAACACTCAAGTAGTTTGGAAAAAATGAGGAATGCCAATTTCCACCATTACAAATCAAGAAATTGAATTTTTTGTTAGGGTTATCTCACATAAGTTTTATCAATCTAGTTAGTTGGATAGTGTCCCCTATATGGAAGTGGACCAGGCATGGAAGATAATCAAGAAAGGAGACATATATGACCTTTCTGAGCTCCATCTAAATCAACTTGGTGAGAATTTGAACTCCATCTGGACCGCAAAGAATTCTATGTGTAAGTTTGGTTCCTTACTGATCTGTTTGTTCTTTTACATAAAGAAGTGTTTTCCTACACATGGAGGTGTGATATGGGATAAGAAGAGACCCATCACTATTCAAATGAATGAATTCATAAGTAAAATTGGAGATAGCTTTACTGGAGTAATGGACAATTATTTTGTTGAGTTTAAGAAGAAGATAAGGAAGAGGACTAGAGTCCCCGTGTCTTTGATTGCAAAATATAGTAAGGATATATGTTTTCTGGTAGATATAGATTTCACTTATGTATAGGTAGTCCTACCTAGGGTTTCATGGTTAATGCCATTACCCTATGAACTAAATATAGATGAAGCTACTACCACAATTATAGCCCTCCTAGTTGAAGAGATTGATAGTAAAGCACCTTACTTTGGAACTTATGATGAAGCAAAATCCAAGATTACTATGGGATTAATGGATGCCACCACAGAGAGGAAGAGAAAGTTGATAGTGAAGAATTTGGAGAAATATGTCAAAGATTCTAAAAAGGATGCACCGCTGGAGTTGACCCAAGGCTTGGGAGAAGATGAACTGAGTGAACCTGGTGGTAGTGAAGTAGAAGAAGAGAAAGAAAAGGAGCCAGTGATTGTCGAGCCCCTAGCTAAGAAAAGAATTTTGAAACCAAAAGTGTCATCGACACCAGTACTTAGGCCTAGAACAAGGGGAGTTGTTGCTAAGCTTCCTAAGATGCCACTTGCATTTGTTAAGAGAAAACCCGCACTACCTAAGGCAGTGCCAAGTAAGGTTATAAAGAGACCTAGAAGGAAACTTGTTTTAGAACAAGAAGATGATGAAGAGACAAAGAGTGATGAAGAAGGAAAGAGGAAGGTTTCACTATAGGATACTCAACTCACTATTAATGAAATAAGTTATAAGATTACTAGCTCTACAGGAGTGGATGACTTGAAAGGATTGAAGTTTGGGAGCATGAGCATTGGAGACAAGGAAAAAGTGGAAGATGCTATTCTTGAAATGTTACACTGTTTCAAGATGTTACCAATTCAAATAGAAAATGGAATTCCCAAGGAACTAAGCAACAAGGTTACACAAAAGTGGGAGTATGATCTGTAAACTGAAAAACAAATAAGGGAGAGCACTTTAGCACAAGTTGAGTCTAGTCTCACCCATACCAACATCAAATAGATAATTGAACAATACAAAGCTAAGTTTGATCCAAAACTTAGATCTTATTGAATCCTTCAACACAAGGTTGAGGATGTTGTGCAAGAAAGTATCAGAATTTGGAAAATACTATTTGGATTATTGTGTGACAAGGATGAAGAAAAGGGTGCTAGTACTTCTAAAGTTGTTGACCCTAAAATAGAACAAAATATAATGGACATTGAAACTCCTAAGGAAGTGGAAATTGAAGACAAATCAGAGGTTCACATTGTTGACACAACCGAGGAGAGCCCCATCAAGAATCAAATATTGATTGAGGCTGATTTAAAGACCGAGGAAGTAGTTGATACATCTTTTCCAAGTAGTAATAGAGTACTTTTACAAGTCAAAGATTATCCAACGATTGATGGCACACAATCTGTTGATATGAGCCCTACTAAACCTGAAGTTGCAACTATTGACAAGTTAGTCAGTACAAGCCTTATCAAGGAACCCATAAAGTTAGTACCAGTAACTAAATCCACATCTACCAAGGAAGTACAAAAGGACAAAGCAAAAAATCTTGGAGGAAAAGTTCAAAGTCCTCCTGTGGAAGATAAAAGAAAAGAAGAACAAGGAGAGAAGTTTGATGGAAAATTTGTTAGTCCTCATGCCAAGGATAAGGGAAAAGGAGAAAAAGATATAAAAGTAAAATCTATTGACGTGAAAGATCCTAAGGAACAAGTGGCAATACAAGCTCTTGTATAGATGCTGAGTGGGAGTACACCACCAAGACCATAGAAGGAGAAAACTGAGGTAACGATTGATGGGGTCATTTTTATTCCTAAATGGGATACTAATAACCTCTCTTATGAGAAAATGAAGATATTGAAGGATTTAATGAAAGGAAAAAGAAAACAAGTAGAACTTCGAAGGGAACATCAGCAGAAACAAGTTCTATATGAAATAAAAGATATATTTAATGAAGTTTATGAATTATCAGATGTAAATAGTTCCGCCCCCATATTGGAACAAATTGTACATATTGTTCAAAAAGTTAATAATGAAGCTAGCAGTGCAAGTGATAAGCTATTTGAGTGGTCAAAATGAAAGTTTGAGACCTAAATGCTAGAGAAAGTATCTGCCAAGATAGCAATGAAATAGGTCGAGCTATCTACTTTGGTAAAAGAGATCGAAGAGGTAGTTGTGAATGGACAGTCTCTATTGGCCAAATTTTGTAATGTTGAACTATTCACTGATGAGAATCAATGACTGGTTGATACACTAAAACAATAACTTAAGACCACTAGTCAGTCTTTAAGCTTGGATGTAGACACTAGTGCCGAACATTATACCAAAATTATGCATACCCAGGGTAAGTTAGGCAAGCTGATGGAAAATGATGGCAAGATTAGATCTCGACCACTTTCTATGTAAACTATTCTAACACCTCATCTAGAGGCCATATAGAGAAAGTTAGTCAAGGCTAAGGAATTAACTCAGAGAAATCCAAATCTATCCACAGTTGAGAGCCTAATCAGTCTAGCTATCGAGCTAGAAGTGCAGACAAAAGTTGTAAATATTGCTTCAACAGCTTGGGAAACTACACTACACATGGTCATGATGCTGCATAAACCTTTTCTTGAGAAGTTTTGTGAAATCCCTATGATTGAAGAGATTCATCATGTCAAAAATAATGGGGAATCATCATGACATGATTAAGGTCAGGTAACAAAATTTTGAATGTATATATATCTCAGGGGGAGTATTAGGCTAGTACAACATACTTTTGTAATTGTAAGTATAATGTCATGACAAAGTGTTTTTTCCACTAATGTCAAAGGGGGAGATTGTAGATCTCTATAGTTTTGTTGACTATTAGTGATTCACACTTAGTCATATATCTAGGCAATGATGGTCGGTCATCACTATGACCGAGTCATTTTCTAAAGGCTGAGTTATGTATTGTATACTTACCAAGCAGTAGTACTACCGAGTAAAGTCATGGTCACTATGTGTTTGTATTATGCCAAGTATAGCTTTTTCCGAGTTACATAAGCAATGATTACTGAGTGATAGAGAGATCAATAGATGTCTAGTATAGTGAATACTAACTACCAGAAATAATATTTGTCGAGTTAGCCAATAATGACATATGAGTTTGTAATGGCACAATGATCAAGTTAAAACATTTTTTGTGATAGTTGTATTTTGCATTTTATTTGTTGAGGTAATTATGCATCCATCTTGTAATCATTGATCCCTATGTAATACCTAGAGCCAATCAGAAAATTGTAAAGCTTAAGCGGCAATAGGAATAAATTTGAACCATAGATCTTTAATCATTAAGATGTTTTGGTTATTATATAAGGACAAGATCTAAACCCTAGAGAAGAGAGAGGAAGAGATATTGAGATCAAATGAATACTATGAGTATGAAGGAATGAGAAAAAATGCATATTCAAAATAGTGAAGTATTCAGATAGAGTTTAGTGACCGAGCTAAGCAGTGAAAGGACAAAATAGAGAAAGATCAAATAGAAGAGATCAATATTATATAGTAAAGAGGAGATCTATAATCTACATATAAGTGCAAAATGAAAGATCAAGTACTGAGACATTTTAACCAGTGTATTAGGGTAAATCTCTTAACTGAGTAGTTTTAACAGAATTTATGTAATCTCTTTACCAAGTGCTTACTTTTTTGTAAGTTTCAAATCCTTTAGCAAGGTAGACTGTATAAGTCTTTTAGCTTTCAATAGGGTAGACCTTTCATATGGTAGATCATGATTTGATCACATTTTGTAAGCCTTAACATGCAAAACTTATTACTGCAGTAGTGAAGATTTGTGGGTGTCATCCCCACCCCAGTTTTACCTTTCAAGGGTTTTTGGATTACCAAAATTATTGTGTTATCAGTGATTTCATGTATACTACTTAATATGTTAAGTTACTTAGGTTGATCAAGTTTTTCTAATGCCATGCATAATTTTTATCAATATTAAAATGATTGAAATAGGTAATATCTGATTCACCCCCCCTCTCAGTATTGCATTTTCCACTTATATTTACAACATAATGTTGCTATTTGTAACAAGTTTGTAGAAAAAATGAAAGGTGAGTTTGATATGTCAATGATTGGGGAGATGAAATTATTTTTAGGATTGTAGATAAATAAGAGAAAAGATGAGAGTTTTATATCAAAAACTAAATATGTGAAAGAGATACTAAAAAGATTTTGCATGGATGAGAGTAAATCAGTTAGAACTCCTATGGTGACAAGGAGTAAGTTATCAATTTTAGATAAGGAAAAGAATGTACCTCATACATAGTATAAATCAATGGTTGGAGGGCTTCAATACCTAACACATACTAGGCTTGACATTACTAATGTATATGGAATTATTGCTAGATTCTAGGTAGATCCAAAGGAGACACACTAAGAATCAATAAAAAGAATATTCAAATATCTCAAGGGTGTAATTGACTTATGATTTTGTAATGATAGGTCAGATAACTTTGCATTAAATGTTTACACTAATAAATATTGGGGAGGATGTGTAGATGATAGGAAAAGAACAAGTGGAGGAGCCTTTTTCCTTGGGAAGAGGTTGATCTCTTGGATTGGCAAGAAGTAGGACTATGTCTCATATAGTCTATAGAAGAATTAGAATATGTTGCAAAAACACTAAATTATATGCAATTTATTTGGATGTAGCAAATGTTGAAGGACATTGGTGTCAATTTAGGAGAAACTTTTATCATACATTGCGATAACACAAGTTTATTAGAAATGTCCAGAAACCCAATGATGCATTCAAAGAGTAAGGATATTGCAATTAAGTATCACTTTTGAGGGATAAAGTGATAGATAAAGTGATGAAGCTTGAGTACATTAGTACAAAGGAGAAGATATTAAACATATTCACAAAACCATTGAGTAAAGATAACCTTGAATATCTCATAGGTAAACTTGGGGTTATATTCCCACCAAATAGGTAACTAAGGAAGTGCAAAAGTGCACAAGTCAATCAATTATTAGAGCATTTTAATTTATTGACTTGTTGCAAAACTCTACTCCTCAGAGGGAGTAGCTGGTAGAGCATAACCATTTAGATTAGTGTGATTTTACACGTTCTAGTTGAAGGTTTATAGAAATAAGGAAAGATATTGTTTTGGCACTCTTTTCCATTGATGTCAAAGAGGGAGATATATTAGTGAAAAACCCTACTAGTTTAGGGGGAGCTTTGAAGAGGATATTAAGAAGATTGATTCTTGGTTTGATGGTTTTTCGCATATGTTTCCATTAAAATAAAAGGGGGAGATTGTTGGAATTGTTTTCATTCAATAGTTTTATCATTGTTGTCAACATTTCCTTTATGAAGACTAGGAATTGCTCAACAATATAGGTGGGAAAATTATAGAGAGTGGTATGGACGTTGTACAATTCATTATATCTTGAAGGCCTAGAGATGTGTTTTGGGATGTATCTAAATCTTATTCATATGAGAACATATTTTTATATGATCACCGAGTAGAGATATTCTTGTTTTACTAAAAACTGGTTGGAGGAATAGAGACTAAGATTTTTGAAAGACATAGTTGCATTGTTTGGAACAAAACTATTTTGCGACGATGAATTTTGGTATGTGTTCTTGATAAATATACAAAGAAATCATGAAGAAGATACATTTTGATCACATTGTGTTTATGTGATTTTTGATGTCATCTATGGTGTTTTTTCTAGTATGAAAGTATTTGGGAGCCAACCAAGAAGAGTAACATGTAGAAGATTGATTTATGATTAAATTGCTAATGAAGATGACTTTGGGTGAATTAAAATTATTGTAACATGATCATAGATGAATTGTGTGTCATGGCCTTGGATAATGAAGATGTTTATTATTTAATGAGGTCCTATAATGGTCAACCTCTAAATGAATTATTATTTGTAACTTGTACATAAGGAAGGGTTTCTTCCTTGAGATGAAGTGAAGATTGTGATGGTAATATGCAAGATGGAAGGTTGTGAGATCTTCTTCCAATAGAGAAGAAGGTTATGAATCTAGGAACAAGGAATGGATTTTACTAACAATCAATTCAAGTATGATAAAGTATATTCATTAAAGGCTTGAAGGTGGATGTAACCTTCTGATTATACTTGAGCTTGTGGCTAGTTGTAATACCTCTAAATGGGTTTGAGACTCATAACAAGGTTTGTCATTTAATAGGCATTTGCCTATTGTATTAATCACCTCATATCATGGCTAGAACTCTTAATAGGGTTTCATTCATATAGAGCACATATTTGTGGTTTTCATCGCCACTAGGGTTTTAACTTAAAAATATTTTCCTCAAGAAAAAATCTTGGTGTCACTTGTGTTTACTGATGTGATGTAGTTTTGCATTTTATTTTGCATAAGATTATATTTGGTGTTGAGTTTTATAAAATTGTTAACAAGTGATTCACCCCTCCGGCCCCTCTCAGTTCCTTGAGACATTGTTATCCTAATAGGTGGATGCTAAATAATCATGAAATTGTAGAGCACTTAGGTGTTTAAAATTAAGGACAATAAAATTGGTAATAAATAAGATTAAAAATTATGTTTCTTATATTAGTATTATATTTTATTGAAGTTCATAAGTGTTTTTTAATTAGGGATTCATAATGTGGCTTCTAAGTCATGTCTTCCTGGAAATAGTAAAAGAGAAACGGGAAATAGGAACCAATGATAGGAACTTCAAGAGATATGGTAAAATTGTTAATATGATTTAGAACAAAAGAGAGGGGAGGTGAATCAGTTGTTCTCAGGTCCAGATGTATAAAACAAACTTCAAAACTTTTCAGCAAATCAGATCTAGTAACCAACACCTACTCGGTCATCACTGATTGTATAATAGAAACATATAACATTGTAGTTCACTACCCATTTGCATCTAACTTGTAAAGAATAGAAATGTTTAAACCAAAACATTCACACAAGCATTGACACTAGGATTTATAGTGGAAACCCAATCTAGGAAAAACCACTTTGTAACATGCTACTATTATTTTCACTTTTCTGAAGTGAGCTTGGTTAAAAGCCAACCCTATCAAAGGTTAGAATACACACTATTAGGTGTGACCCGGTTAAAGGATTTCAATCACTTTGTTAGAAGTGAGACTTTTTATAGGACTTACATACACTCCATTAGAATGCAACCTTGTTCAAAGGATTTAAACATATGACTGTTAGGTCAACCTCTATTAAAAGGATTTTGACTATTACAATGGTTATAAAGTAGCAGTAGTATTGATCTAAAAAACATAGAACTCACTTTGCAAATATTAGATCCAATTCCGTACACAAATGCTGGTTTATTGACTTTGAACCTTTTTCATTTCCATCTCTGATCTGCTTGGAACTTTTACTTCAAGGAATCACCACACTTCTCCTTCAACCTTTTCTACTTATACAGTCAATAAAATCTTCTCATCTTCTAACATCCTCTTTTCACCTATGCACACACATACCTAATGCTTAGGTTCCCTTAATACTTCCTCAATTAGGTTAACTCATATTTTTCCACTTAATCTCCTTCATAGATCCTAGGGTTAGGTCAGATTCATTGAATCAACCCACTTTATGTTCTTTGCCTTCTTTTCTAGAAACATCTCAAATCTCATAAAGACTTACAATAAAATGTTTTACGGTGCATTTAATGCTTTCATACAATCAATAAATAAAGTCAACACATTTTACATAATCCAAGAATTCAACAATGTCAGCTCCAAATCTGAATTCTCTTCAAATATAAAAATATTGATGCTCGGTTAATAGTGTGTTCAACTTCTCAGTCTTCTCTTAGAAAGCTTGGTCAATACTAAAAATTGTTTCCTCAGATAACACTGTCTCCCTCAGTAGTTAATTGATGTTCGATCGACACTATAATTTTCTCGGCATACACTATCTCGGTCGAAACTAACATTACTAGGCATAAACATGATTTCTTCATTTTTTCTCAATTAAGCCTACTAGTTTAGTCTTCATTTTTACTAAGATAAATAATACATTGTCTCATCATTGTGTAACATAATCAAGTACTCTTTGTAGTATCAAGATAACTCAACCTTTCCTTAGGTGCTATTGTTACCATCCTTGCTTTCCCTTCTTCACAACAAGACAATAGATATAGTACTTTCCTAAGTAGCAATAATCTTACCAATTAAGGTTTGACATCAATGACAACACAACAATTTCTTCAATTGTAGTTTCCAACAATCTCCCTCTTTGGCATTGATGGAAACACCATATGATATGATCAGAATAACACATGGATTATCAACCAATCTAAAAACTTATCTATCCATTAGAAATATTTCTAATATCCTTAGCTTCATTCTAATTTAGAATCTATTAGCCTCACTTCTATGACCATCCAAAAATATCCAAATCTCCCTCTATCCTTATCCTTCATCTCTGTTCATCTCAATTCATCTCCCTCAGGTTACTTTATTTTCCAGTGTCATGTGTTATTATATCATCTCGGTCCATCTCCCTCTTTGACAAAAAATGCCAAAGAAACAACTAAAACATACATCCTTCAAATGTAAATATCATCTATGCAGTCCAATGTTTCTCCCTCGGTCATCTTGCTTATGACTGATTCTTTGTCTTTTTTCTTCTTTTGACACCTCTAGGCCAGTCCTAAAGTGTGACAATCTTTTGCATCAATCTATCAAATATTTTGCTATAGCATATTTGATGTAGTGCTCCTAACTTGACTAGGAAGCCTCAGTTAGGGGAAGGACCCCTAATTGACTTCTCAAACACTCATGTTCTTCTTTAGGTAAAGCTTTAGTGAATGTGTCTGCTAATTGTTCTTTTGTATTCACATATTCCATGCAGACTTCTTTATCTTGTACCAATTCTCTCAAGTAGTGATACTTGATTTCTATGTGCTTGGTCTTAGTATGCATCACCAAATTTTTAGAAATGTTGATATCACTTGTGTTATCATAGAAAATAACAATAGGTTTAGTGATTTCTTCTTTCATTCCTACCAACAATTTCTTTATCCATACCAAATTTGAACAGTTCACTACAACAGCAACATACTCAGCTTCAACAATAGATTGGGAAATGCAATTTTGTTTCTTGCTTGTCTAGGAGACTAATCTCTATCCAAGAAAGAAAGCTCCACCACTAGTACTCTTTCTGTCATCTACATTTCCTACCCAATCAACATCTGTATATACTCTTAGTTCAAATCTTTCATCCTTCTTGTAATATAGCCCATAGTCAGTAGTTCCTTTCAAGTATCTCATTATTCTCTTCATAGCCATCATGTGTGTTTCCTTAGGATTGGTAGAGAATCTTGCCACAATCCCAACATCTAGTGCAATATCTAGTCTACTGTGTACAACATACTACAATTTTCCAATCATAGATCTATACAAAGTCTAGTTTGTTGGCATTAAGCAGGATTGCCACTAGTGACAACACTTATTTGCATTCTGAGTGCAAACCGAGCAGAATAGTGCAAACCGAGCAGAACAGTGCAAACCAAGTAGAACAGTGCAAACCGAGCAGGATAGTGCAAACCGAGCAGGAAAGTGTAAATCGAGTAACATTATGTCTACCGAGTCACAAGTATTTACTGAGTTCAAAACCTACCAAGTGGTTAGTATGAACCGAGCCTTCGCTTCAACCAAGTGCATGATGATGCCGAGTAATGCAGTGGACGTCAAGTATCAGAAAGTCGCCGAGTTAGTTTGCAGGAACTGTGTAACCATACTTGGGCTGACTTAGTAGCACTTATGTTTATTTGTCAAGATGACTTTGTAATTGTAATTAATTGTTTAGACTTGTATATAAACAATGTTGTAAAAATACCAAGATGTATGAGTATGAATATGAAAAAGAGAGAAAGGTAGAGATAAGCGAATTACAAAGGGCTATAGCAATATAAGAAGCAGCAAAGACAAATTCATCACAGAAGGTGATCAGTACATCAACGAATCTCATTCAGCAATCCAGTTGCAAAGTAAGAGATATACTGTTTCATTTTAACCAGTGAATCAGTACTAAAATCCTCTAACCAGGTAGACTTAACAGTCTTTTGTAAAATCTCTTAACTGAGTGCATACTTCATTGTATGTTTGTAAAACCACTAACAAGGTGGACCTAGTAGTCCTTATTGCTCCTAGTAGGGTAGATCATCAGAAGTGATCAATGTAAGCCTTAACCGGCCAACTTTATATTGCAGTACTAAAGCTTTGTGGGTTTCATTCCCACCCCAGTTTTACTTTCTTTTGGAAGGTTTCTGGGTAACCAAATCTATGTGTCATTGTTGTGAATGCTTTTATGTTTCATGCTTTCTATATGCAAAAGGATAAAGTGAACTATATGTTAATACATCTGAAAGAAAATTTTGAAGTTACTAATTCACCCCTCCCCTCTCAGTAACTTGGTTAATTCTTAAATATTTCCAACAATTGGTATCAGATCTGTATTGGTTCTCAAGATAAAGCTTAACTAGCTTGAGCAAAGATCTAGGACAATGGAGGTATTCAAACTGAACAAGGTGATTGAAAATGAAAAGCTAGATCTGGAAATGGCCATAGCTAAACTTAAAGAAGCAAAAGAACATCTTTCCCAATCCCTAAGAAGAAGGAAGGAACTTGCAAATTAGATGAATGATCATAATTACATTGAAGAAAAGATTGAAGATCTTTTTCCCTCAGATAGCTCAGATGAAGCAAACAATGCTGTCAAAGAACTAGAAAAGAATGGGTCTTTGCAGGAAGAAGTGAGAAAATTAAAAAGAGAACAAGAACTAGACTCAACAAGATTTTGTGAGATCTTAGAACAAAGAAACAAGTTGAAAGATGAATTAGATGGAAGGAACAATGAAGTCCAAAATAAAACCCTTCAGCTAGAAAACCTAATTGATTAGATCTCCCATACAAATGAGGAAATTCTGACTCTAAGATCAGAAATAGAAAGCACAAGAGAAGAACTAAGATCTGAAAAGCAAATCAATCTAAGATTGGTGGATGACCAAAACACTAAAAAACAAATCAATGAAAGAATGTTGAAGAGCCAAGAAGACTTAAATCAGCTATATGATCAAAATCTTCATAGGCAAAAAGGAAAAGCAGGACTTGGATACAAAGGAGAAGGTGAATCTTCTAAGCAAGGTACTCAAAGAAATTAGAAACCTACTTGTAATCATTGTGGCAAAATAGGACATACTTCAAATAAATGTTGGAGTAATGAAAAAGTAGAATTAAATGGAAAATGCTACAACTACAATCAGCATGGTCACAAAGCAAATGAATGCAGGGAAAAACCAAGATTCAAAGGTAATTGTCACAAATGCAACAAACAAGGTCACAAGGCATCCGAGTGCAGATCCAAAACATTCAATCCAGCAGAACAAATTATGAAAGCAATGTTTGGATGGGATTACAACACTTGGTGTAGATGTCATTACTATGGAGAATATGGATACATTGGCATGAACTGCATAAAACATCATCTAAGGAAAAGAGATACTACCATAAGATGTTTCAAATGCACTAAACTCGGTCATATAGCCAGAAATTGCATGAATGCTAGTGAAGTTGAAGATGGAAAGAAGAATGAAGCAACTAAGGTCAGGAAACAAATGAGACAACAGTGGATTCCTAAATCTACCAAGCAAACCAGTCCAAGTAATGGAATGGGTGGCTCTACCAACTCAAACTAAATTCCCAAGAAAGCACTGGAACTGTATTCTCATAGACCAATTTCAAGCTGTTCCAGAACTAAATTAAAAGAAAGATCTAAATCGGCATACAAGATGTAATAAGATCACAAGAAGGTTGGTATCAGTTTTCACCGAGTGAGGTTGGGAGTTGTCTAATATGATTACCGAGCGAGGTTGGAGCATTATAAATTCTCGAGTTCACCAAGTTGCAGTCTCCTATTTTATCAAGTTTTCCAGCAATAAGTATTCCAGTTTTTGATTCTACAAGTGTAAATACTTTAAGTTCTCCAGTAGACAATATACCATTCTTTATAGCTATTCCTACTATGTCTACTGTCACTACTACTAAGGCATTAAGTATAGATAAGCCTAAGGCTCAACCGAGTATAAGATTTTTGGGCAAGAATATAGTAGAGGATATAGACCTAGATGAGGAAATAGAGATTCCAACATTGGATTTTGCAAATCTATCAGTCGATCAAATGCAAAATATAGGTGAAATCCTCCAAAGGAAAGTGAAGAAAAAGAAGCTTAAAGAGGAGAGAGACAAGGAATATAAAATCATTAAGGATGCTAAGGACATTTTGTCAGAAGCATTAGGTATTGAAGTAGACTCCTCTCAACATGTTTTGTTACAATTAGCAGAAGCAGTAAATAAGTACAATGAGGATTCATCTGGGACAGACAAGTTAGTTGAAAAAGTTGAAAAGAAATTCAACAATAAAGTTCTTGAGCACATTGCTCAGCACATAGCTATTAATCAAGCAGAATTGTCTTCAGTTTTGACAAACATTGAATCTTCCTATTCGAATGTTACCTCTCTTTTGGCCAAACTATGCAATGTTGCCGAGTTCACCAAGGATGTCAAGGATAAAATGAATAAAATTGATGAGGATTTGAAGATTAGCATACAAAAGCTACAACTTGAACCAACTTCAAACTCTGCTCATCACATGAAAATCTCATTCCTATCAAATATGCAGTCAGAACTACTGAAAGAAGACACAAGGATCTGGTCCACACTGCTAGACATTCAGAACATGATCCTTCCCATCATGAATACAATGTATAAGCACATTGAACATTCCAAAACATTGATTCATGATAATCAGTTCTCAATAGCAGATCACATGATTACACTCTCTGCAGAAGTCCAAATTGCAATCCAAACATGCAAGATTCTGCAAGAAAATTGGGACAGAACCCTGGCACTGATAATGAAGGTACATTCTATTTTTCTATCAAATTTTGGATTCTCCCTATAAAACAATTGTATATACACCTTTGGCATTATCGCCAAAAAGGGGGAGATATGTATAGAAGAAAAAGTTAGCACATTGAAAGGGGGAGATAATTTATAAAGCCCTATGACAAAGACAAATTTTGAAAAATCAAAATAAATCTCAGCATGGTTCATGTATATAAGTTTTGGGCAATAAGTTTTTTTGTCACTAATGCCAAAGGGGGAGATTGTTGGTATTAAGTAGGATTGCCACTAGTGACAACACTTATTTGCATTCTGAGTGCAAACTGAGCAGAACAGTGCAAACCGAGTAGAATAGTGCAAACTGAGCAAAACAGTGCAAACCGAGCAGGACAGTGCAAACCGAGTAGGATAGTGTAAACCGAGTAACATTATGTCTACCAAGTCACAAGTATTTACCGAGTTCAAAACCTACCAAGTGGTTATTATGAACCGAGCCTTCACTTCTACCGAGTGGATGATGATGCCAAGTAATGTAGTGGATGTCGAGTATCACAAAGTCACCGAGTTAGTTTGCAGGAACTGTGTAACCATACTTGGGCCGACTTAGTAGCACTTATGTTTATTTGTCAAGCCGACTTTGTAATTGTAATTAATTGTTTAGACTTGTATATAAACAATGTTGTAAAAATACCAAGATGTATGAGTATGAATATGAAAAAGAGAGAAAGGCAGAGATAAGAAAATTACAAAGGGCTACAGTAGTATAAGAAGCAGCAAAGACAAATTCATCACAGAAGGTGATCAGTACATCAGCGAATCTCATTCAGCAATCTAGTTGCAAAGTAAGAGATATACTATTTCATTTTAACCAGTGAATCAGTACTAAAATCCTCTAACTAGGTAGACTTAATAGTCTTTTGTAAAATCTCTTAACCGAGTGCATACTTCATTGTATGTTTGTAAAACCTCTAACAAGGTGGACCTAGCAGTCCTTATTGCTCCTAGTAGGGAAGATCATCAGAAGTGATCAATGTAAGCCTTAACCGGCCAACTTTATACTGCAGTACTAAAGCTTTGTGGGTTTCGTCCCCACCCCAGTTTTACTTTCTTTTGGAAGGTTTCTAGGTAACCAAATCTATGTGTCATTGTTGTGAATGCTTTTATGTTTCATGCTTTCTATATGCAAAAGGATAAAGTGAACTATATGTTAATACATCTGAAAGAAAATTTTGAAGTTACTGATTCACCCCTCCCCTCTCAGTAACTTGGTTAATTCTTGAATATTTCCAACATGGTTTACTTCTGTAGCATCATCATTCTTAGATAACTTTTGTCCAGTAGCCATAGGAGTACTCACTAGTCTAGAATCTTCCATCTCAAAAGTTTTCAGTATCTCATTAACATACTTAGATTGTGCAATGAAAATTCCTTTCTTCATCTGATATACTTGTAAACCAACAAAGAATTTAATCTCACCAAACATGCTCATATCAAATTCAGTTTGTATTTCATTTGAAAATCTTTCACACAGAGCATCTTGTCCACCAAAAATAATATCATCAACAAAATTTTTTTCCAACAGGGTTCCTTTACCTTCCTCATCTTTCATGTATAAATTTCTTGTGTCATTTTTTCTTGAAAATCCAATCTGTATCAAGTAGTTATGCAATCTCTCATACTATGCTCTGGGAGCTTGTTTGAATCCATATAGTGTTTTGTTCAATTTGCATACCACCTGTCTTCTATTTGGATCAATAAAACCTTCTGGTTGTTCAATGTAAACTTCTTCTTCTAGTATACCATTTAAAAATGTAGACTTAACATCCATTTGATATACCTTGAAATTTTTATAAGTAGCATATGCAAGTAGAGTTCTTACTCCTTCCAATCTAGCTACAGGGGAAAATATCTCCCCATAATCTATTCCTTCTTCTTGTGTGTAGCCTTTGCATACTAGTCTAGCTTTGTTTCTAGTGATTTTACCATGTTCATTCAACTTATTTTGAAAAACCCACTTTGTTCCAATAACATTTTTGTTTTTAGGTCTCGACACTAGAGTCCAAGTATCATTCTTCTCTATTTGGTCTATCTCTTTATTCATTGCTTGTATCCAATCTTCATCTTCTAATTTATCCCTTTTTGTCTTAGGCTCAAATTCACATAGTAAACATGTTGGATCCTTTGTCTTACTTCTGGTCAGAACTCCAGTATCTTTGTCTCCAATTATCTGTTCAGGCTTGTGATGTCTTCTTACATATTTTTCCAAAACAAGTTCAGCTCTCCTTTACTCTAATTCATTAGGTTCCCCAAAAAAATTGTCATATTAAGATTTTGAATGCTCAAAAACCTCTTCATGATACTTGGTAGCATCTTCCTATCACTCGACATGTTCTTGTTCTCTCTTGATACTATTTTCCTGATCACTATTTCCCTATCACTATTTCCCTGTCACTCAACATTGCTTACCCGAGACTCAGCATCAGGTGCAAGTCTTTCACTTGCTTCCTCTTCTTCTATATATACAAAAGATCTATAATCTTCTAGTTCTCTTTTACTATCAGCTTCATTTCTTTCTACATACTCATCAATTTTGACATTCACACCTTCCACAGTTTTGTTAGTGTTAGAATTCAAACACCTATAAGCCTTACTTTTTGTGGAATACCCTAGGAATATGCCTTGATCACTTTTAGCATCAAACTTTCCATTCCTATTGTCTTTTAGTATGTAGCACTTTCTTCCAAAGATTCTAAAGTATTTAACACTCAGTGCATACCCATGCCATAACTCATAAGGTGTCAAATGTGTACCTTTTTTGATATGTACCTGGTTAAGAGTGTAGACAGCTATACTTATAGCTTCTTTCCAGTATTTTTGTGCCACATTCTTTTCAATCATCAATGTTCTTGTACAATCTAAGATAAATCTATTCCTTCTCTCTACTATACCATTCTGTGGAGGTACTCTAGGTGTAGACATCTGTCTTTTGATCTCTCTATCATTGCAAAATAGATTGAATTCATTTGATGTAACTTCTCCACCTCAGTCAGATCTAAGACATTTTAGGTTCCTACCCGTGTCCTTCTCAACCTTACCCAAATACCACTTAAAGAATTGAAAAGCATCAGTTTTCTTTTAAAAACATTGCATGTATCATCCTAGTATGATCATCAACAAACAAAATAAAGTATCTAGCACCACAGTAGCTTTGTACACCCATAGGTCCACAAAGGTCGGTATGAACCAAATCTAAAATGTTTTCATAAGTAAAGGTTTTTCTCTTGAAACTTGACTTTGTCATTTTTCTTAACTGACATTCCTTGCACATCTCATTCTCGGGTTTCTTCAATCTAGGTAGACCTCTTACTTTCTTCTTCTTGCTTATTTCTACTAGATTATCAAAGTTAACATGACATAGCCTCTTATGCCATAACAAAATATCATCAAGTTGTGCAACCATACATGTTTCTTTAAATAGGTCAAGATAGAATAAATTACCTCTACTATGTTCTCCACTTCTGATCAATTCACCAATGGTATGAAATATTTAAGCTTTCTTATGATGGAATCCCACTCAGTAACTAGTACTATTAAGTTGTGCAACAATTAGCAGATTATAGTTTAGACCCTCAACCCAATATATATTTTCACAAGAGATTTTATCAGTTAGCTTAATCAATCCTTTTCCTCTGATAGGACATGGTGCATCATTACTAAATTTTACACTTTTACCTCTATAATGATGTAAGGTATCAAACTTACTCTTGTCACCGGTCATGTGATGTGAAAAACCATTGTCAATAATCCATTTATCATTCTTGTTCACATAGGAAATCAATGCAGTTTTCTCATCCTCATCAGACTCATCTTTCATTGCAACATAGACTACCTCAATTTCAAAATCATTTCTATCAGTGTTAGTTTCTTATTCAGTAATGTTAAAAAGATTTCTTACCTTTTCCTTTGTAGTGTTTGTACCTTCGATAGCTTTTGTCATCTCTTTTGTTTTTGTGTTTCATGTTCCTTTCTTCATCCTTATCATTCCTGTCAAGATATCTAGCAACTATATGACCAACTTTGTTACATGCAAAACATATAATAGGAATTTTACCTTTATACTTTCATTTTCCCCTTCTTAGTCTTCTAGCCATAAGAGCTTCTAGATCCTCAATTTCTTCATCAGAAGTGTCACTACCACTTTCACTTTCGCTTTCACATTCACTGATGCATCTTTCTTTTTCTTTCTTTGACTTTTTCAGAACTAATTGTGACTTAAAAGAAAATTCAACATTGTCAATACTACCAACAGTGAAGTTATCATAGTTAGAGAGTTCAAAAGTAGTAATTTTGCCAACCAAACTTTCCAAAGTAAGTACATTTGCAGGGTTACATCTAGATTCCTAAATAGCTGAGATCTTAATAGCATATATAGGATGTAGAGTTCTTAGTACTTTTCTAATTATAGTTTCATTATCAATAGTTCCATTTTCTCCTCTGATAGCATTTACAACTTCTTTTATTCTACCACAATATTGTGCAATATTCTCACCTTCTTGCATTCTCATTTCATCAAACTTACCTCTGAGACTCTTAGCCTTAGCTTTTAGTACATTTATGTCACCGCCATAGAGTTTTGCAAGAGTGTCCCACATCTCCTTAGCACTTGTGCAATCCTTAATGTCCTCAAATTTTGGATAGCTTAGGGCAGATGTAATTTCCAGCATTGTCTGATTACATTCTTGCTTAGCTCTCATTTCCTCAGTAGTCAAAGGTTTGATAGCTAAGACATAGTCATTCTCAATATAGTACTTTGTAGAATCACCAATATCGGCCAGATGCAGCTTCATCAAGCTTTTCCATGCAAGGAAGTTTTCCTTATTCAACTTCGGTACCTCCTTCTTATACAACCTAATCATTTGCTTCAAGTACCTTTAAACTTGTTTTCTATAAACACCAATAGTAAGCAACGCAGCTCTCATACCAATTGTTGGTATGATTTAGAAAAACAAAGAGGGGGGGTGAATCAATTGTTCTTAGGTCCAGATGTATAAAACAAACTTCAAAACTTTTTAGCAAATTAGATCTAATAACCAACAGCTACTCGGTCATCACTAATTGTATAATAGAAACATATAACATTGTAGTTCACTACCCAGCTGTATCTAACTTGTAAAGAACATAAATTTTTAAACCAAAACATTCACACAAGCATTGACACTAGGATTTATAGCTAGGATTTATAGTGGAAACCCAATCTGGGAAAAACCACTTTGTAACATGCTACTATTATTTTCACTCTTCTGAAGTGAGCTCTGTTAAAATCCAACCTTGTCAAAGGTTACAATACACACTGTTAGGTGTGACCCGGTAAAAGGATTTCAATCACTCTGTTAGAAGTGAGCTTTGTTATAGGACTTACATACACTCCATCAGAATGCAACCTTGTTCAAAGGATTTAAACATATGACTGTTAGGTCAACCTCTGTCAAAAGGATTTTGACTGTTACAATGGTTAGAAAGTAGCAACAATATTTATGTAAAAAACATACAACTCACTTTGCAAATATCAAATCCAATTCCATACACAAATGTTGGTTTATTGACTTTGAACCTTTTCCATTTCCATCTCTAATTTTCTTGGAACTTTTCCTTCAAGAAATCACCACACTTCTCCTTCAGCCTTTTCTGCTGATACAGTCAATAAAATCTACTAATCTTCTAGCATCCTCTTTTCACCTATGCACACACATACCTAATGCTTAGGTTCTCTTAATACTTCCTCAATTAGGTTAACTCATCTTCTACCACTTAATCTCCTTCATAGATCTTAGGGTTAGGTCAGATTCATTGAATGTACCCACTTTATCTTCTTCACCTTCTTTTCTAGAAACATCTCAAATCTCATAAAGATTTACAATAAAACATTTTATAATGCATTCAATGCTTTCATACAATCAATAAATAAAATCAACACATTTTACATAATCTAAGAATTCAACAATGCTGGCTCCAAATCTGAATTCTCTTCAAATATAAAAATATTGATGCTCAGTCAATACTGTGTTCAACTTCTCAGTCTTCTCTTAGAAAGCTCGGTTAATACTAAAAATTATTTCCTCAACTAACACTATCTCCCTCGAGAATTAACTGATGTTCGATCGACAATAAAATTTTCTTGGCATACACTAACTCGGTCGACACTAACATTACTCGGTTTAAACATGATTTCTTCATTTTTTCTCGGTTAAGCCTACTAGTTTAGTCTTCATTTTTACTAAGATAAACAATACATTGTCTCATCATTGTGCAACATAATCAAGTACTGTTTGTAGTATCAAGATAACTCAACCTTTCCTTAGGTGTTAGTGTTACCATCCTTGCTTTCCCTTCTTCACAAAAAATAATAGATATAGTACTTTCCTAAGTAGCAAAAGTCTTACCAATGAAGGTTTTACATCAATGACAACACAACAATTGCTTCAATTGTAGTTTCCAACAAAAATATATAATGTTAATTTTTAATATTAATATTAAAAATTAAAATGATCATGAAAGGTTATAGCTAAGGTCCATGTTTAATCCATCAAAGGAACAAGAATGAGATATAGTATTAAATTTTAATTACCAATGGATATTTTTTGTGACATATTTTTGATAGGGATTTACCAATTCTATGATGCATAATGTATTACTTGTAACTATAAATTTATAGTGATGGTCTTGGAGTCTCTAAGAAGAATCCTTTTCTTAATGGTTAGAGATAAAATGAAGATAAAAATATAGATATTTGTTTTCTTCTTATAGATTCATGAGGAAAATAAAAGAAGAATGGTAAAGTAATATTTCTTGTTGCAAATACAAGAAGTTGATCAGTATGTTTGTACATGGAGTAACCCTCAATATATATTTTTCTTCTTCTAATACTAATGTAACTGAAATATTGTGACTAATATGAATTTGGTACTTATATTTCTAGTGAGTCATACATGTCTCTAGGATTATAATCAATGAGATTCACATCTATGGAGACCTAAATGTCAACATATTTATATTGGATTTTTTACCGTTTGAGGTTTTTTCACTCAAATATATATGGTATATGATGTGCATTTATGATTTTTTTATTTTATAGATTGATATATTCTTTGATTAGACATTATTCTATATTCTATCAATTGATATTTGTCCTAGTTCTATTGTCTTGAAAATACACTTGCTAAACTTTATATTTTTAATTCACTTGTGATTCACCCCTGAATCCTAGTATTATGAAGTATTTTAATAGGTAGTCCATCAAAAGAATCAAATTTTAGAAATAGATTTATATCTCCATATCTTTGACCACTTAGATTAAGTAGATCACACAAGAAAACAATCTTGTATATAGATTTCAAAGAGTACATGTTGTTCAAAGAAGATGGCCAAATCATTAGACTCTAGCCTATAAAATGTATTTTATTTTGAAGATAGAAGAGTTTTTGAGAAAAAAATAAAAGGGGCATTTTAAAATACATATGATCAATAAACCATAAGGGAGGAGAAGTTGAATTATCCCATGGTCTCATACCAAAGAAAAAATTCTATTAGTCACATCTACTTTGATAGAAAGTTAAATGGGCTGAAATTCAAGAGGGATAGATGAAATATAGGGGTCTTTCCAAAAGTATACCTTGCTACCATTCCCAATTTTATAGAAGATTCCTTTCATAAAAAAATATTTTGTTTTGATCAATTTTTTCTAAATATAAGAGCTATGAGGTATCTCATCTACATAAAGAAACCTCAACCCATTAATAGTTTGAAGATACCTCAAGATCATAACTTTTTACCAATTAGATGAAACATTAATAATTTTTCTACTAAATTTAGAAAGAAATGCCTATTTGTGTAGCCAAGAGTCTCTAGAATTTAACCCTCTTACATATTTAGAGGAACATACTTTCTTATTGTAAATCATAGAGATTCTTTTTTGAGTTTCCATACCTGAGCAAAGAACTCATCTCCTTATTTATTTAGTTTGTTTAGCCCAAGAGGATTACATGTTAAAGATAGACATGATATATAAAAAGGTACATTGGAGAGAAGAATTGAGTATTTGGAGCATTCTAGAACTATTCTTCTATGTCTTGTTGTGCCTTTTGAAAAATAAGAAAAACTTTTATATCATTGCAACTTTGATCAAAGTTTGAAAAGTCATCACAGATGTCCTCCTTAAGAACAAGCTCTAACTCAAGGGTTTATTCACATGTATCTAATTCTTCCAGGTGTGGTACAATAAGAAATTTTGAGAATAAATCATCAATTATGGAGTTAAGATCTTCCATTTATTTCATTTCATTTGTTGTCTTAGAAAAGAAAAGCAAATTGTTCAAATTCTTTGTCTATTTTATACCCATATCTTGAGTTTGTATGAGAAAATTTTGTTCACTTTCATCAATGTAAGTGAGGAGTTCAGAAAATAAATCAAACTCAATTATATTCTATTTCAATATAACTATAAAATAGAGTAAATAAATCAACAAGATCTTTAAATTTATCATAAGAAACCTCCATATCTGAACATGCAACTTCCTTTACCTCTAGTAATTGTAATCAGCTAAAAATGGTCATTTAGACTATTAGCCCCTTTTGCTAAATCATAAATTTCTTATTCTTGATCAAATCCTAGCTCTATCATTTATTTGATTATTTTCTATGGGCTAACCATTTTATCCTAAGTTTTTATTTATTTAAAAGGAATATTTCCTCCCCTTTTAAATAAATAAAAAACCCCACACTTTTCCTCTTATCTTAAGTTGCACAAATAAAGCATTATTCTTATTCTATAAAAAGGGAAAAAGCACTTTTTGTCTCATATGGACACAAAAGTCAACTCTTACTTTCTCATTGGAGGATATTTGTGCACATGGATTGCTCCTGTTTCAAGCTCCACCCTTGATTAAATCTTTTTCATCTTAATCTCCATGGTCCATTCCTTTTCATTTCTTATAAAAGGAGAGCTCTCTTCTTCATTCTAGATCCCCAACTTTTTATGCTAATGTTATGCTACAGGTTTTCTAGGTCACTTTGGAGCTTTTGGAGGTTTGGAGCATTCTTGGCTTTTTGCATCTACATGTAATCATAGTTTCATTTCTTACATAGTAGCTTCATTGTCATGGCGTTCATATCTTCATACTTAGCTTAGTTTCCTTTATGCTTTAGATTAATTCATCTAGCTTAACTAGGAGGCTTTATAATACTTGCATCTTTCATTTTCATAGCTTAGCTTACATTTCCATTTCTAGCACAGCATTGCATTACATTTTCATTCTTGATTCTTGAGGATATTGGCATTCTTGCCCTTGTCTTCATTGAATCTCCCATTGCATGGTTTACTAGCAAGGTTATAGGCTAAATAACCCTAGCTGAGAGCATTCTTAAAACCCTTGCACTCCATGCCTAGGGAGCTATGGATCAATTTTTGAGACCTCATTCTTGAGTGTTCCTGAATGTAATGATTCATAGAAGTGTGACACAATTATAGCACACATTTTTGGCGCCCACCGTGGGGCAGAGTAGATTAGCTTTGTCCTTTAATTCTGCATTTTTTGTCAAAATTTTTGGCTTTATTTTTGGGCTCTGGTTTTTCTATCTCAGAGTATCACATGACATTTTTCCAGTGTCGTGCAATAGTTCTTTGTATAGAAGTGCAACACTTTACCAATTAAAAGTGTTGCCCCCTTTGACAGAAAGTGTTGCATTGTTTGAGGAGTTATGTCGCCTGTATATAGCATGAACTGTCACCCAGAGATAAAGTGTTGCACCCATATATGAAAAAGTGTCGCATGACATTTTTGGTGATTGTGTTGTTGCCTATACTTGGAAGTGAGCTTGTTTTTAGCTTTTTTGTTATCTTGCAAGTTTCAGGTTCTTTGCTATCTTTTTGAAAATTTTTGAAAATTTCAGCACTTAAGTGTGATATATCGTTGGAAAGGTCTTTCGGAGCCTAATCCAACCATGGTAGTTTCATTCTCAGATTTTACCATTTGATTAGCTATTTTACTTGCAAATTATCTAATTTTTGATGTGCTAACCATTCTGGACCTAACAAGTTGTGCTTGTAGGTGCTCTCATTGCTTGGAATTTTCCAAAAGAAACTCATGTCAAAGAGGGCTACTAATGGTTTTTACAGGGCTGCCCTAAGCATAAAAACCAAATCAAGTGCTTGTTTAATTGCTTTATTTATTAAGTGTAGCATATACTAGTTGTTTCATTTCATAGGCACTTAATACCTTGTTGTAGGAATTTTGAGGTGGTAGGAGAGTATGCTCTTCACCCTTGTGGTGAAATAGAAATTTTGACCCATCTTGGGATTTTGAAAGCAAGGGGGTAACTAAATTTTTCCTTGGCATGTTTGGGTGAATTTTTTGAGATAGGGGAGTATGCTCTTCACCCTTGTGGTGAACCAAAAACCTTGAACCTCAAAAATTGATCTACTCTTTGTTTAGATTTAGAATCCTTTAGTAGGCCTGCTCTTGAGCAATCAAGAGGAATGACCCAAGTGGGGACAAGCTAATACCGAGCTATTCAAACCCACTATAATCTCAAGGCTATCGAGGACACAAAACCTTGGTAGACATAACACTTGTCTTTTCTTGATGTGAGTAGCTCATGGGATTGCGACCATGGGGAAAGCATTGAGCAAGAATGCTTAAGGTACTCTTGAGGCCGCGAGGTCCTAGTCCTTTATGAGGAGCAAGAAGGGTGTTATGAAAGGAAGCCCTTACTATGAACCATTAGTTAGAAGCCACCTTATTTTAGCCACTTAGCTTCTTGGTGCAAGGATTGATCCAAGTGGACTTACCTGGATCACCCCAAGACACTCACCATATGTGTTCCTTTGGTTGTGTTTTTGACACTTCCATGAAAATGCCAATATCTCTTGTGGGAAACCACTTGGTGTGAGGCAAGGGAGCATCAATTTGTGGGCCATGTTTCTAAGTAATGAGCCTTGTCCTTCTAGGTAGTAATTTCTTGAATTGTCTTCGATTGTGCTATACCAGTGTAAATGTTCTTAACATTCAAACAAACGGTAGCATTCATAAGATTATCTATTTTGATATCACAAGTGCTTGTCTTGGCAAGGTTGCTTTTGCCCTTGTTCCAAGTGTTTTATGACATGTTTAATCACCTACTATTTTCAAACTTGTCTTTTACTTACTGTTACTATCTGTCAAACTGAGAAATTGTACTATCCAATCTTTGAAATTGATCAAAACACTTTAAAACTGAGATTTTTATGTTCACTCATCAAAGAATTGCCTAAATCTACAACAGTATCGCGTGCCTTACTGAGAAATATTGTGTGATAGTTTGCACCTACTATCTATCACTTTCTTTGCTTGAAGTCTTTTGCTTAGGTATATTAAGGTTTGTCACCTGGTATAAGATGAAATATTTCTCTGTCTTATGAGTATCACCCTGTTTGCCTGAGAACTATCGCTTGGGTCATTTATGCTATCTTGTCATTGCTATAATCTGGAGCTGCTAAACTTGCATTTTAACCTATCATAGAGTGTCTTTTTCTATTCTTACCTGAAGTTGGTCTATTATCTACATGCTCAGACTTTTTCTAGATTGAAACAAATGAGCTAAAACTATTGGATTTGAGCTTAACGAATGCTACTCTTGATCACTTGTCGCATCATAGTTACCTCTCTAGCTACTTGCGTATTGAGCTTCTTCCTCGCTGCTCGGCTTTAGTCAATTAATTTTTGTAAGTGCTTGAGCACTTTTGACAAGCCATCTCTCTATTGTTCTACTTTGACAAGTGATCTTTATTAGCTTTGCTTATCTCAAATTTGAGAAACTTTGTCTCATTCTATTAGTCAACCAACATCTCTTTTCATGCCGGTTCAATTATACACAGTTACCTTCTCCAACTAGATGCTCATGAGCACCCATTAGCAACAATAGTTCTAGTTCTAACCAATCTGAGGATTCTAAGGCTACCCTATGGTACAAATGAGGTTTCCTCTTTTCCGCATTCAAGACCCCCAAAAACACAAATAGTGTCTCACTCACTTTGACTGAACAAGAAAAATTTCAACACTTGCAAGAACACTTTGAGCATAAGGATAACCAAGTGTGCTTAGACAAAGAACATAATCAACAAAGGATGGATGTTTCTAGGAGCATGGCTTATAGAGGAATGTCTTATGAGAAACCTGAGACTAGTAACTATGAGCATAGACCTCTTTTTAATGGCAACAATGGCAACAACATGCCACCAAGATCTCCTCCAAGACCCACATTTGGTATCCCTTCTTCACCTCCTAGGCCTCCTCCCTCTCAACATGAGGCAAAGGCTGATGATGAGATTTCTAGTGAGGATCTTATGAGATTTGAACAAGATGTGGTCTCCCAATGAATGATGCATAAGCTTTTAGAGCGTAATGGCGATCAATATTTTCAATATATGACTTCTAGAGGATACAAGCTTCCTCTCGGCTATGATGTCAGAAAAATTGTCCAACAAAGAGTACCAACTAAATTGGAATTCCTTCAGGAAGAACTACATTAGACAAATCAATGCCTTCCCCAAATGGCAATAGACAGTTAGCCTCCAAAGGTCTCTTTTGTAGAATCAATTTGTGCTCTTCCCTTTGATAGGAGTCTATACATGGTCCTATTTCCTAGGGATATTGAGGTTCCCAAATATGACAAGTATGATGGAAATGGTGACCCCCATGACCATGTGCATCACTTGTACGCTCTTAGCATGGACTTCCTTCATGAAGACACATTTCTTCTATGACTGTTCCCTAGAAGTTTAAGAGGCCAAGCTTTGGAATGGTTTGCAAAATTGACACCACCTCTTAAGAATTTTGATGAGTTAGCTATGCGCTTCACACAACACTATTTATACAACATCCAACAGCCTATCACCATGATAGATCTTGGTGCTTTAAGACAAAACCAAGGAGAGTTATTTTCTACTTATTTGCAATGTTGGAGGTCATTATATTCTCGATATCCTCATCAACAACCTAAAATGGAAAAGATTGATATTTTTGTCAACACTCTTGTGCCTGAGTTGTATTATGATCTAAGGAAACAACTATTCTCCTCTTTCAATGACATGGTTGGAAGTGCATATCAGATTGAGGATGTAGCTATAAGAAAAGGGGATATTGTTATTAATAAAGATGCTAAAGGCAATGGCAAAGACAAGAAAAAACCTTGGAATAAGAAAAAGTATGTTATTACTGATGGGGTTGTTGATGCTCCTAAAGGTAAAGAGATTTCTTTCAATCTCTCCAATGCTATCTCTGCAGCAAAACAACAAGAAGCTACCAACACTCATAGTGCTCCTAAACCTCAATATGCAGATAAGCCTAAGAAGTCATTTCCAAAGCGAGTCTATACCAAGTTGGGAGAACCTTACAATGTGATCCTTAAGACTTTGGTTGACAATGGATATCTTACACTTCCTAATAAACCTAGTAACTGGGATCCAATAAATAGGCCTGATTGGTGGAGAGAGGATCATTTATGCCATTATCACATAAATAAGGGACATCTGACAGAAATTTTTTTTAAGCTTAAGGATGATATTCAAGACCTCATTGATAACAACACAATCTCCACTGATGGCTTAACTAAAAATTTTGATCATACAGCTTTCAAAGATCCTCTACCTAAGCATGATAAGGGGGAAACCTCTCAAGCACATAAGAAGAATCATGATGCTAAGATCAATTATACATATACTTCTGATACACCTGTGATCAACATGGTAGAGCCCATTGAGAGTGTTCTAATGAAGAGGTCTCAAGATGATAATAAAGCCAATCATGGTAAGCCAAAGTTGGTCTTGCAAACATGTGGTAGTTTGTCTTCCTGAAGTGAGACATTGAATTCTATTACTAGGGGGCAAGCCAAGATTGTCCTTAAAATTGGGGAAGATCCCAAGCAAGCTTTGCCTTCCAAACAAGTGGCTCCTTCAGCCACCCCTAGCTATGATCTTGTCCAACATTTACAAAAGACACTAGCCTAGATATCTATCCTTGAGTTACTTTGGTTATCCCCTTCGCATAGAGAGATTCTTGATGAGGCTCTACGTATAACACGTGTTCCCAATGACATTGATCCTGATCGATTCTAGGCTATGGTTAACCACATTTCATCTCCTCTATCTCTCTCCTTTTCTATAGAAGATGACATATCTATTTCTCACCCACATAATCTAGCTTTACACATTGAAGTTCTAGTCTACCACACCCATGTCCGCCGAGTCCTGATAAACAATGGTGTAGGGTTAAATATTGTTTCTTTCAATGTCATACAACAATTGGGTTTGTCAAAATTTTCTATGGATTCTAAGAAGAAGATTACTATAAAAGCTTACGATGAAGTGGAAAGATCTTCCAAAGGTCTTGTCACGCTGTGTGTCCGAGTAGGCCCTGTCATGAAAGATATTAACTTCCAAGTATTGGACATCCCACTCACATATAACATTCTTTTGGATCATCCTTGGATCCATGACATGCAGGCTATTCCTTCCACTTATCATTAGTGTGTCAAATTTCTGTACCATGGCACTGAAGTTGTGATTCTTGGAGACCATACTATTGCTATTAATGCTCTTTCTGCTGCTAAAAAATTTGTCCCTCACAATGAGCCTATTGTTGATCCTAGAGTATGTCTCTAGTTGTTGCTGAGAAATCACGTAAGATGATGAGCCTTGGTATGGATGAATATACACTGGATTCCTTTACTTCTATACCTGTTTCTCCTAGGTCATATGGGAAACCTTCTGATAAAATGAAGCCTTCCACTTCTACTATGGTGATCTTTGATAATTTTATTCCTTCATCTATTCCTTTAGAAGAAGAAAGAGAAGAACAAGTTGTTCAAGAGTGGATCTATAGAGAAGATTCCAAAAATACTTTCATGCTCAGTAATTCAGACATAGATATAGATGAGTCACCACTACACACTATGGCTCAAATGGGAGATGATCTTCCTTCTACTTCACTTCTTTGGGGAGAAGAATGTATATCTACTGATGATATGGCTAAGGCCTCTATGTCTAGAACCTATATGCCTAAATAATCATTGCACTATGATAGACAACATCGCAACATTGCATGGCTGCTACAAAGAGGTGATCTATCACATAATGACATGAGTATCTCTACTTCTCGGAATCTTAAGCCTCTTTTAGAAGATTCTTCCATGACAAATATGGATGTTGATATGGTTCATACTTATAGTGACCATCCCAATGTAGTCAATGAGTCTTGTGAAGGGTCTGATGGGTTGGTTCCCCATATTGCCTTAGTGGACTATGTTGGTCCTTCTATGACAAATCTAGATCTAGCTACTTTTGGAGCTTACCCTATAGGCTCATCTTCTCTTGTCACCAGAGATGACACCTCTCACATAAATGCTATTGAACCAATCACTTCATTTCATCTCGCATCAACACCTGTTACTTCTTCCACCAGTGAACTAGCAACAAAAAAGATTGAATCAACAATCAAGTATCACAGTCATCAAGTCAAAAGAAAAGAGAAATGGTCAAATGGAAAAAACCACATTGTGGTGGTATTCAAACCTAAGAAAAGTAAAAATAAAAATCAGCTCAAAAATAATGATTGTCAAATAAAAGATGACAAGCTGATTCTCTACAAAAAAATGGTGCACTACTTCAAGCATGATCTCATATCTGTTACACTTCAGCCCATTCCTAGAGCCAAGAACAAAGTTGGTAATGCCTTGGTTACTTCGACATCCATCTTATGAATGAAAAAGCATAAATCTTGCTTCAAGTTCATGGTGGACAAATTACGCTATCCTGCTTACAAGTCCTACAATCTTGCCATCTTTTCATGTCTTCCACCTCATATTCCTCCTAAAAATCCACCACGCCATTCTTTCCACCATCTCTTACACTTTACCTTTGTCTCTGGTGACTTGTATAGGAAGGGTCTAGATGGAACTCTCCTTAAGTGTCTAGAAATAGAGGAGTCAGAAAAAGTGCTAGCTGAAATCCACGATGGCGTATGTGGATCCTATTCTAATGATCCTCCGCTAGCTCAAACATATCTTAGGGTTGGTTATTATTGGTCAAACTGGTTGAGACCTCCTATCATCATAGTTGTAGCATTTGGGCCTAGGGCCTATCAGTTCTCTACATCAAAGGAAGTAGATTCTTGATGCCCATTTCTATCTAGGGAATTCTTTGTACATACTTTATGATCCTGAAAAAATTACAAAAAAATTCATATATGATGCTGAAAAAATCCTAAAAAGCATAAAAAGTACTGAAAAAATGAGCATCCTAGTGAAAACCTAGCAATAGGCGCTTTGATGTCTCACCAAAAAAATCAAAAAATTCAAAAAATCAAAAAAATTGAAAAAGTGCCTTGGTGAAAACCTGGAAATAGGCACCTTGGTAGCAAAAATACAAAAAAATTATAAAAAGTCCCAAAAAAAATATTTTTGCAATAAATGTATCAAGTGGTGAAAATCTAGAAATAGGCACTGCTTGAGACCCTCTGCACCTATGTCTATCAGTCTTGCATGGTGCTCCTTCACTCCACTTCTTGCTTTGCCTCTCCTAGCCTGGAATTGATTCTTGTCTTAGTCTAGGGGAATCTGTTGTTTTGAGCTTATCTTGGGTCTCTTTGTGCATCCAAGTTTCTTGGGAAACTTGGTTCAAACTATATTTTTCAACACTACCCTAGCATCAAGTGTTTCTTAACACTTATCAAATGTCCTACCCACAGTCTAGATGATGCAATATTTCTCACTAGCAAATGCAATACTCAAAGTTTGACTCTATGACCTACACACACACACTTCAACATTTGACTCACTGAGACTTGCTTGGATTTATTTCTTTGTGTGTTGTCTATGATGATTTCTTTGCTGATTGTTCTCCCCCTATGATCATTTTTGATGATGCATAGCTAGAAGACTGAGGGAATGAGAACATGTTTTATTTGCTTTCTGCCTGTGGGTATATTTTGATGATCCTTACTGTCATTAGCATTTATGCTTGTTCCACTTGACATTGAGATCTACAAGGCATTATCCTTGACTGTTTCGCAAGTGCATGCTTATAGTCATCTTGACTTTCTTGTGTTTTGATGCAAGCATAATCTTGCTATATCAAACTTAGGTAATCTCACTGCACTAGTCATCTTGACCTGCTTGTCTTTGGTGCCTAGGTGGGATTTCCACATTTCTATTTGATATAGATCATATTCAGATCCACATAGTTATGCTAGTGTGTATTGTATGATCTTGCGATGCTACCAATAATGCTTGATGATGAATATTAGATGTCTATTAGCATTGTGACCTTGCAAGTAAACCACTTTTCATGTAGCTTGCATTCTTAGGTTCATGTTAGTTTAGTTTTGCATCTTGCATATGGAGAGAGCTCTCCTTTTCATCTTACATGGACTTGTTAATCAACTGCACTCACCTTTCACTTCTTCCTGATCGTGTCTTTCACTTCTTGTCTTTCATATCCCATCATTTTCTCTTCATTCCAAAATTGAAACCAAAATCCACGTTCACCTTTCTTCTTCTTTCATGCAGTTGGCTGACCTTTTGAGGCTTGATCCTTCGATCTTCGCTAGGGAATTCTTGACCTCTTCATCCCCATCTCTTTCAAACTTCTAGTATTTCATTCACTTTCAAATCCCAAGTTCAAATCCCCCTCTGTGGTGTTTATGGGTTGAGGGACCAATAGGTTCGTGCCCCGTGTCCCATGTGTGGGGCATATCTTCATTGCTTGATGGTTATTTTTTTCTCTTTCTTCGATTATGATTTCTAGTGATTTGATCATATCTCTCTTGCTTCTACTTTCCCTCTACCATGATTTCTCTTTCGATCCCGAGGGGGTAGACACATCATATCTTATTGGCTATCTCTTTCCTAAGTGTTCAGGACTGTCGCTACCAAGTTGACCATGCAGGATTTGTTATCTCTCTTCACTTCATTCTTTGGAGTCAAATTGCTATCTGCTTGCCTTCTTGGCTATCTCTTGCCTTCTTGGCTGATCTATTCTTTGATTTAATGTGTTCCCAAATTGATCACACATTAGTCAAAGAGGGGCAAATGTAATCACCTGAAAATGGTCATTTAGACTATTAGCCCCTTTTGCTAAATCATAAATTGCTTATCCTTGATCAAATCCTAGCTCTATCATTTATTCAATTATTTTCTATGGGCTGACCATTTTATCCTAAGTTTTTATTTATTTAAAAGGAATATTTCCTCCCCTTTTAAATAAATAAAAAAGCCCCCACTTTTCCTCTTATCCTAAGTTGCACAAATAAAGCATTATTCTTATTCTATAAAAAGGGAAAAAACACTTTTTGTCTCATATGGACACAAAAGTCAACTCCTATTTTCTCATTGGAGGATATTTGTGCACATGGATTGCTCCTCTTTCAAGCTCCACCCTTGATTAAATCTTTTTCCTCTTAATCTCCATGGTCCATTCCTTTTCATTTCTTATAAAAGGAGAGCTCTCTTCTTCATTCTAGATCCCCAACTTTTTATGCTAATGTTATGCTGCAGGTTTTCTAGGTCACTTTGGAGATTTGGATATTTGGAGCATTCTTGGCTTTTTGCATCTACATATTATCATAGTTTCATTTCTTACATAGTAGCTTCATTGTCATGGCATTCATAGCTTTATACTTCGCTTAGTTTCCTTTATGCTTTAGATTAATTCATCTATCTTAACTAGGAGGCTTTGTAATACTTTCATCTTTCATTTTCATAGCTTAGCTTACATTTCCATTTCTAGCACAGCATTGCATTACATTTTCATTCTTGATTCTTGAGGATATTGGCATTCTTGCCCTTGTCTTCATTGAATCTCCCATTGCATGCTTTACTAGCAAGGTTATAGGCTAAATAGCTCTAGCTGAGAGAATTCTTAAAACCCTTGCATTCCATGCCTAGGGAGCTATGAATCAATTTTTGAGACCTCATTCTTGAGTTTTCTTGAATGTAATGATTCATAGAAGTGTGACACAATTATAGCACACAGTAACATATCTAAAAATCATGGTTGAATGACTTGACCAAGTTATTTATAAGGAACTACTTGGTGAAGTACAAGTTATTGTGTTTGGAGAGGTTGTATAACACTTGAAAATGGAAAAATTTGAGGACCCTCAAAATAGTCTTCTTGAGACTCAACAAAACCTTCTATATAAAATCACATGATACAAGGGCCATCTTGAAAATAAATAGGTTGCTCCTGAAATATCATGGGCTAAATTTTCTCAGGTACAGGGGTATCCTCCATGAAGAATATTTATTTAAACATAGGGATTCCCATCTCAAAAAATGGATTAGAGAAGGTACCATCTGATAAAGATTTTTGATTAGATATAGGCTCTTCTATTTGAGGAGAAAACTTTGATTGATTTTCTGCATTCTAAAATGTAGCAATAAATACCTTAATGTCCTCTTCCTTTGTAGCTGATTTATCTCCCTCATGCTTCTCCATCTAGTTGTGTAAGTTACTTTCATGATGTTCCTTTTGAATTATGAACTTTCTTACAAATTTACCTTGGTTTGTCTCTATAGCACCACAAACTACTTTGTAAACTCTTGTTCATGAAGACAAGGTTGTTGATCTAATTGTTCCTTCTCATGTATATAAGATTGATATGAGAATTCCTCTAGATATGAATGGATCTCACACTCTCTTTTAATATCTTCTATCTATTTTGTGAATTCCTATAATATATTTGGTAGACTATCTTATCATTTAAGCTCTTGGTATTCTTGTTGATTTTGATGAGCTTGAGACTAATCGAGAAATTGGGTTGGACCATAAATATTAGAAACCTTCTATAATATGATAATTTGGGATGAAAATAGGCTTGGAATGATTCTGATATGACTCATAATGAGCCCCATAGGTAATATTATCTTGATATGGTGAGGGGTACTCAATTTGTCCATAAAAACTTGACTTGTTTTTTAATATAATGAGATGGATTTTGATATAAAAAATTATTTCTGAAAAATACAAGCACTTGTGTCTAAGAAACTAGTAAATTTTCCTTCTAGAGTCACCAAGTATGTGTTTGGACCCTTCCTCCAAAGGTTGGAAAACTATTTTTCACACAAAAAATTAGAGTTGAGTGGAAAATCTTAGAGTAAAATAATCTAAAGGGTCCCATAGGGCATGCCAACAAATATTGTCATGAAGGATTGCACATGTTATAAAAGTTTTAAAAACCCTACAATACCATGCAAAATGCAATGACTTTCAAGCCTATGGGAATTCCTATGGAAAAATTCAATCTTTAGAAGAAGGGTCACCTTCCTTGTATGATCACCTAAACTATCTTGGATGAGGAAATAGGAAGAAGGATGCTTGGAATTAAAACCTAAATCTAAAGGTGATCCACCAGTTTGTCATGTGATGAAATAGTTTCATCACACCCTTAGTTAAGATGCATTGTAGGATAATATTGAATTATATATTTTATTGCATGATTTTATGTATTTTATCGTGCAATGGGTACCCTCATGTTGTATGATACAAGAAGCTATATCACATTGAAAACTTGTATCACACCATTTAGTGACTTTCATCATATGATAAACTAGAGTTACTTGTTTCATCACATGAGCTTATTTTTCTCTTTTTTATTTTCTTTCCAAATTATTTTTTTTCATAACTCATTTGTAGCCTTGTAGATATGCTTGATGATGAATTTTGATACTTTCATGGTCAATATAGATATATTTTGTTCATGATTCTCATTGAATACTGATGCATTGTTTTGTTTTCCTTTTGTAGATGTGATTACCTAATCCTATCTTTTGATTTGATTACCCAAAGGCATTGAGACTTATCTACCATGTTTTAGAACATGATTTGGTTCTGCTTCATTAGTGTGGGCTTGGGAAGATCACTAGCATGCCTGAAATCCATGTTAATCATGAGTTACTACCTATTCTAGCTGAGAGATTTCACAGTGAGAACAATACCTTTGATGTGGCCACTGGTTATATTACCATCACTCTTGAGGATGTAATTAGATCCAGAGAAGACCCATATTTAGAGAGCTCATATTTTATGATCATGATCTGACATAAAGGATTGTGGCTTTGAGGAATATATTCAAAGATGATATCTATTGGACTACAACTGATTTAGATGAAGACATTGAAGAATCTATGATTAAAGATCACTAAGAAGTTGTTAATTAGATATGCAATATGATTAAATTAGTATTATATTGTCATTGATGTCAACTAGTTTGAGAGTACTTATCTTGTAAGTTACTATACCGACACATCTAAAGAATGGTGAAAAGAGATGAAGAATAGAAAAATATACATGAGGAAGATGTACATGTCAGATGAGAATAAGGAATACACTGAGTAACTTTTTGATGAGTCTATGACTTGTTGATATTGACTTAATTATGTTGCATTCATCTATAATGAATAATAAAGCTGAAAGACTCAAAGCAGTGTTGTTGGTAAATGAAGCATTTTTGTAGTATACACCGATGGAGGGTAGTGTATACCAAGCACAATATTAACCGAGCAGTGTTCACCGACACATTTCTTTATTAACCAATGAAAATAGAATGAATTAAATGACTAGTTTAGTTGATAAGATTAATGAGCTGGAAAGTGTATGATCACAAGGTAAAAAATAAAGTTTGTTATGAAGATCAACAGCTAACATAATTAAAGGAAGATCTAATGAAATAGATTGAAATGAGTTATTGACACATCAGCCAAGAAAGCTTGAAGAGAAAAAATAAATGAAGACAATTAAGCGGAAAAATTTGATGGATAGAAATAAAATGATTTACTCATCTATATAAGAGACTAGGGTTTCATTATGAAAGGTGCCGGAAGAAGAATATACTACAAAATTATCATGTGAAGAAGTTTTCATGCATTCTAATCATACTAGTTAGTAAGAACCAAGCTGCAAAATAGTTACTAGGCTATAGAGAGTTATTACTGATAGACAATAAGTTAATATAGTATTGAATCTGAAGTGCAATATTGATCAGAAGAATTTGTATGAGCTAAATATGTAGATCTCTATAATTTTGATTGACCATTAGTGTCCTATACTAAATCATATATTTAGGCAAGGATGGTCAATCATCACTGCGACTGAGTCATTTTGTAAAGGCTAGTTTTGTATTGTACACTTATCGAGCAGTAGTACTACCGAGTAAGTCTAGTCACATATGTTTGTAATATGTTGAGTATAGTTATTACCGAGTTACATATATCAATGATTACCAAATGAAAAATAAGTTCATAGATGCTGAGTACAATGGATGCCGAGGACAATTGATGCCAAGTGCTAAGGATAACATTTTCCAAATTTTCCAGAATTGACATGCAAGTCTAGAATGGCACAATGATTGAGGTAAACCATTTTTGGAGATAATTATGTTTTGTATGTTGTCTATTGAGGAAATCACAAAGGTGATTGTGCATCCATAATTCTATCATTGATCCTTATGTATAATCTTTAGCCAATCAAAGAATTGCATAGTATAAGTGGCAATAGGAATATATTTGAACCGTAGATCTTGTAACTGTAAAATGTTTTTGTTACTATATAAAGGAAAGATCTAGAACACAGATGTGTTTTTGAATTAGAGAAAAGTAAGAGATATTGAGATCAGATGAGTACTATGAGTAAGAGGAAAAGATAAGGAATAATATTCAGGCTGAGTACATTGACCAAGCAGAGCAGTAAAAGGATAGAATCAGGATAAATTAGATTGAAGAGATCACAGCCATATAGTATAGAGAAGATCTATAATCAACATATTAGTGCAAACTAAAGGATGATATACTAAGACATTCTAACCAGTGTATCAAGGTAAATATCTTAACCGAGTAGTCCTAGCAGACTTTTTGTAAATCTCTTTACCAAGTGCTTACTTTATTGTAAGTTTGTAAATCCTTTAACAAGGTAGACTGAATAAGTCTTTTAGATTTTAATAGAGTAGACCTTTCATAGGGTAGATCATGATATGATCAAATTTTGTAGTCCTAATAGGAAAACTTTATTATCTGCAGTAGTGAAGATTTGTGGGTGTCATCCACATCCCAGTTTTACCTTTCAAGGGTTTTTGGGTTACCAAAATCTATTGTGTTATGTGTGATTTCATGATGCTGCTTGACATGATATGATGTTTAGATTAATCAAGTTTTGTTTCAAGTAATGCATAAAGTCATAATAGTTTGCAAGGATAAAAGTTAGTAATTTCTGATTCACCCCCCCTCTCAGTATTACTTTCCCATTTGTATTTCCAACAATTGGTATCAGAGCATCAAGGTTTCTCATAAGGAAGTCTAACCACTTGATGAAAAGATCTTAAGATGGAAGCCTACAAATTGGGAAAAGTCATAGAGAATCAAAAGATTGAAGTACAACTTGCACTACAATAGTTGGAAGCAGCCAGAGGGGAATTGAAGAAATCCTTGAGCAAAAGAAGAGAAATTGCAATTCAAAAAAATGAGCCACAGTACAAAGAAGAAGACATTTCTAGACTACTTGGCAATAATAACTCTGTTGAGAGTGACAAAGCTATAAAAGAACTGCTAGAGAAAAACACCATACTGAATGATGAAATTAGGACTCTAAAGAGAGAACAAGAAATCCAATCTGTCAGACTCTATGAAGTGGTGGCATAGAAAAAGAAATAAGAAAATGGCTAAAGAAGACAAAAGACAAATTTCAATAAGGCTAGATGAAAGAACAAGTAACATACAAAGGTTGACTGATAATCAACTAGACATGGTAAATTAACTACTGTTGGCTAATCAAGAATTGGGTAGGAAAGACTTGGAGATCAATCAACTAAAATATGAAAATGATTAGCTAAAACATGAGTTGAGAACTGAGAAAGAAATCAATGAAAGGATGAACAAACCTAATGAAGCTGTAAAGTATTTTGAAGAACTATTAAGGTCACCTAGGAGATCTGGTGATAGAGCTAGACTTGGACTGAATGAGCATTCATCTACTAAAGAAGGAGAATCATCAAAGAGTGGAGAACAAAAGATTGAAAAACCAAAGAAAAAAAGGCCCACATGTCATCACTGTGGGAAGCTAGGACATACAACCAACACATGCAGAAGCAAACATGGTAAGACTGATTCTAAACCTAAGTTTAATGGACATTGTTTTAACTACAAAATGCATGGACATCAAGCACATGAATGTAGATCTAAAGTTAACAATCCATCCACCTCACCTAAGTTCCAAGGAAATTGTTTCAATTGTCAAAAATTTGGGCACAAAGCATTTTAATGCAAATCTAGACCAAGGTGGTCATCTAATGAGCAAACAAAGCTAGTCACCAAGCACAACAGTTACAACTAGGATTACAACACTTGGTATAATTACCATTATTGTGGTAAGTATGGACACATTGGAGAAAATTGCATTAAGACTCATTTTAGAGGCAAATCTAAAAGCTAGATGAATGGAAGCATGGTTTGTTATAAATGTAATAATGTTGGTCACTTAAAGAGAGATTGTAGATCACCCATGCTGAGAAATGATAACAACCAAAATGAGGACATCTGTGAAAAACTAAAAATCTAGATGGAAAAGACTTGGAAGAAGGAAGAAGGAACTACAAGTGAAGCTAGCACATCTGTGGTCACCCAATTCGATGGATTAGGTGATCACACTTCTTCAAACTAGGCATGAAAAGTATGTCTAGAATTGATAATTGAAAAGCTTTACTTTACATCAATTCCTAACATAAAATTGAGAAAAAGTCCATATCTGCATAAATTAAGATGCATTAGGACATATCTGAGAGGAACTAGAAAATTTCATTTTGATGTCGAGCATCAGTGTCATGACCGAGCTAACAAAATTTGTCAAGCACCTGTGATTTCTGAGATGCTATGCTGAGCTGTATCACAATGGTTACATTGACTGAGCTTGTGTTTAACTGAGTTTAACATGAGCTTGCTGAGACAGTTGTATTTCACCTAAAATCTATACAGAGCATTTATGAGGCCCTAATCCTATTTTTTCAGATTCTATAAAGCGGAAAGTTGTAGTAAATTTTATTTTCACCAGGCTATTCAATATTTTAGAGCGATTCAAAGATTGAGCAACCAAAGTAAGCAAATCAATTTTGAATCTTCACAGTGTGCCGTCAGCAAAATTCATCTGCAGGGTTAATTGACAAAAAGGTATTTTACCAAGCTACTATTTTTCATTTCAAAATCTATGGTTTGAAATGGCATCATCTTCATCTGCACCAGTCAGGAAATAGGGAATGGAAGTTTTTAATGTGCAACTCGTAAGAAATGAAGTGTGTAAACTGATGGTTTTCAAAGCTATATCCGAAAGTGCCATTAGAGGAGATTTGAATGGAGCCCTATTTGTCACTCTAGAAAATGTGTTAATGACAAACGATGTAAGGTCCTGCTACATGTGCAAAATTGGAGAAATTGGTGATTACAATATTAGGGAAGCATATGATAAGTTGTGTATCAATGGAGTGCTAAAGATGGAGCACAAGGTTGTTACCGACTAAGGGTTAGTTCATGCCATAAATTTCCCACAAAACTTCAAAATTGAATGGATAAAAATCATGTTGGGTCAAGTGCACGACATGAAATTATGGCTAGAAGATGGACTAGTGCAAATTAAAAAGGAAATGATATGGGATGTTACTGGTTACCCTACAATTGAGGGAAAGAGAATAATGAAATGTGTAGGAAAAGAAGAAATTCAAGCCATTTTGACACCACATCTGGAGGTGATACAAAGAAAATTAGCCAAGGATAAAACATTAATCCAAAGTGATTCACATTTGTCTACAGCTGAAGGTCTTATCAGTATTGCTGCTGATTTAGAAGTATAAACTAAAGTGTTAAATCTCACTTCAAATGCATGGACAGATGCATTATACATGATCATGGTACTCCACAGACCTTTTCTGGAGAAGATTTGCAACTTACCGACTGATGAAGAAATAAGTTATGTCAAAAACAAGGGGGAAACACATGACACAAGTGTGTACAAGGACAAGAAACACAATTTTGATATGTATATATATTCTCAGGGGGAGTATTGAGTATTAGGATACTACAAACATATTTTTTTGTAAATATATTTACGAATGTCATGACAAAGTGTTTTTGCCACTAATGTCAAAGGGGGAGATTGTAGATCTCTATAATTTTGATTGACCATTAGTGTCTTATACTTAGTCATATATCTAGGCAACGATGGTTGGTCATCACTATAATTGAGTCATTTTGTAAAGGCCAAGTTTTGTATTGTACACTTATCGAGTAGTAGTACTGCTGAGTAAGTCCGGTCACATATGTTTGTAATATGCCGAGTATAGTTATTACCGAGGTACATATATCAATGATTACCAAATGATAGAGAAGTTCACAGATGCCGAGTATAATGGATGCCAAGGATAGTTGATGCTGAGTGCCAAGAATAACGTTTGCCAAGTCTACCAAAATTGACATGCAAGTTTGGAATGGCACAATGATCGAGGTAAACCATTTTTGGAGATAATTATGTTTTGTATGTTGTCTATTGAGGAAACCATCGAGGTGATTGCACATCCATAATTCTATCATTGATCCCTATGTATAATCTTTAGCCAATCAGAGAATTGCATAGTATAAGAGGCAATAGGAATATATCTGAACTGTAGATCTTGTAACTATAAAACATTTTTGTTACTATATAAAGGAAAGATCTAGAACATAGATGTGTGTGTGAATTAGAGAAAATTAAGAGATATTGAGATTGGATGAATACTATGAGTAAGAGGAAAAGATAAGGTATAGTATTTAGGCCGAGTACATTGACCAAGTAGAGTAGTGAAAGGATAGAATTAGGATAAATCAGATTGAAGAGATCACAGTCATACAGTATAGAGAAGATCTATAATCGACATATCAGTACAAACCAAAGGATCATATAATGAGACATTCTAACCAGTGTATTAGGGTAAATCTCTTAACCGAGTAGTCCTAGCAGACTTTTTGTAAATCTCTTTACTGAGTGCTTACTTTATTGTAAGTTTGTAAATCCTTTAACAAGGTAGACTGAATAAGTCTTTTAGCTTTTAACAAAGTAGACCTTTCATAGGGTAGATCATGATATGATCAAATTTTGTAGCCCTAAGAGGAAAACTTTATTATCTGCAGTAGTGAAGATTTGTTGGTGTCATCCCCACCCCAGTTTTACCTTTCAAGGGTTTCTGGGTTACCAAAATCTATTGTGTTATGTGTGATTTCATGATGTTGCTTGACATTATATGATGTTTAGATTAATCAAGCTTTGTTTCAAGTAATGCATAAAGTTATAATAGTTTGCAAGGATAAAATTTAGTAATTTTTGATTCACCCCCCCTCTCAGTATTACTTTCCCATTTGTATTTCCAACAAAATATTGGTCTGTAATCTGCAATTGAAGTTGTAATAAGGTAGATCATTTACTGTTACATATTTAACCATTGTAAATAGTCAAAATATTTTAACCAAGTAGACTTTGAAATTCTTATGATGTATCATTCATAGAATGAACATTGTTATCCTGTCAGCCCTATAGTGAATGCTGGTTGGATGATAACTTCTAGTTTAAAATCCTCTAACAAGGTCACACCTGACAGTGTGTTTGTAAACCTTTAACAGGGTTGGGTCTTAATCGACCTTACTTTAGAAGAGTGAACATTTTTGGGTTTCCAATCCTAGGTAGTTTTTCCCTTTACAGGGTTTCCACATTAAATCTCTTGTGTTATGTGTTGATTGTGATATTTGTTTGTTATTATACTTTGCATATTACATGTTAGATTTGATCGATAATAGTTATAAGTATTAAGACTGGTAATCTATAAAAGCACAGATAGTGAATGTCTTTGGTTTACCAAGCAACAAAAATTGAGGAAGTTGTTTTTGAATTATACATTTTTTTTTGGGACATTGGATAACTGATTCACCCCCCCTCTCAGTTATTCTAACAATTGGTATCAGAGCGTTGGTTACTTAGAACAAAGTTTTAAGGACTTAATCATAAAGATCTCAAGATGTATAAGAGGGAAGTACCGAAATTGAACAAAGAGAATTTTGTAGTATGGAAGAGCCAAATGAAGCTACACGTATCTAGAATTGGGAACTCAACACTAGGTCTGATGTTGAATGGCTACATACAACCACCCACTAGTCCTCTAACCCTTGATCAACTAAGAGACAGGCATGAACACAATGTCACTATGATGGAACTTGCTACTGCCTATACTGATGTTGACTTTGAAGATATCAAAGGATGCACTACTGCCAAAGAGATGTGGGATAAGCTAAATCTAATTTACAGTGGAGATCTGAATGTCAAAAGAGGCCGAGCTAAAAGTTGAAGGGGCAAATTTGATGATATGAGAATGAAAGAAGGTGATAACATTCTGTAGTACTCATATAGACTGAAAGAGGTAGTACATGCTATTAGAGCATCAGATGGAGTCATAGATGATGAAACAGTGATAAGGAAGATTCTTAGAACTTTGCGACCAGTTTATGCAATTAGGATATCTGTAATTCATGAAACAAGAGCTACATCCAACCTTACTCTTAACACCTTTATTGGTAAACTCACAACTTTTGAATTGAATAATTTTGACAAGAGTGTTGTTCCCCCTATTGAATCCACTTTCATGTCTTATCTAAAGATTGGTAAATCTAGTAGGAATAATAAGAATGATGACAGTGATGACAATACTGATGATGAGCTTGATGAGCTAGAAGCTCTTACGGCTAGAAGATTGCCCAAAGGAAAAGGAAGGTATAGAGGTAAGCTACCTTTGGCATGTTTTAATTGTAAAGAAGTTGGTCATATTGTTGCTAGATGTCCATCAAAGAAAGATGATGATAGATCCAAAGACCGATTTGAAGTAAGCTATGGAAGAAGAGTTAACAGAGGCTATTGACACAACAATAGAGATAACCAAGATGATAAAGGCAAAAAGGTATGTTACATAGCCAAAGCTATTGAAACTGAATCTAATTCTGATGATGATATAGAAGTTTTATTCATTGCTATGAAAGATGACTCAGAAGAAGAGAAACATGAAGAGACAACACTGATCTCTAAAGTAAGCAGAAATGATACATGGATCATAGACAGTGGTTGTACACATCATATGACTGGTGATGTAGAAAAGTTTGATCAGCTTACCGAATACAACAGAGGATCTATGAGAATGGGAAATGATGCACCTTGTATGGTAAGAGGTAAAGGTTCACTTATGATCAATGACAGAATAAGATGTGAAAATGCATACTAGGTAGATGGACTAAACTATAACTTGTTAAGTGTGGCTCAGCTGAATAATTCAGGCCACCGACTAGCTTTTGAGAGAAAAAGGGTGAAGATTTTTGATGAAGAAGGAAGACTTGTTGGTATTGGTACACAATCTAGAGGTAATCTATTCTATCTTGATATGGATCAGTCTTCTTGTTTGTTAATTAAGGATGAAGAAGTATGGTTGTGGCACAAAAGGTTATGCCATGTGAACTTGGACAACATGATCAAGATTAGTAAAAAGAAAAGAGTTAGATGATTGCCTAACTTATCAAAACCTAATCATGCCATGTGCCATGAATGTAAGAAAGGTAAGATGACTAAGTCTAGTTTTAAAAGAAAAGACTACTCAACAAAGAAGATGCTTGAGTTGGTTCATACCAATTTGTGTGGTCCTATGACAACTTGGAGTTATTATGGTGATAGATACTTTACTCTTTTTGTTTATGATTATACTAGACTAATGACTATTATGTTCCTGGAAGAGAAATTTGAAGCTTTCAAGATGTTTAAATGGAATAAAGCTAAGGTAGAAAAAGAGACTGTAAGAGAAATAAAATGCTTAAGATCTGATAGAGGTGGTGAATTTATCTTTGATGAATTTACTAATTTCTATAATAAGCATGGAATTAAAAGACAGGTCTCTGCAATGAGGACACCTCAGCAAAATGGCATTGCTAAAAGAAGGAACATGTCTATAATTGATTGTGCAAGAACATTGATGATATAGAAGAATGTCACACAAACATATTGGATGGAAGCTGTCAACATAGCTATGTATGTTCTTAACCAAGGACAACTAAAGAAGGACACCAACTGAACATCTTATGAGCTATGGTTTGGACAAAAACCTACTGTAAGTTATTTCAAAAATTTTGGAAGTAAATGCTTTATTTTGAAAGATGATAGAAATGGAAAATTTGACACTAAAGGAGATGAAGGGATATTTTTGGGATATTCCACTACAAGTAAAGCATACAAATGTTTGAATAAGGTTACAAATAAGATAGTTGAAAGTACTAATGTTCATGTTGATGAGTTTGATGACAAGAACATAGAGGAAAGTACAAAGGAACTGAAAGACTATGGTAGATTCACTTACATTGAACATATAGAGTATCTACCGATGCCACAGGCTGTGTCAATTGGTCAGTAAGGAAACAATGCAAGACAACAGACACCATAAACTGACGATCAAGATGGAGCTACCGAGCAAGGGAATGAACCTAAACAGGATTAGCAAGAAAGGAGAAACTAGGTTCTAGCTAGTTTTGTCAGGAGACATCATCCTGAGACACAAATAATTAGAGACAGACATGTTGGAATGCAGACTAGAAGTAGAACAAGACAAGGTACATGTCTAGTTTGTGAATTTGAACCTAAAACTATGAAAGTTGAATTAGAAAATGAAGAATGGATTAATGCAATGAAGGAAGAAATAGACCAAATAGAAAAGAACAAAACCTAGTCCTTAGTACCCCAACCAAAAGATAAGAATGTTATCGGTACTAAGTGGATATTCAGGAATAAATTGAATGAAAATGAAGTCACAAGAAACAAAGTAAGATTAGTATGCAAGGGATATGCATAGGAAGAAGGCATTGACTATGGTGAGACATTTGCACCTGTTGCTAGATTGGAAGGAGTTAGAATTCTACTTGCATATGCTACACACAAGAAATTCAAAGTCTATCAAATGGATGTAAAATCAGCTTTTCTGAATGGTATACTTGAAGAAGAGGTCTACATTGAAAAACCTGAAGGATTTGTTGATCTAGTCAACAAAGATATGGTACGTAGATTACACAAATCTTTGTATGGTTTGAAGCAATTACCGAGAGCTTGGTATGAAAGACTACATACTTACTTGTTAAGTATTGGATTTGTTAGAACAAGTGAAAATAGCAATTTGTATATGAAAGGTGACACTGATGACACTATTATCATTGCTGAAATATTTGTAGATGATATTATTTTTGGAGGTTCAAATCATGTGTGTAAATCCTTTGCTGATGAAATGCAAAAGGAATTTGAAATGTCTATGTTCAGAGAGATTAAGTTCTTTCTTGGATTACAAGTGATTTAGTAGAGTGATGGGATATTCATCACATAGTCTAAATACATAAAGGAAGTACTAAAAACATTTGGCATGGAAGATGCTAAACCTGTGGGAACACCGATGACTACTAGATCAAAATTGACAAAGAAGGATGAAATTATAGAGGTAAATCAGACACTTTACCAATCCATGATTGGTAAATTAATGTATGTAGTTCATAGTAGACTAGATATAGCACATGTTGTGGGAATTGTTGCTAGATTTTTTGCTAATCCTAGAGAATCTCACATGATAGCTACTAAAAGGATCCTAAGATACCGAAAGAAAATAGAAAATTATGGATTATGGTATCCTAAGGAAAGGAAGTTTAAACTAAAAGTTTACACCAATGCTGATTGGGCTAGAAATATTGATGACAGAAAAAGCACCACTGGAGGAGCATTTTTCTTTAGTGAAAGACTTGTAACCTAAACAAGTAAAAAGCAGGCGTGTATTTCTCAGTTTATAGCTAAAGCAGAGTATGTTGTTGTTGCTACTAATTGTTCAAACATTGCCTACATCAAACAAGTGTTGGAAGGGATGAATGAGGTAATCACTAGCCCAGTGATCATATATTGTGACAACACTAGTGCTATAAATATCTCAAAGAATTTTGTAATGCACTCAAAGAAAAAGCATATATCTATTAAGTATCATTACTTAAGAGAACAAGTGCAAGAAAAGCAAGTGAAGCTGGAATTTGTCACATCTAAAGAACAACTTGCAGATATTTTTACAAAGCCTCTACTGAAGGATACATTTGAATATTTAGACTTGGGGTCCATCCCCTATCTATTAGTCACTAAGGTGATCTCCATGTTGCATCATCCTACTCTTATCAGAAGATCACACATGTTGATGCAATATAGTTCACACTTTAAATCATGTTTAAGGTTTTGATTAAGTTTCAAGAACTGAAACCGATTGGGATATCAGTATACACAGATACAGGGGAAGATAGAATTGTTTGTTTATTTGTTTCTTTGGCATTGCTTTTAAAGGGAGAGATAGATAATATGAAAAGGAGAGACAAGGTGAATGAACAGGAGATACACTGATGGAGAATAGAGTATTGAAAATTAGTTACAGAGAACAGATTGAGCATATCTGATGATTACAAATGTTCAGTAACATAGTGATTAAACATATTAAGCTACGGAGAGATTTTATGAGCATTTGTTTATAGAGTTGTAGAATATATGTGTTTGGTATGTGTATGGTACATTTCATATTACTTGAGTTTCCATCAATGCCAAAGGGAGAGATTGTTGGACTATAACTGATTTAGATGAAGAGATTGAAGAATCTATGATTAAAGATCACTGAGAAGTTGTTAATTAGATATGAAATATGATTAAATCAGTATTATATTGTCATTGATGTCAACTAGCTTTATAGTACTTATCTTGTAAGTTACTATACTGACACATCTGAAGAATGGTGAAAACAAATGAAGAACAAAGAAATCTACATGAGGAAGATGTACATGTCAAATGCAAATAAGGAATACACTGGGTAACTTGTTGATGAGTCTATGACTTGTTGATATTGACTTAATTATGTTGCATTCATCTATAATGAAGAATAAAGCCGAAAGACTCAAAGTAGTGTTGTTGGTAAATGAAGCATTTTTGTAGTATACACTAACAGAGGGTAGTGTATGCCGAGCACAGTATTAACCAAGTAGTGTTCACCAATGCATTTCTTTATTAACCGATGAAAATAGAATGAATTAAATTACTAGTTTAGCCGATAAGATTGATGAGTTGGAAAGTATATGATCACGAGGTAATAGATAAAGTTTGTTATGAAGATCGACGACTAACATAATTAAAGGAAGATCTAATGGAATAGATTGAAATGAGTTATTGACACATCAGCCAAGAAAGCTTGAAGTGGAAAAATCAATGAAGATGATTAAGTGGAAAAATCTAATGGACAGAAAGAAAATGATTTACTTCTCTATATAAGAGACTAGGGTTTCATTATGAAAGGTGTCGAAAGAAGAATATGCTACAGAATTATCACATGAAGAAGTTTTCATGCATTTTGATCATACTAGTTAGTAAGAACTGAGTTGTAGAACAGTTACCGAGCTACAAAGAGTTATTATCGACAGATAGTAAGTTAATATAGTATTGAATCTAAAGTGCAATATTGATCAGAAGAATTTGTATGAGGTAAATATTGGTCTATAATCTACAATTGAATTTGTAATAAGGCAGATCATTTTGTAGGGAGTTCTGTTTGATCTTCACCTTTTAGATTTATACTTTGATGGATAACTTTAATATAACTTTGACTCTATCACCACTCCAAAGTCTACAAGGAAGAGGGCCAATTAACAAGGATCAACAATGAGATCCTCCTACACTTTGAGCCTTAATGTTGAGGTGGGTGTACCCTTGACTCACTTCTCCAAAGGAGTCTCAAAACAATATACAACTATGTCCTTTACTAACTGATTGAAATATTTTACCATTTAAATGTGTGTATGTGATTGATGATGAACAACCTCTAGAGAATGGACCAATGCCTTAACCAAGGACAAAGAGTCACCTAATAACATATATCAACTGAACCCTAACTTAAACACACTTGAATTCAGGATAAGTGCTTTACCTATTATCCTTATCACTCACATATTAGGACATTAAATCCTTATCTACCCATGAACTCACTGAAACTACCTAAAAGACTTTAATACTAACTTTGTTAGGAACTCAAAGATAATCTCAAAATACTCTTTGTTTACCATATGATAACCCACGTTGTGAAATTAACATATATGAGCTCAAGAACAAAATAAGAAGATATAGAAAAACATGAGGTTGGAAATCAAATGTATTCTCATTAAAATTTGCCAGATCAATACATTATCAAACAACAAAATGCATGGAGACAAACCCTAAATCCAAGCTCTCCATGCTCAGTAAATTAACATCAATAATCAGGGACCAAAGAGAAAATATTGGAACACCTAAAAAATAAAAAAAGCTACCACTTATACCCCTAGTCACCTTGGAATCCTCAAAGAGGATGCAACAAGCTACGAATGACTAGGGTTAGGGTTTCACCCACCAGATCAACTAGAAATAGTATAAAATTAAATGCAAGGGATGAAAACCAGTCGGCCATGCTTGAGAAAGATTTGCACTTATGATAGATCTCTAGGAAAGTACTGCAAATCATGGAAATCTAAATTTTTCAACCCTTTTTGGCCACCTGCAACATGCCTCAAGCACAAAAGACATAGTATAAACACCCTGCAAATGGTCACTTAACACCCTGGACCACACTACAATCAGTTGGCAAAACCAATTCTACTAGATCCAGCCACATGATCAATAAATTTCTGTCCTTCCTATCACTGGAAAGCCTCAAAAATTTGAATTTGAATTTGAATCTAAACGGCTAGTTTTATAGTGCCAGCAGTGAATCGGTGGTCTATATTTAAAACTTGATCAACTTTATATCGCAACCATCAAATCCCTCTATTTCATGGGCCTTTTGTCTTAACTCAATAGATATCCCTAGGTTAACACTTAGTGAACACATGACAATGGGTTTTTCTATTCGTAGAATAAAATCTTAATCCACCATCTAACTCAGCGACTTAGCAATCAAAGGGAAACAACTAACCCCGGTCCTTATTTAGCGAACTGGTGACTAAAGGTCTTTTTGCTTGTTCACAAAATACCCTAAGTCACTACTAGAATTTTTAGTGATTGCATGACCTTCCTTCACTGAACTGCCAAATGATTTGGAACACCACCACTTTTCCTTGCGAATGAGTGAAAAACCTTGAAACTTGTCAGACCGCCAAAACTTTATCCAAACTGCCAAAAGACTAAGGAAATTCATCGAGCCTGCATCAAGAAGATCGACGGTTGTCTCATGTTTGCATAGACCTTTGAGATTCCTCCAAATCATAAGACAACTGTTGGATGAAGAATCTTACCCTACCCTAACAACCCTTTGAGAAGATATGAAATCAATTGATGGTGCAAGATCTTAAACCTCTGACACATCCCATAAGATCATACACCCGTCGTAGATGCTCTGCAAATGTCAGGACCCTCTGACAAGCCAAAAACTCAAGTCCCATTGACAAGCACCAAGTCATTACCTTGTGGACCAATAAGAGATTGCCAAATATACTTACATGGAAATTAGGACCCACCGAGAACATTATACCACCTGGAAGATCAGACGGCTGGCGCAAGATCTCATAAGCCCAAAAGATTCCATGTGCTTATATGCAAGCCATCGATCTTGAATTTTATGATTGAGATACCGGGCCCACCTGACAACATGTCTAGCTCACTATTAAGTGGACTAGTCAAAGGCCACCATTTGTGTACACGTAGAAATGGACCCACCTATCTGAAGTGTTACGTCATGAAAGAAAATCAATGATCATCCTAAGATCGCAAGCCTCTGACAAAACCCTTGCGAACTTATGACAACCGCAAGATCAAGATGGTGTCAGAGCTGGGCCCAAGAAATGCTACGCTGAAACATAGGGAAAAATTAAAGTGTAGGACTTAGGCTTTAGGGAAAAAAATTAGGTGCTAGGGACTATAGGAAAAATTAAAGGCCACCAGGGCTAAAAACTTAGGAAGAATTTAAACGGGGGCTGACCAAAAATATAAGGCATGTTCACTAAAAGGTTTTAAGTGGCCCAAAAAAGTAACTTTAAAATAGAACAGGGCCAGGGCATTACAAAGGGTTTTTCCACACAATAGCTAGAATTTTGAAATTTCTAAGCTTAGGGTTTATGCTAGAGACCAGAAGAAAAGGGCTAGAGCCATGAAATTTTTTCAAGGTGCTAATAGTGGCTCTATCTAGGGATGTATGCCTCCTACAGGCATAGCAAGGATCTAGAATCATTGGTTAAAGTAGACCATCCCACTAGAATAGACTAACAACAGAGAGAATCGAGACCAAAACTTAATAGACTAGGACAAAATAGGACAGGGGCAAGCAACTTTACAAAATTTACAGAATCTACAAACCTAAGCTACTATTCATGGAAAATAGAATAGCTCAAAAGAAGTGTCTCTTCAAGAATTGTCCATGAACTGGCAATTCTTGAAATTCACCATTCAACTCTTTCACAATGTATAAATCCTGGCCCCATTTCTCATGAATTTGATATGGCCTTAACCAGATGGGATCAAATTTACCATGTTTTCCCTTATCCTCCAATCTATCATTCCAAATTAGTACCAAATCACCAGGTTCAAACCTTCTTTCAATAGTTTTCCTATCATACAAATTCTTAACCTGTAACTGCAATTTGGCATTTCTTACAACTGATTCTCTTCTAGTTTCACAAATTTATACATTTCCAGCATATTATTTTGAGGCATCCTTGCATGTATTCCATATACTAGGTCAAATGGTGCACAACCAATTTCCCTCTTCACAGTTACCCTATCAGCCCATAGAGCTAATGGTAGTTTTGAATTCCATGCCTTCTTATTCTTTTCAAGAATCCTCTTTAGGATTTTAATCAAAATCTTATTAGTAGATTCTCCCTGACCATTTCCTTGTGGATGATAAGGTGAGGAATAAGAAATCTGAATTCCTAAACCTTTGCAAAAGTCCTTATATTCAGTAGACCTAGAACACATGGAATTATCACTTACTATTCTCTCAGGGAAACCAAACCTTGTAACAATACCTTGTAACAATGTTATTCAATAGAAAATTAGTTACCACCTTGGTGGTTTCATTTTTGGTAGGTATAGCCTCTACCCACTTTATAAAGTAATCAGTGGAAACTAAGATCCATGAGTGTCATCCACTTGACTTGTTTGGTATCTCCCCAATGAAATCAATTCCCCATTGTTGGAAAGGAGCTTGTACTTCTATTGGTTTTAATGGCACATTACCTAAAAATTTAAGCTTACCAGAGAACCTTTGACAAGTATCACACCTCCTTACCAACTGTTCTGCATCCTTGAAGATTGTGGGCCACCAGAATCCTACTGTCAAGATTTTATGAGCAATACTTTTGCCCATATAATGTCCACCACAAACTCCCTCATGCATTTCTTTTAACAACTTGTTAGCTTGATTCTCATCCACACATTTCAAAAGTATGCAATCTAAATTCTTTCTATACAATTTAAATTTCACAATTACATAGTTGATGGCCTATAATTTTAATGTCCTCCTTTGATTATCATTCATGTCTGCAAGACATTTCATATTTCTCAAGTAATAGATGATATCTTGATACCACACACAATCATCCATGTCACATGTATAGTCAATTTCAGCTTGATTTATCTGATTTGCATCAAGATTGGATTGGGCCATTAGTTTTGCCAATCCTTGTCCTCTAACCAACTTGGTAATCTAGACATCAACATTGAATTCTTGGATCCTATTAATCCATCTGCATCTTCTTCCAAACACCTCCTGCTGTGAGAAAATATCCTTCATAGCTGCACTTGGCATAAAAGAAATCATAATTTCTCCCATCAAATAACATCTAAAAGCTTTCACTACCTTCACAAGTGCATATGCTTGTTTCTCATTTATGTCATATTTCAATTCAGAAACCTACAAAGATTTACTGAAGAATGAAATAGGCTACTCAAAACCATCCTTATTCTTTTGTAACAAAACTGTAGCAATAGTGTGAAAAGATGCAAATGAAAATATGTGCATTGGGACACTATAATCAGGTGCCTTAAGCATTGGTGCATCTTTAATAGCGTGCTTGATATTTTTGAAAGCCTCATTAGGCTCACCCTCCCAATTGATTGCAGATCCCCTCTTCAACATCTTAGAAATAGGTCTAGTAACCTCAGCAAAATTTGTCACAAACCTCCTTAAGAAATTGACATGACCAAAGAAGGACTGAATCCCTTTAACATTCTTTGGTCTTTGAATCTTATCAATGGTTTCCACCCTCTCAAGATCAATCCTAACTCCTTTCTTCCCAACTAAGTGGCCAAGAAACTTACCTTCAATGACACCAAATGTACATTTCCTTGGATTTAATGAAATGCCATATTCCAAAGCCCTCACAAATATTTTCTCTAAATGAGTACAATGGTCTTCTTTCTTCTTGGAATAGGTAGTTAAATCATCTTGATAAACAACAAGGAAATCATCAATAAAATCTGAAAAAGAAACATCCATTGCTCTCTGAAAAGTAGCACCATCATTTGTGAGACCAAAAGGCATTCTCACATAAACATATGTCCCCCAAGGTGTAGTGAAAGTTGTCTTAAACTATTTTGATTCTTTGACAATTACCTGATTGTAACCAAAGAAACCATCCATCACAAACATCAATTTTGATCCAGTTACCCTCTGTAGCATAGCTTCCATATTGGGCAGACAACAATTATCCTTTAATAAGCTGATGTTCAAATTCCTGAAGTCCACACAAAGTCTGATGTCACCATTCTTCTTTCTAATAGGGACAAGATTTGACACCCTAGAGGAATGCCTTATAGGCTTGATAATGCCAACATCTCTTAACTTCATCAATTCTTCCTGCATCTTAGGTGCCAAAGTGGGATTTATAGGCCTTTTTTCTTGCCGGAAAGGTTTAGCATCTCCCTTCAATGGAATAATATGCTAAAAAGAATCTTCTCTATAAACCTTTAGGTCATCATATGACCATGCAAAAACATGCCTGAATTTTCTCAATAATTCAATCAAAGATTTTCTCACATTGTGAGACATGTCCCTACCAATGTATACCTTCTTAGGTGCCTCATGTGGTCCAAGATTTATCCCCTCTAGATCAGCATGATCTTCTCTTTTGATATTCTTTTGAACTCTATCCTAGTTATCAAAGATAGTTTCCAAAACAACAAGCCCCTTGGACACCTTGTTAGTTCTAAGTTGAATGACCTCATTGCCAAAGACAACCTCCTTTCCTTCTACTGACTCAACCAAGGCTGAACAATAAAATTCTTGACCATGATACTGATCTTCACAACTCATAAATTTCAAGATATCATTATCATCATCAAAAACTTGCCAATTTTCAATATTGTCTTGTACGCTAGGCCTAGCCTGAATTTCAACTTTAGAGATACTAGTAAATGTAATATCACTGGGATTGATTGCTATATTGGCTAACAAGTCAGCCATCTTATTGTAACTCCTATCGTTCCATTCAATATTGAAGGCATCAAAATGTTGTATCAAATCCCAAACTGCATTCCTATATTGTTTTAACCTTTTGTTCTTGGAAGCATATACTGACCTGACTTGGGACACCACCAACTAAGAATCACCAACACTTAAGCACTTAATACCATGTTTTTGTGCCAACCTTAGTCCTAACAACAATGCCTCATATTATGTTGTATTGTTGGTACAAAAGAAATTCAATGTGAAAGAAAATTTGTAGGTGTTTCCATTAGGAGAAATAAATAAAATACCTACTTCTACTCCATCCTTGAAACTTGCACCATCAAAGTACATTACCCACAAATCACCCTTCACAGTAATAACATTTTCCTCAAGAGAGATAGGTGACAAAATAGGCTGCTTCTCAAGTACAGGGATCTCTACCCTAAAAGCATTAATATTAGTATCCACAAAACATGTAGTCTCATTGTAAATACTTCTCTCAATCATGTGGCATACTCTTGGTTCTCACTCAATCTTGACAAACTGATCATCAATCTTGAAAGTGGAATAGGACTAATCACACTATAAACTTCCACCCATGGCAACACTCCACCTTCTAGATAGCAGCATCCCATAATGAGGAGGGATGTCCACCACCAAAACACTCATTGTTAACTCTTTCTCTGGATATGCTGCCAACCTATATGACATTGCATTGATAGTCCCAATGACTGGTACCTCCCTCTGATCCATTGCACAACATCTGCCTTGAACTGTATCAACTTTAAGGCCCAACTTTTCCATAATCTTAAAAGGCATAACAATATTAGAGGCATCACTATCAATCATACAATTTCTTAATTTCATTCCATTCACAAGGACACTTAAAAAGAATGGATCAATATTTTCAAGGCTAGCATTGACAAAACTGTACAAATATATAGGAGATATTTGAGATACAATTCCCTGAGCAGCAACACCTTTCAAAGCTTTATCTTGAGATCCATTGCATGCAACATCATTATTATGAACATTATCTACCCATGCCATAGCTCTATCTTTGTGTTCATAGATCCTCAACAATTCTAACAATGGAACCTTAACTATAATTTGGGACAATACAGATAACATATCAATAGGAGCAAAGGAAGGAATCTCAATCTGCACTGCCTTAGTATCCTTTTTCTTATCTAATACATTAGGTGTATTGTCCACCCTCTTTTTTTCAATCTTAGCCATTGTGTTAACTGGCTTCTCAATCTCACTAGAAAATCTTTCAACTCCAACTTCCTTAGGCTCACAATTCTTACCTTTTACATTCTTGAATTTCACCATGTGATCACCTTTTGATTTGTTCTCATTAGGCTCTCCGGAGTTGGTACTCTTTATAAACATTCCTGTAGCTTTTCCATTTGTATCCCTTGCCACCATGCCTCTATTTTGCACTTGAGAAATCATTTCTACAGTAATCCTATCCATCTCTTCTCTAGAAGGTCTTCTTAAATTTACTGGCTTAGAAGAAGAGTTCATGTTACATGTCTTCTTATCAATGTCTTCACTATCAGAAAAAACCTCTTGATGAAAAAGGGCCTGATTGTGTCTCTTCACATTTAAAATTTCGTCTTCATCAAAATCAAAATCATCTTCATATCCTAGATATGAAGTAGCCAAGTTTCATCCAACATCATCTTGATCATCTTCTTGATCTATCTCCTCATTGCCACAATCTTGATTTGCAACCATAAAATGTGCAACCACACAATGCTCTACAGAATGAGGGGACTAGCATGCAACACACCAAGGTATGTCCTCCATGACATTTATTGAAGCTTTTTGTAGAGGGTCAGGGACACCTCTGTCATTGTTTCCTCTTGCAATAGGGACCACAGGCTTTCCATCCTTCCATTGGGTGTTGTAGGGGTAATTCTGTAATCTATTCTGCTTATTGAAATTATTGTTGAACTAAGGTATTTCATTGGTAGGAGCACTGATGTTCCTATTTGTAGGTGCCTTCAAATCCTTCAATGCATTGATCACCTTATCCAATGTATCTTCTTCCTACCTCCTAGTTCCAGCATTCCTATCATTTTCTTTTTTGTATTTCTTGTCCCCAAACAACTTAGGGTCATCTCTCTTCCCACCCAACTTCCCTGATATTTTCATATTGTTATCAATATTGATAGCAACCCTAAGAGAATTGTTGGTGTAATTAAATATTGCTAATTACACTTTACTTAATCTTACTTAGGTTAATGTATTACATAGTAATTTGTGATTGAGACACCTAGGAGTGTGCACATCTATTAAGTACATGGTGTAGGAGAAATTCCACTTTTGGTGTGATAGTTGTCTTCACATACCTCATTGTGTGTGAGATCCACCTTTCATGCTCTTATCACATTATCATCCTAATCCAATGCACATACTTTATTGCATATTGGAGGATGATCCACATTTGGTGGACATGTGATTACACCTAGCATAGGTGATAGCTTATCAGCTCCTTATCATTGTCTCTTATCTCCTTTCCTATATAAGGAGGCCTATTATGTACATTTTAATTATGTCCATGATCAATAATATGATTCTTGCATCTTAATGCAATTGTCTTGCCAATCTCTTGTGGAAGTTATCTTGGTCTTGCATTCGATCCTGGGGGTGTTGTAGAGTCACCTAAAACTCTAACATGGTATCAGAGCTCTCAAGGTGTGAAGACCTCTTTTCAAGAAGTGAAATTTTGGCTTGATTCAATTGTGGGTGTAGAATAAAGGTATTTGGACATCACCATTGCATAGTCTATTTGGAGAAAATTTGGGGTTTTGTATTTTGTGGCTTTCTATTGCAGGTCAATATTGGTGCTTGCTGATGCAAATCAGAGGTTGGCATTATATTAAGGAGGTCCAAAAACCCCTAAATAGAATTTTATTTCATCCAAATCAAACACCTGAGGCCAAATCTAGAGCTATTTGAATTTTGGAAGTGCGACGGTAGCGATTCAGAAAAAATAATTTCAGAGGCGATTTTCAAACAGCGATATCTCAGTCATCTGGACTCCTTTTTTCGAGCAATTTTTTTTGTTTTAGGGTAGAATTTCATGATCTATACAATGGTTTAGGTGGTTTCTGATCTTTGTTCTTGAATTTTTCTAAAAATAGAAAATCTTTGTTTTTGCAACTTCTAAGGCCTCATTTGAGCTCATATGAACTCCTTTTTAGGTGCAATTTTTTTTCTAAGTGCATAATTTTTTCTATATTTTTTAGATCTGGAATAAGATTTTAGTGACTGTGACCAAAAAATGTACTTTCAAAAATTGGCTTAGTTTTTTCATTTGTAATGCATAAGCCTTAGCTTGGTCTTTTGCATAATGATCTAAGTCTATTTTAGCCTGATTTTGGAGTGTAATAATTTTTTGATCTCAATTTGTAATGAGAGAAGTGTATCATTAATGTAATCATGGGTTATGAAACACATCCTACAGTAGTACTTTTGACTAAGGATAATTATGAGTCATGGGCAAAAGGAATCATCACACATTGTAGATGGCTTAATCTCTTGCCTCATCTTTATGGACTCATTCCTGAGCCAAAGTCAGAGGGGAAGCAATATGTTTGGGGAAAAAAAATGCTCATATTATAAATTTGATTATTAGTAGCATCAGTTTATGTCTCTTCTATGACATCTACCCCAGATTTAGAGGTGTTCAATGTCCACACATAATTTCAACAATCATTTGGGAGATTTTTGGTGATCCACATGTTCCTCCATTCCCAGATGATCTTGCTTGAAGTTGCCTCATTCCTCTTGATGATGCAGATAATATTCCCTATGATGAATATACTTTAGATGCAATTGAAGAATTTGTAGTAATTGAGAGCAAGGATGATCCAGTGGCTCCTCTTGTAGCTCCTACTTCTCTAGTTGAGATCACACAATCATCTCTTGTTGGTTATTCTAGTGATTCATTGCAAGAGATGTCTATTTGTCTTCTTGATTAGGATTCTTACTTGCCAGATATTGGTTCATTCTTTGTGGAGTCTCATATTTCAGATTTGGGAGACATACTTGAGGGGGTTTCTCTTCTCTTTGATGACAATTTCATCACAGTTGGAGATACTTCTTCACATTCTTTGGAGATTGACATTCTTGATTCTTCTTCTTCACTTGGTTTGTCACATGATGTGATAGATTCTTTGAGATTGGAGAGGCCTATTTAGTCTTCAAACATGCATATTTGGAGACCTTCTTCCTTCTTTCATTTGGATATGGATTGGTTCATGGCATCATCATCATACTTCATTTGGATTCCACTTCCTAGTTCCTATCTAGGATGGGAACCACACCTACATTTGAACTTGGTATATCTTCTTCCCAAGGGGAGAAATGTTGTTTGTAGTCATTGGACTATACTTTGTCTTCAAGCACTCACCATTTCTGTAGGAGATTCTTCATTATTCGGAGGATATCATGTCTCTAACTATCCTTCTTATGGAGGGATAATTCTTTGTATATACATTATGTATGTAGTTCTTGGGGGGTCTTGAGCACTCTATCCATCCATGCATCTTGTTTTCTTCTCTCTTTTTGGTGGAGGGTTTTTCCCATGAGGTTTTCCCTCTTTCTCCACTTTATGAGAGTTATGCATTTCATGTATTGCATTTTGTACATGGGTACCTAACATCACCTAGTAGCCCGGACCCATCTTGCATTGTGAGTTTAAGTGAATTGCCCTAAGTTGCACTTAAGGGGGGGTGTTGGTGTAATTAAATATTCTTAATTACACTTTACTTAATCTTACTTAGCTTAATGCATTGCATAGTAATTTTTAATTGAGACACCTAGGAGTGTGCACATCTATTAAGCACATGGTGTAGGAGAAATTCCACTTTTGGTGTGATAGTTGTCTTCACATACCTCGTTGTGTGTGAGATCCACCTTTCGTGCTCTTATCACATTATCATCCTAATCCAATGCACATACTTTATTGCATATTGGAGGATGATCCACATTTGGTGGACATGTGATTAAACCTAGCATAGGTGATAGCTTATCAGCTCCTTATCATTGTCTCTTATCTCCTTTCCTATATAAGGAGGCCTATTATGTACATTTTTATTATGTCCCTGGTCAATAATATGATTCTTGCATCTTAATGCAATTGTCTTGCCAATCTCTTGTGGAAGTTATCTTGGTCTTGCATTCAATCCTAGGGGTGTTGTAGAGTCACCTAAAACTCTAACAAGAATCTCTAAGGGTTCTTGGTTCTTTGTCCCTCAACAAGTATCCCATCTTTCCATCAAATGCATTGAAGTATGTAGTTAGATAGACATTGTCATCTAACCACATAACTTGGAACAACTTATGCATACCCTTCTGAAATCTCATGTTGAATTCAGCTATAGACTCATTCTGATTTTTCCTTATGGTGTTGAATTCATTCAACATGAAACTAGCATTAGGCCTGTCACCATACTACTCTTTAAAACATCTCTCAAAGGAATCCCAAGTATCAATACATTTATCAAGAAGTCTCTTAAACCAATCTCTAGCATCCTACATTAGAGATTGAACAAACAATTTCATGACTACATCCTCATGTTCTACCTCATAATCATTAAGCATATCAACAAATAAGCTAAGATGCTCCTCACAACTAATAGCATTGTTACCAGCAAACTTAGGTACCTTATCTCTTATATCATTTGGAAAAGTGTTTGGGTAGCCCGGTATCCCATCAAAACTAATTTTCCTATAGCCTTCTAGTTGCATAGGTCTTCTTTGAAATCCTAAACTAGTGTTCCCACTAGAATTATTATTTTTATCTACATTCCCACCCACTTGCACATTTGACTATCTATTAGGATCAACAAATGATTTGGTAGATACATTATGAATTAGATTACTAGTAGTAGCATTACTAAGTTGAATAGTAGTGTTCATAGATGGCATACCTAGCTGAGTAGTAGAAGGGACATGAACATTAGTTGATGAAGCCTTCAAGAACTGGATCTTTCTTCTTTTCTCTGCAATAGCAGCATCAACCTCAGCTCTTTCCAACTCTTGAGCAAGAGCTTCATCCTCTTTTCTTTTTCTTACTACCTCTGTCTCCCTATTTGATTTAGGTGGTCGGACCCCTGGTATTGTCAATAGTTTTCTTATGTGGCCACCCACCATCTTCTGCTTTCCTTTTTCATTAATAACTACAGTAGGCCTAGTGATCTCATGTCCATTCTTACCCTTAGGTAAAGGAGCATAACTTTGTACTTATTTGAGCACAAGGCCTTCTTCATCAAACTCATGGTCTTGCAACAAGCATTCCTTCTCACTTCTTAGAGCTTCAAGATCACCAAAAACATCATGCTGCAACACCCTAGGAGCAGAAGCAAGAATCTTCTTTCTCTCCTTCATTTCTTTGATTTTTCTTAAAAGAGACTACCTCTCCATTAGAGTGTTTACTTTTTTAGCCTCTCTCTCCTCTTGTAACCTTTTGTGTATGGAATCCTTCTTTTCCAAATACAACCTAAGTACATTTAGGTCATTTGGATCTATCATGTTGTCTTCAAAGCTTGATGACACTTCCACATTAGTAGGATGCTGATATGGGAAATGTACTTGTCATGGTCTCATGGGATCCCTTCTAAAATTATCCTCATCAAGATCTAAATCAATCTCAAAACCCATCTCTCTAGCTTGGTCATCTTGACCTGTAGGCAATGCACCCTTGTCTTGAAATACAGCCTCTGGGGTGTCATAAAATTTATCTTCAGAGTGACCACCATCTGATCTAGAAAATTTGTCTTGTGAACCTTCCTCACTTGAGGAAACATTTGGTGCTCTACCTCTAGTATTTCTTTGTTCTCTTATGGGAGCACTAGTAGACTCACCATTTCTCCTGATCCAACTCTTCTTTTCCTATCTAGGCAATTATTCCAGAGTGACCTCCAGATTTTTTTTGACAAAGGACCTAGTATTCCTCCTCTTGTCCATCTTTTACAGTATGACACTGGTTCTAACACTTTTGAGTCACCACCCACCAAAGTGGGAAATCCTTTAACTAAACACAACAGGAAAACAAGAGTGCACTTTGAAAACTTTTATCTCTAGACTCTCCCCAGTGGAGTCACCATTTTGTTGGGACTCAGATGGGTAAATCAATATGGTTAATAGGATTTTGACTTTACAATGTAACCACAACTAGAGATTCTAACAAATATCCTTTTTCATTATTGTTCTCCCCAGTAGAGTCACCATTTTGTTGGGAGTTCCCTTTGATCTTCACCTTGTAGATTTATACTTTGATGGATAACTTTAATATAACTTTCACTCTATCACCACTCCAAAGTCTACAAGGAAGAGGGCCAATTAACAAGGATCAACAGTGAGATCCTCCTACACTTTGAGCCTTAATGCTCAAGTAGGTATACCCTTGACTCGCTTCTCCAAAAGAGTCTCAAAAAAATAAACACCTATGTCCTTTCCTAACTGATTCAAAGATTTTATCATTTAAATGTGTGTATGTGATTGATGATGAATGACCTCTAGAGAATGGACTCGTGCCTTAACTAAGGGAAAAGAGTCACGTAATAACATATATCAACTGAACCCTAACTTAAACAAACTTGAATTCAGGATAAGTGCTTTTCCTATTATCCTTCTCACTCACATATCAGGACATCAAATCCTTATCTAGCCATGAACTCACTGAAACTACTTGAAAGACTTTAATCATAACTTTGTTAGGAACTCAAAGATAATCTCAAAATAATCTTTGTTTACCATATGATAACCCACTTTGTGAAATTAACATATATGAGCTCAAGAACAAAATAAGAAGACATACACAAACATGAGATTGGAATCCAAATGTATTCTCATTAAAATTTGTAGGATCAATACATTATCAAACAACAAAATGCATGGAGACAAACCCTAAATCCAAGCTCTCCCTGCTCAGTAAATTAACATCAACAATCAGGGACCAAAAAGAAAGTTTTGGAACCCCTACAAAATAAAAAAAGCTATCACTTATATGTCTAGTCACCTTGGAATCCTCAAAGAGGATGCAACAAGCTACGAATGACTAGGGTTAGGGTTTCACCCACCAGATCAACTAGAAGTAGTAAAAAATTAAATGCAAGAGATGAAAACCAGTCGGCCATACTTGAGAAAGATTTGCACTTATGATAGATCTCTAGGAAAGTACTGAAAATATGGAATTATAAATTTTTCAACCCTTTTTGGCCACCTGCAACATGCCTCGAGCACAAAAGACATAGTACAAACACCCTGAAAATGGTCACTTAACACCTTGGACCACACTGTAATCAGTCGGCAAAACCAATTGTACCAGATCCAGCCGCATGATCAATAAATTTCAGTCCTTCCTATCACTAGAAACCCTCAAAAAATTTAATTTGAATCTAAACAGCTAGTTTCATAGCACGAGTAGTGAATCAACTGTCTATATTTAAAACTCAATAAACTTTATATCACAACCATTGGATCCCTCTATTTCACGGGCCTTTTGTCTTAACTCAATAGATATCCCTGGGTTAACACTTAGCAAACACATGACAATGGTTTTTTCTATTTTTAGAATAAAATCTTAACCCACCGTCTAACTCAATGACTTAGCGATCAAAGGGAAACAACTAACCCCAGTGCTTAATTAGCGAACTGGTGACTAAAGGTATTTTCGCCAGTTCGTAGAATACCTTAAGTCACCGCTAGAATTTTTAGCAATTGCGTGACCTTCCTTCACTGAACCACCAAATGATTTGGAACACCACCACTTTTCCTTGTGAATGAGTGAAAACCCTTGAAACTTTTCAGACCACCAAAACTTTATCCAAACTGCCAAAAGACTGAGGAAATTCACCTTGCCCACATCAAGAAGATTGACGGTTGTCTCATATTCACATAGACCTCCAAGATTCCTATAGATCATAAGACAACTGTTAGATGAAGAATCTTACCCTACCCTGACAACCCTCTAATAGGATATGAAATCAATAGATGGTGCAAGATCTTAAACCTCTGACACATCCCATAAGATCATACACTTGTCATAGATGCTCTGCAAATGTCAGGACCCTTTAAAAAGCTAGAAACTCAAGTCCCACTGACAAGCACCAAGTCATTACCCTATGGACCAATAAGAGACCACCAACTATGCTTACATGGCAATTAGGACTCACTGAGAACATTATACCACCTGGAAGATCGGATGGCTGGCGCAAGATCTCATAAGCCCGAAAGATTCCATGTGCTTATACGCCAGCCATCGATCTTGAATTTTTTGATTGAGATGTTGGGCTCTCCTGACAACATGTCCAACTCACTATTAAGTGGACTAGTCAAATGCCACCATTTGTGTACATGTAGTAGTGGACTCGCCTATCTAAAGCATTACGTCATGAAAGAAAATCAACAATCATCATAAGATCGCAAGCCTCTGAAAAACCCCTTGCAAACTTATGACAACCACAAGATCAAGATGGTGTTAGAGCCAGGCCCAGAAAATGCTAAGCCAAAACATAGGGAAAAATTAAAGTGCAGGACTTAGGCTTTCGGGAAAAAAATTAGGTGCTAGGGACTATAGGAAAAATTAAAGGTCGTCGGGGGTAAAAACTTAGGAAGAATTTAAATGGGGGCCGACCAAAAATATAAGTCACATGCACTAAAAGGTTTTAAGTGGCTTGAAAAAGTAACTTTAGAATAGAATAGGGCTAGGGCATTACAAAGGGTTTTTCCACACAACAGCTAGAATTTTGAAATTTCTAAGCTTAGGGTTTATGCCAGAGACCTAAGAAAAACTGCAAACACCAGAAGAAAAGGGCTAGAGCCATGAAATTTTTTCAAGGTGCTAACACATTTACTGTTTCATATTTAACCATTATAAATAGTCAAAATCTCTTAACTGAGTATACTCTAAAAGTCTTATGATGTATCATCCATAGAATGAACATTGTTATCCTGTCAACCCCATAGTGAATGTTGGTTGGATGATAACTTCTAGTTTAAAATCCTCTAACAAGGTCACACCTGATAGTGTGTTTGTAAACCTTTAACAGGTTTGGGTCTTAACCAACCTCACTTCAAAAGAGTGAACATTTTTGGGTTGCCAGTCCTAGGTGGTTTTTCCCTTTGCAGGGTTTTCACGTTAAATCTCTTGTGTTATGTGTTGATTTTGATATTTGTTTGTTATCATACTTTTCATATTACATGTTAGATTTGATTGGTAATAGTTATAAGTATTAAGACTAGTAATCGATAAAAGCACAGATAGTGAATGTATTTTGTTTACCGAGCAGCAAAAATTGAAGAAGTTGTTTTTGAATTATGGGGTTGATCATCTTTGTTTCTGCACCTACTTGCAAAAATAGGGGTTTTAGTGTAGTTGGGGCCATATTTTGTATGATATGCTCAGTAGGCCTCTAAGATTCCACTGGGGAGAATTCCATCTTTGTTATGTATACATAGAGCTACATGATATTTGTAATCATTTTCCTAAGGCAATAAAATTAATACCAAGATATAGAAGCTCAATAGATATTACAAATAAGAAACAGAAGATAATATGATCAAATGAATAACTCAATAATGATCAAATAATAATAGGTACATACAATGTAATGTTTTTGAATATATAGGCAATGTATGATAACTAGAAGATATTCAAGTGATAAGCTATCAATCACATTAGGTGTAATCATATGTCTACCAAAGGTGGATCATCCTCCATTATACATGAAAGTATGTGAAACAATGATAGGATGATAATGTGATAAGAGCACTAAAGGTTGATCTCAGACACAAAGAGGTATGAGATTACAAATATGACCACCTAAAGTAGAAATTCTCCTACACCATGTGCTAAAATAGAATGAAAACTCTTAGGTATCTCAATGACAACTAATATGAAAATGCATTATCCTAACTAAACTTAAATAAAGTATAATTAGTAAAATATTTATTTATACCAACAACCCCTGAAGTGAAACTGAGGGGAATGCACTTAAGCTCACAAAGCTAGATGAAAATTGGAGATGTTTCTCCTCTACTCAGCCATGTTAAGTACCAATGTAAAAACTACATGTGAAAAAGATATGAAATACAATCTCTCATAAAGTGGAGAAAGAGGGAAAACCTCATGGGAAAAACCCTCCCCTAGAAAGAGATACAAGAACAATAATAGAAAATGATAGAGAAGACCTCATGTGAGTAAAATATCCTCTCCTAAGAGGTAATAAAGAAGTCAAATGACCCCCAGTGAAGAAACATTTTACACCCCCAAGAGAACTTGCAAGTGAAGATTATATCTCTCAGTGAAGGGTTTTATGAAGATATTTGTGACCTATTCTACTATAGGAAAATACCACATCTCAATGACCTTCTCTTGTATCATCTCTCTAATGAAGTTCATATAAACCTCAACAAGATTTGTCTACTATTTTGCACCAGATGTCTTGAGATCTCTATAGCACCATGATTATCATAATGAATGACTATAGGTAATGAAATGTTGAAGCCAATTAGCCTCTATAGATAAATTAGAAACCCCTCAATATTTAGCCTTAGTTGAAGAGAGAGTAGTAGCATGTTTCTTCTTACTCTTCCAAAAAATGGGGCCTAAACTAAGATAAAACATGTAACCTAAAGTATACTTCTAACCATCAAGATCACCTTACCAATATGAGTCTATATATCCAACCAAATCAAGTCCTATACCTTCTACATAGTGAATCCCATGTGTATGTGTATCCTTTATGTAGTGAAATATGTGTTAGGCTACCTTCCAATGAATCTCATCTGGCTCTTTCATGAAGTGAGAAACCATGCCAACTACAAAGGATATGCCAAGGTGTGTATGTGTCAACTAGATGAGACTTCCAACAAGTTGTCTATACAATGTAATATCAACAAGTGGTTTGGAGCACTTATCCTCTAGCTTGACACTTGAAAGAAAGGGAGTGGGTATAACCTTGCAATCACTCATGTGAAATTGATAATGCAAATCAAGAGCATACTTGGGATGAGAAAGTGTTATCCCCACAGAGCACTGTGTGATATTAATATGAAGAAAATAGTGAAGTAAACCCAAGTTTGTCATAGAAAATGTATCATACAAAGAAGACTTGATGCTGTCAATGATAGATGAAGCACTCCCTATAATGATCAAGTCATCCACATAAAGCACAAGTATCAACTATGAGTCATCCTCTGAAAGAATGTAAAAATTTGAATTAGAATGACACCTGGTGAACCTTGATAATAGTATAAAGGAATCAATTTTGGCATACCAATCCATAGGAGCCTGTTTGAGGCCATAGATAGAATTTTTTAACCTAAAACCATTGAAGTATCCTAGATATATCCCTGTTGCTATTTCATATAAATCTCCTCATGAAGATCCCCATGTAGAAATGAACTCTTCACACCCATCTGATGTATAACTAAACCATGAGCTATAGCAATAGAAAGTTTCAAATGAATGGAGTTCATCTTGGCTATAGGAGAAAAGATCTCAGTATATTCAATATCAGCAATTTGAGAGAAACCTTTTGCAACAGGTCTATCCTTATACTTATTCACACTACCATCTACTAAATTTTTTTTTTGATAGATCCACTTACATCAAACCAAATTTATTCCCTTAGGAAGAGGAACTAAGTCCCAAGTGTTATTCCTCATAAAAGAGCTATACTCATCCTCTATAGCTTTGTCACACTCAAGAACTCCTAGAGATTCCTCAAATGTTTTTGGATCTAAAAATATAAGCATGTGGAAATGAGTTGTGTTGTGACCTTGTCCTCCTAGTGTCTAAATGATTCCCAACAAGTGAACCCGCTGAATCAAGTGTTTGTTGTTCCCAATGAGGTCTATTGTAAGAAGAAGATAAAGAAGGAATATCTTCAACTATTTCTTGACCTTGTAAAGGTGGATGCATGTGATTTAGGGTTGAGGGAATTTCATCTTCCAAGTCACTGTCATCCCTATCATTATCAAAAATTGAGGAAGGAAGAGTTGAAGAAGCCAAACTAGGACAATTCTCTTCAAAGGGAACACTCCCCTCAAAGAAAATCTCATTGTTGGAAACTACAATTAAAACAATTGTTATATTGTCATTGATATCAAACCTTAATTGCTAAGATAGTTTCCATCTAGGATAGTACCATATCTTTTGATTGATGAAGAGGATTTGAAAAGAGGAGATAACAAGAAGACCTAAAGAAAGGTTGATTTATGTGATACTTAAATGGGTACTTGATAATTAGTTAGAAAATTTATGAGGTAATGTGTTGTTTATCTAATAAGAAGAAAGACTTGAAATGTAGGCTTAGCTAAAAAAAGTGAAGAGATCTAGTTTAAGATGAGTGATGTTAGTGTCGACCAAGCGCTAGTATATGGTGAGTAAATCTAGTGTTGACTGATCATCAGTAATTTTCTAGCAACTACAAATTACTAAGGAAAGATGATATTTTCCAAGGAAGACAATTTTAGTGATGACTGAGATACACAGTGATGACCAAGGAGATGAACACAATATTGACCAAGTGTCAGTAATTTACATTTGGAGAAAGAATTGGGGATCCCAGCTGACATATTTAAATTCTTGGGATATGTAAAACATGTTGACATTATAAATAAATTACATGGAGCATTTAATGGATGGTAAATTGGTTTCTTATGGATTCAAAGAGAAGTTTGGAGATGTATCTAGAAGGAAAATATGGAGATCATAATGATGGAAGGATTTGGTGAATCTGACCTAAACCTAAGATCTACTGAGGAGATTAAGTGGCAAAAGATTTATCTACTTGATCAAGGAGGTATATGATTAATCTAATTGTGATGTTATAGATAGAGGCTCAGAAGAGGTTGATGTTGTTGACTGATAAGTCTAAGCATAAGGTTGAAGGTGAAATAGTGAAGAGTTGAACAAACTAGTGATTTCTTGAAGTGAATTCCAAGTAGATCAGAGATAGAGATGGAAATGAAGGTCATTCAATAAATTAGCATACGTTTGAAGTGGATCTATATTTGCAAAGAGAGTTGTATGTCTTTTATATTAGAAACTACTATTACATTCTAACCATTGTATCAGTCTAAATCCTTTAATCAAGGTTGACCTAATAGCCATTGTATAAATCCTTTAATCAAGGTGACATTATAATGGAATATTATTAAATCCTCTAACTAGGACACTTTTGACAGAGTGTTTTAGATCCTTTAACAGGTTCATACCTAACAATGTGTATGTAAACCTTTAAGCGGGTTGCCTTCTCACATAGCTCACTTCAAAAGAGTGAAAACTAGTAGCATATTACAAAGTAGTTTTTCCCAAATTGGTTTTCTACTATAAATCTTGGTGTTATACTTGTGTGAATGATTTTGATGTGAATGTTTTTGAAAGCTTTACATTATGCAAGTTAATTAATTATGGATAGTGGACTGCATGTTATATGTTTCTGATATATGTTATAGAGACTGAGTTGAATTTATTTTTAGATCTAAGTTTGTTGAAGAGATAAAAATTGAATTGGTATATCTAGACCTGAGAGCAACTGATTCACCCCCCCTCTTTGTTGTTCTAAAATCATTCTAAAAAATGCTATCAAAGTTGTTGGTGCTTATAGAGAAAATTTTAAAGGTACTTGAAGCTAATGATCAAGATGTACAAAAAGAAGGTATTGAAGACGAACAAAAAGAACTTCCCTACATGGAAGAGTTTGATGAAATTGTGTCTAGCTAGTATTGTGATTCTAAAAAGTACTATGTTGAAAATGAGTACGTAATACGTGTTGCACCTTTGACTCCAAAGGAGATAAAGAAAAACAAGAGTACAATTAAGCAATGTTGGAGATTGCATCTTCCCCGAGCTATCCTAAATTTGAAGACATCAAGGATTGCACTAATGCAAAGAAAATGTGGGACACTTTTGCAACTATGTATGGTGGAGATTAAAATGTAATAAGAACCAAATATGAAATCCTAAGAGTTAAGTTTGATGAAATGAAAATGCAAGAAGGTGAAAATATCACTGAGTATTGTGGTAGAATTAAAGAGGTAGTGAATGTGATTAGAGGAGCTAATGGAAATATTGATGATGAAACTATTATTGGTAAAGTATTAAGAACTTTTCTTCCTATCTATGCCATCATAATTTCTTCAATACAAGAATCAAGATGTAACCCTAGTAATGTTATAACTCTAGAAAGACTTGTTGGTAAGATTACTACTTTTGAGCTATCTAATTATGATAACTACATTGTTCCCAATGTTAAATCTACATTCAAGTTTCAAATGTTTATGCATAAGCCTAAGAGAGAAAAATTAAAATGTGTGAAAAGTGATAGTGACAGTGACAGTGACACTTTAGATGAAGATCTAGATGATCTTGAGGCACTTATGGCTAGAAGGATAAAGAGAGGAAAATATAAATATAAATGTAAACTTCCTATAATCTATTTTTCATGTAACAAAGTTGGCCATATTGCATCAAGATGCCCTGACGGGATTGAAAAGGATGAGAGAAGAGAAAGAAAGCACAAAGACAAGATAAATGAAAGAGATTACTAAAGGTCCAAAGACTATAAATAAAAAGGTAAGAAATATTGCTATATTGTTGAACAGGAAACTAAAGGTGACACTAGTGAATCTAATCAATGTGATATAGAAGTTGTTTATGTTTCTATGAAAGATGACTTTGATGAAGATGAGAAAATGGCACTTATTTCTTATGTGATTAAAGGTGATAAGTGGATTATCGATAGTGGTTTCTCACATCACATGATCATTATGTACAGAGGTAGAAGTGTTAAGTTTGGTAATGATGCATCATGTCTTGTGAAAGGAAAATGATCAATTAGATTTACTAATAAGATCAAATGTGAAAATACTTATTGGGTTGAAGGTCTTAACTATAATTTGTTGAGTGTTGCATAGTTGAACAACACTGGTTACCGAGTGAAATTTCATCATAGAAAGGCTAAAATATTTGATGCCACTGGTGAACTATATGGAAGTGGAGAGAAGATGAGGTAATTTATTCTATCTAGACCTATCTAAAGAAACATGTTTATTTGTACAATTTGATGATGTATGGTTATGGCATAAGAGGTCGTGCCATGTGAATTGACAATCTAGTAAATATTAGTAAAAAGAATAAAGTTAGAGGTTTGCCAAGATTGAAGAAACTTGATAATGTGATGTGGAAACAGTGTCAACTGGGGAAAATGACAAAGTCTAGTTTTAAGAGAAACACATATACTTATGACAATATTTTGGAATTGGTTCATAGTGACCTTTTTGGACCTATGGATGTACAAATTTATTGTGGTGATAAGTATTTAATTTTGTTTGTTGATGAATATTCTAGAATGATGACTATAATTTTTTTGAAAGAGAAATCTGATGCATTTCAATTGTTTAAGTGGTATTTGGAAAAAGTTAAAAAAGAAACTGGTAAAAGATTGTAATGTTTGAGATTTGATAGAGGTAGAGAGTTTACATCAAATGAGTTCAATCTATTTTGTAATGATAGAGTAATAAAGAGATAGATGTCTACACGAAGGACACCTCCACAAAATGTTATAGCAAAAAGAAGAAATAGGTCAATTATGGATTGTGCTAGAACACTAATGTATGAAAAGAATGTTGCACAAAAGTAATGGAAAGAAGTTGTAAGTACATATGTTTATACCTTGAACTAAGTACAAATCAAGAAAGGTACAAATACTACACCTATTGAGTCATGGCATGGTTATACACCTAATGTGAAATATTTTAGACTCTTTGGGAGTAAATCCGATATACTAAAAGATAATAGGAATGGAAAATTTGATACAAAAAGTGATGAAGGAATATTCCTAGGATATTTCACTAAGAGAAAAGCTTATAAGTGTTTTAATTCTAACACTATAAAAGTTGTGTAAAGTGTAAATATTAGAGTTGATGAATATGAAACAAGAAATGAAATTGAGTGCAAGAAAGAACCTGAAGATTATAGATCTTTTGTATACATGGAAGGAGAGGAAAGTAATACACCTGAACCAAATGTAGTCACAAAAAGGTAATGTTGAGCATTAGGAGGCTATTGGTGAGCATCATGAGGATATTGCTGAGAAATCCAAAGAAGAAGTAGATAATTTTCAAGATGAACCTGAAGATCCAGAGCAAGGAGAAAATATATCTAAACATACATTGGAACAATATGTAAGAAGACATCATAAGCCTGAGAAAACCATTGGACATAAAGAATCTAGAGTCATGACAAGAAGTAAGTTGAAAGATCATACATGCTTGCTATGTGAGTTTGAGCCTAAAATAGTAAAATATGCTTTAGGAAATGATGACTAGATATAAGCCATGAATGAAGAAAAAAGAATATAAAAAAGAATAATACCTGGACTCTAGTGTCGAGACCAGAGTACATGAATATTATTGGAACAAAATGGGTATTTAGAAACAAGATCAATGAACATGGAGAAGTCACTAGAAAAAAAGCTAGATTTGTATGCAAGGGGTATGCACAAGAAGAAGGAATTGACTATGGGGAGACATTTGCTCCTATTGCAAGATTAGGAGTAAGGACTCTAATTGCATATACATCTTATAAATGATTCAACGTATATCAAATGGATGTCAAATCTACATTTCTAAATGGGATATTAGAAGAATAAGTATACATTGAATAACCTAAAGGATTTTTCAACCCAAGCAAGAAGAATATGGTTTACAAGATGCACAATTCATTGTAAGGATAAAGTTTGTATTTGCAAGGACAAATGCCAACAATAATCTATATAAAAAGACTAAAAAAGGTAAAGAGATTTTTTTAGCTAAAATCTTTGTTGATGATATCATATTTGGAGGACAAGATGTCCTATGTAAAAACTTTTCAAATGAGATGCAAACTTAATTTAAAATCTCTATATTTGGAGAGATCGAACTCTTTGTTAGTTTGCAAGTTTATTAGATAAACAAATGTATCTATATAAATCAATCTAAATATATCAAAGAGATACTGAAATTTTTTTGGTATGGAGGATTCCAGACTAGTACATACTCCTATGGCTACTAGATAGAAAATATCTAAAATTGATGATACAGTTGAAGTGAATAAAACCTTGTATAGATCTATGATTAGAAAGCTACAATATGTTTCTCACAATAGACCGGATATTTCCCTAGTAGTTGGGATTGTTGCAAGATATTTTGCCAATACTAAGGAGAATCCTATGATGACAGTGAAAAGGATATTGAGATATCTTAAAGGAATAGAGGACTATATATTATACTACAAGAAGAATAACAAGTTTAAACTAAAATTTTACACTGACACAGATTGGGCTAGAAATGTTGATGATAGAAAGAGTACAAGTGGTGGTACATTCTTTCTATGAAAGAGATTAGTCTCTTGGATGAGAAAGAAATAGAACTACATTTTCCAATCTATAAAAAAAGCTGAGTATGTAGCAGCCATAGTAAATTGTTCAAATTTAGTGTGGATCAAATAATTATTAAAAGGTATGAAGGAAGAAATAATTGAGACAGTTGTTATTTTCTGTGATAACACAAGTGCTATTAAGATATCAAAGAATCTAGTGATGCACAACAAGACTAAGCATATTTATATCAAGTATCATTACTTGAGAGAGTTGGTTCAAGAAAAAGAAGTGAGATTGGAATTTGTGAATACAAAGGAACAATTAGTAGATATATTCAAAAAAGATTTACCTAAGGATTCTCATAAATATCTTAGAGGTAAATTAGGGGTGATTCCCCTAACTGCAGCTACCTAGTAAAATAGAAGCACTGCATCAACTGTACTAATCAGACCATTTGACAAATTGATGCAGAAAAGGTCACACATTAGGAGTTGCCTAGAGTTGTGAGAAGTAAAGAAAAGATGTTAATTAGTCATAAGCAAGATGACAGAGGGAGCATATAGCATATAGAAATGACATGAAGACACCTACATGGTAAAGATGTAAGAGACAAATACCAGCATTATTGTAAAAGAAGGAGAAGATTCAATGAAACTTGAGGGAGAGATACATAAAAGATTCAGAGGGAATAATTGAGTAAGAGGTTAGGAAAAGAAAAATTTGTGAATTAGAATGAAGGTAAGGCTATTAATAAAAATATGATACACATATATTTTAGATTATTTGGTAAATCATATGTTATTTATATGGTGTTTCCATTAATGTGAAAGAGGGAGATTGTTGGAAACCACAGGGTATGTGCAGGATCATGGTATGCCAAAAAGTGATGATATGAAAAAGAAGTCCTGATTGATAGACTCTTTGAAAAATAACTATAATTTTCAAACAATATAACATTTTTTAAATCTGAAATATACATCACATTCTATGCTTCACATAATACAATAATAATAACAATTACTTCAATTTGATGAAGTTTAGACTAATTTAAGGTGGTCAGACACAAGAGTTTTTATATTTAAAAAAATTTATAGTAGAAAAATCATAATTAATTATTTACATAGAAAAAAATACAAAAAATATGCATCACATCTAGACATGAGTCTACTACTTTTCTCTATAATCTTGTAAAAGAATATTATCATCTGATCTTATTTAATGTGGTCAGACATACACATACTTGTTATCTTTCTACTCTTGATTGTTAGACTTATTGAAAAATAGCTATAACTTTCAAACTCTATGACATTTTTTAAATCCAAAACATGTGTCACATTCTATGATATGCCTACTACAATTAAAATAAAAATGGTTTTTGGGTAAAAGCACAAAGATATGTCACGTTTCAGGACAACTTATCAGCACAACTAAATTTGAGTATTTTTAACTAAAATTATTTTTTGTCAAACATATGGTCTAGCTAGATTCATTCTATCTAAGTTAGATAAGTGTTTCAACTTTTCCAATTGGAAATATGTATTAAATGCATGTTTTATACTACTTACTAAAGAAATAAAAGTATTTCAGAAAAGTGATGTTTCAATAACTCCTACTCTATTTAATGATATTTTTTACAAATATAAAAATACCCATTTTTAGAGCATAGAGTCAAGATCATCATCGTATAATTTTTATAGTATTTTAATTAGATCTAATATATTATAATTTCAAACTACTGCAAGTAGGTATTTTAACATTCAAGAATAAGCTGCTTCAAAAATAGAAAAAAATAGTAAAGCTTATAAAAAAAATTTGAAATTTTATATTTAACACTAGAGGAGAGAGTTCTCTTTAAGAATGTGTAATTTTTTTTTCTGAATCGTGTAGATTTGATAGGAGAAATTTGGTGGGAGATGAAAACTATCAATTTCAAGTATGTTCAAATTTGAGTAGTTATAACGGAGAAAATATATACTTTGAAAACTAATTTTTTATCTTTTATGCACTAGCTATACATTTTATCTATAAAATATTTTGAAATCAAAGGAAAAAAAGATTATTTGCATATACATTTTTTGTGCGAACAAGACCCTCTTTTTTCAGCATTTTTTAGCAAGTAAAAAATGGAGTTCAAAAATTAAAAAAATATGTGAATCCTTGTTCAAATAAAATTTAAAAAATAATAGGCATAAACTTCATCCTGTTTTACACATTTCATCAGTTTACATCATCTCCAAATTCTTAATATAAATATGATTTTTATGTCATTAAAGTTAAAAATTTTGTGTGTTGTTGACCTTTTCCTTTATAAAAGTGTGACACAGCTTTGTACTTTTACCCTTTTAATTTGATAAAGTTTAGACTAAGTTAACGTGGTCATACATGAGAGTTTTTGTATTCTAGAAAAGTTGTAGAAGAAAAATTATAATTAATTATTTACTTGGTAAAAAATTACAAAAAAAATATGTGTCACATCTGGACATGAGTCTACTACTTATATCCATAATCTTGTTAAAAAAAACTATCATTTGATTGTGTTTAATGTGGTTAGAGATATACCTACTTATTTTTTTCCTGAAAGTTTTGTACTACTACATTGAAATTTAAAATTTTCAACATATAGAATAATTATTTTTTAGAAAAGGCCTAGTATCTTAGAAACTAAATTGAATTTTCTATAGATTCTCTTCTTACATATTTTTGATATAATATTTATAACTAGTTTAAATTTTTATGTCAACTTGCCTAAACGTAATTTTCTAAATATTTATTGCCACTTAACGACCTAGTTTGGCATACCATGATCTTGCACATAGCCCACAACTAAAACAATTTTTATATTCGCATTGATGTCAAACCTTAACTAGTAAGACAATTTCTATCTAGGATAGTACCATATCTTTTGATTGACTAAGAGGATTTGAAAAGAGGACATAACAAGAGGACCTAAGGAAAGGTTGAGTTATGTGATACTTAAATGGATACTTGATTAGTTGGTATATTGATGAGGTAATGTTTTGTTTATCTAGTAAGAAGAAAGAATGGAAATGTAGGCTTAACCGAGAAAAAATGGAAAAATCTAGCTTATGCTGAGTGATGTTATTGTCGACCGGGTGCTAGTATATGTTGATTAAATCTAGTGTTAACCGAACATTAGTAATTACTGAACAACAAGAAATTACCGTGAAAAGATAGTGTTTGCTGAGGAAGATAATTTTTAGTGATGACCAAGATACACAATGATGACCGAGGAGATGAACACAATATTGACCGAGTGTAACTAATTTACATTTGGAGAAAGAATTGAGGATCCCAGCCGACATAGTTAAATTCTTGGGATTTGTAAAATATGTTGATGTTATTAATAAATTGCATAGAGAATTTAATGCATGGTCTATCATTTTCTTATGGATTCAAAGAGAAGTTTGGAGATGTATCTAGAAGAAAAAGTTGAAGAACATAATGATGGAAGGATTCGATGAATCTGACCTAAACCTAAGATCTACAAAGGAGATTAAGAAGCAAAATATTGATTTACTGGATCAAGAAGGTCCAATATTATCCTAATTGTGAGGTTATAGACATAGGAGAAGAGGTTGATGTTATTGACTAATAAGTCTAAGAAAAAGGATGAAAGTTAAATTATGAAGGAGCTTAATAGAGTGGTAATTTCTTGAAGTGAACTCCAAGAAGATCAGAGATGGAGATGGAAATCAAGGTCAGTTAGTAAATCAACATATGTGTGAAGTGGATCTATATTTTCAAAGTGATTTTTATGTTTTTCATATCAGAACCTACTCTTACTTTCTAACCATTGTATCGGTCTAAATCCTTTAATCAAGGTTAACCTAAAAGTCATTGTATAAATCCTTTAATCAAGATGACATTATAATGGAATGTTCTTATTTCCTCTAACTAGGACACTTTTGATAGAGTTTTTTAAATCCTTTAATAGGTCACACCTAACAACATGTATCTAAACTGGTAATTGGGTTGGCTTCTCATAGAGCTCACTCTAGAAGAGTGAAAATCAGTAGCATGTTACAAAGTGGTTTTTCCCAAATTGGGTTTCTAATATAAATCATGGTGTTATACTTGTGTGAATGATTTCTATGTGAATTTTGTTGAAAGCTTTGCATTCAGCAAGTTAATTACTTTTAGATAGTGGACTGCATGTTATATGTTTCTGATATATGTTATAGAGACCAAGTTGCATTGTTGACTAGATCTGAGTTTTTTGAAGAGATAAAAAGTTGAATTGGTACATCTAAACCTAAGAAAAACTGAGTCACCTCCCCTCTCTATTTTTCTAAAATCATTCTAACACTCATGTGTCTTAGGATCCATAAGCTTGCATGCCTTAAGAGTCTTGTGCTAACCAACAAATATGAAAGGCTTAATTTTGTGGTTCCAATGCCCTGCATTTTTGTGGAGGTAGGTGTGCCCAAGATGGACAACCAAAGACTCTAAAATGTTTCACAACTAGTTTTCTACTAGACCAAACCTCAAAAGGAGTGAATCCATCAAAGATTTTATGAGGAGCTCTATTGTAGATGTGATTGGAACAACATACAGCTTCATCCAAAAAATCTTGATCAAGAGACTTATCATGAATCATACAAGTGGACATCTCCTTAAGGGTTCTATTCTTCCTTTTTGCAACCCCATTCTATTTTTTAGTGTAGTAAACTAAATGTTGAAGATCAATACCATCAAGTGTGAAAAATATGTAAGCTTTGAGTTCACATATTCTAGGCTTCCATTGTCAATACAAAGAATCTTTATGGATGTCCCTGAATGCTTCTCAACATGAGCCTTAAAGGTGAGAAATTTATCAAACACTTCACTCTAATGACCAAGAAAGTTGATCCAAGTCTAGCCTAAAATGTCATCAATGAAGGTGAGTACATAATGATACTTTCCAAATGATGGAACTTTAAAAGGGCTAATTACATCACTATGAACAAATTTAAGAAAATAATATTTCTCTCCAAGACTTCCCCTTGTCAAACTTATCTTCGAGATGCTTTCCCACTTCACAACCTGAACATAAACCCTCAAAATACATGACTTTAGGTAGACCTTTCACCATATCCTTACTGCTAAGCTTCTGAAGATACCGATAGTTGACATGTCCAAATATTTCATGCCAAAGTTTACTTGATGAATTTCAGCATGTCAAAAGACATGTGAAGGACACTTGGACATAAAATGAGAAAATGAATAAAACCTTGAGTCCTGGTTAGCTTTTCCTATTTCCACCATAGAATCTGTTGGTGCCCAAAAATGATGGATCACTTTTGGCCAATTGATAGGTACACACTGATATCTCTACAATTTTGGCTTAACCAAGCCAAGGCTGGTAGGCCTAAATTCACTTTAAACTATCAAATTCTCTATGTTGCACAACTATGTACATAAATAAACAAAGTTCCTCCAAAGGTGGTGAATGATCCTTTGAGGAAAGAAACTAATCTCCTAAAAATCTCTATTCTATAATACTTGACTAAATGGATTATAGTAAATAATTAAAAGTAATTCTTTTTAAATAATGATTTTAATGATCTATAAACTACAAATGTATGAACCAAATGACAATTTCCAAATAATAGTTAGATCAGTGCCTTCTAAATAATTGGGCTATAGAGTCATAAAACTTTTAATCCTACGTACAATCAAAGACAGTTTTAAGGTAACTCACTCCTGTAAAGCAAGACCATCATCCTCCAAGTTTTTGTTGAAACAAAATTTTAAAAAACTTATACAATAGGTCCTATGGTTTTTAACCCAACTTAAGAGCCCAAAAGGAAATAGTAACAGGTTCTCAGACCATGCTACCATTATTCAAATTGTACAAATTAATCATAAATGAATGCATCAAATAGAAAACACAGTAGGATACCCTGGTTCATAGAGTAATCTAAAAGACTAATTGAAAACATATAACTTATAACCACAAATAAAAACAAGTGCACTTATCTTTATTAAAGTTGAAAAAATAGTACATTAGAGTTCATATTGCAGTTATGATCAAATTCTATTCTATGAAAATCTTCCTTGTATTGTATTTTTTTGTCCTCTCTTTACATTTTACATTATGTATATATATATATATGTGTGTGTGTGTGTGTGTGTGTGTGTTTTAGTGGCTTTCACACCTCTTTAGGGTGAAAAGACATAGCCCTTATTACAAATTATTTTGAAAAAATAATAAACTAACTAAAAAATAACTACCTAACTTTTGGATTTGGGCTTGGTTGAAAAACCAAAACACCTTGTGGAAAGCTAATATTTTTAATGGAAATAGGAAATTTGATTTCCCAAACTGGGTCTTTTTTAGATTTTTAAAATTTGACCATGTTCTACCTTTGTTGGCATCATCTTTGCAGTAGGTCAAAATTCTAGCATTTTCTAAAGGCTTTGATCATAGAATTTTGATTGTTCTTGTCACATAGCTTCCATAATCTCTCAACTTTTTAATTAAAAATTAATATAATTGTTTATCCCATTTCATGTACTCCACCATTAATTATTGGGCATGGAGTTTAAGAGGCCATTTTTTAGGGTTTTATCACTATATAGGACTCCAAATTTTGCCCAAATTTAGAGCTCCCACAAGCTCTTTCTGGGGACGTATGCTCCATGTGAGCATAGCAAGATTCCAGCTATCTATAGAGAAGCAGACCAAGTATCCATACTAATCTGATGCGAAGTAAAATTGGGTGGCCCTAGGCCCCCCAAAATTGAACATTGATCCTTTCCTCTATCAAACACTTGATTTTGATCACATAACACTTTTAACCTTGTTGCATTACACATGTCATCCTTATAGACAATCCTCATCACTTCATCAATACGATCTTGGGCATCCAATTTATGTTTAGCCCTAGAGAAACCATCAGGTCTGTTGTAATCCTTACTGAATAGAAGATTTTGGTTAATCATACAAACCTCTAGGTTAGTCTTCTTTTTTGGGATACCTTCTTGTTCACAATCTATCCCATCTCTATGTTTTGGATATTTTTTCTCCTCACCAAAAGGCTTTGAGAATAGCTTATCTTTAAGAAGTACAAACTCTCTCTCACCAAAAGTTTGATTAGCTGGGACATTTTGAAAATTTTTAGAACTATGCTTCAACACATTCTCTTCATTATCTCTAGTTGATTCCATCTCATCTTCATATGTTTGGTGTACCTCTGACTCAAAGGATGAACTGCAAGATATCTCACCCTCTGAATGCACTTCATGAGTTTCATCAACTTTAAAATTAGGACTGTTATCTTCATTATGATGCTAATGGATTCCATTGCATAAAGGATCCTCTTCAAACAATGGATTCGATAACATAGAGAAATTAGACATATCTTCATCTACTTCCTCTTCAAATAATGTATTTAGGAACATAGAGAATTCAGGCATACATTCATGAGAATTTTCATTTGGATCATCAAGTTTTTCATCAACAAGACTAACACCTTCATTGACATTATCTCTTGAAACTTCCTCCTATTCATGTAGTCTATTTCATCTCCACAATTTGATTTCTCTTGAATATGGGCTGATCTATCTACCTCCTTACCATGGTGGATTGAGAAAAAAATTGGACCATTCTTCTCAATGTGTCTTTGGTATTCTATGTCTAATAAAGCTGAAATTTCTCTTGTATTGAGAAGGTTTTCTTCCTCATCATCATGGTCATTGATACATGTTTCCATACACATCTTAGCATGTACAAATTCTTCTTCAATCTGATTTGAATTCTCTTGTTCATCTAAATTTAGAGTATCATTAGGTTTTTTTTGCCACTTTTGTAACCTTATCATTTTCTTCCATTACATCTTCCTGTGCAATTTCAAGAATAAGCTTTAGTTGCTCATGAGTTACTCCTAAACTATATATTTTATTTGAAAAACTTGGCCTGATATCAGAAGGTATTTTATGGAAAATATACATCATCCTCATAAACAAACTCACCACATTTTCATTACCATACCGTTCTAAAGTAATGAATGCATTCAAGTGAGACATGACTGATTCATCCCCCTGGTGTTGATCATCATAGTGATCATTAATGTTCTCTCCCTCATTATCCATGTTATATAATGGATTAGAAAAAAACTTTAAACCGATCACTATCGCTTCCTGTAATCCTCTCTTCTTTATTTGGTTCCAATTCGATGAACCATTTGTTCATTAGAGATCTTCTCACTAACATAGGCTTCACCTGAAACTAAATTTTAGAGTCACCACCTCACCTTCTGTGAGGAATTGAGAACTGCTATGAGTTCCTATATCCCAGTAGAGTCTTTACAACATTAACCAGAGATTCTGAAACTCACTTTCACTGATAGCTAATCCCCAACAGAGTCGCCAATTTGTTGATGCCCAAAAATGATGGATCACTTTTGGCCAACTGATAGGTACACACTGATACCTCTACAATTCTGGCTTAATCAAGCCAAGGCTGGTAGGCCTAAATTCACTTTAAACTATCAAATTCTCTATGTTGCACAACTGCATACATAAATAAACAAAGTTCCTACAAAGGCAGTGAATGATCTTTTGAGGAAAGAAACTAATCTCCTAAAAATCTCTATTCTATAATACTTGACTAAATGGATTATACTAAATAATTAAAACTAATTCTTTTTAAATAATGATTTTAATGATCTATAAACTACAAATGTATGAACCAAATGATAATTTTCAAATAATAGTTAGATCAGTGCCTTCTAAATACTTGGGCTATAGAATCATAAAAATTTCAATCCTACATACAATCAGAGACGGTTTTAAGGTAACTCACTCCTATAAAGAAAGACCATCATCCTACAAGCTTTTGTTGAAACAAAATTTAAAACAACTTATACAATAGGTCCTATGGTTTTTAACCCAACTTAAGAGCCCGAAAGGAAATAGTAACAGGTTCTCAGACCATGCTACCATTATAAAAATTGTACAAATTAATCATAAATGAATGCATGAAATAGAAAACACAGTAGGATACCCTGGTTCATAGAGTAATCTAAAAGACTAATTGAAAACATATAACTTATAACCATAAATAAAAATAAGAGCACTTATCTTTTTTAAAGTTGAAAAAATAGTACATTAGAGTTCATATTGCAGTTATGATCAAATTCTATTCTATGAAAATCTTCCTTGTATTGTTTTTTTTTCCCTCTCTCTACATTTTACATTATGTATATATATATATGTGTGTGTGTGTGTGTGTGTGTGTGTGTGTGTGTGTATATACATACATATATATATATATATATATATATATATATATATATATATATATATATATATATATATATATATATATATATATATATATATATATATATATATATATATATATATATATATATATATATATATGTATGTATGTATGTATATATATATATATATATATATATGTATGTATATATATATATGTATATATATATATGTATATATATATATATATGTATATATATATATGTATATATATATATGTATATATATATATGTATATGTATATATATATATATGTATATATATATGTATATGTATATATATATGTATATATATATATATGTATATATATATATATATATATATGTATGTATATGTATATGTGTGTGTGTGTGTGTGTGTGCGTGTGTGTGTGTGTGTGTGTTTGAGTGGCTTTCACACCTCTTTAGGGTGAAAAGACACAGCCCTTATTACAGATTATTTTGAAAAAATAATAAACTAACTAAAAAATAACTACCTAACTTTTGGATTTGGGCTTGGTTGAAAAACTAAAACACCTTGTGGAAAACTAATATTTTTATTGGAAATAGGAAATTTGATTTCCCGAACTGGATCTTTTTTGGATTTTTAAAATTCGACCATCTTCTACCTTTGTTGGCATCATCTTTGCAGCAGGTCAAAATTCTAGCATTTTCTAAAAGCTTTGATCATAGAATTTTGATTGTTCTTGTCACATAGCTTCCTTCCATAATCTCTCAAATTTTTAATTAAAAATTAATATAATTGTTTATCCCATTTCATGTACTCCACAATTAATTATTGGGCATGGAGTTTAAGAGGCCATTTTTTAGGGTTTTATCACTATATAGGACTCCAAATTTTTCCCAAATTTAGAGCTCCAATAGAATCATCCTTAAGATTTTTCACTACAAGTAAATTAGAAAGGAACACAAATTTTTTTACACCTCCATAGTGAGTGATTTGGTAAATTGAAATGAGGTTTTTGCTAAGGTTTCGAACATAGAGAACATATTTGAAAGCTCCATTTTCCATGTCAACTTCCCCTTTCCCTTATGCTTCCACTTGTGTATCATCTCCTACATATATGTGAGGTACCTTAGATGGTTTCAAAGAAGAAAATTTATCCTTTGAAGCACCCATATGATGTGTCTCACCTGAATCAAAATTATATTCCTACATGAATTAGTATAACTTGCCACCACTGCTTTCCCTTTACCCTTTGTAGTGGAAGGTGATGAATCATTTCCCTTGTGGGCAATTGGAAAATATATATGATTCTTCTTGATTATGTTTTTCAACTCATCATTTTTTTGTTATGACATTTATACTCATGATTTTCCTTCTTGGAATATGGGTATGTGCAGGATCATGGTATGCGAAAAAGTGGCGATGTGAAAAAGAAGTCCTGATTGGTAGAATCTTTGAAAAATAACTACAAATTTCAAACAATATAATAGTTTTGAAATAAGAAATATACATCATATTCTATGCTTCACCTAATACAATAATAATGAATAATTTTTTCAATTTGATGAAATTTAGACTAAGTTAAGGTAGTTAGACATGAGAGTTTTTATATTCAAGAAATTTTGTAGAAGAAAAATCATAATTAATTATTTACTTGGAAAAAAAATACAAAAAAATATACATCACATCTAGACATGAATCTACTTCTTTATCTAGAATCTTATAAAAAAATATTATCATTTTATTTTGTTTAATGTGGTTAGACATACACCTACTTGTTATCTTTCTAGTCCTAATTGATAAACTCATTGAAAAATAGCTATAACTTTCAAACTGTATAACATTTTAGAAATCTAAATTATGTGTCACATTCTATGAATTTCCTACTACAAGAAAAATAAAAAGAGTTTTCAATTTGATAAATTTTAGACTAAGTTAACGTGGCCAGAAATGATTTTTTTGTATTCTGAAAAAGTTGTAGAAGAAAAAACATAATTAATTATTTCCTTGGAAATTTTTTTTTTTAAAAATGTGTCATATCCGGTCATGAGTCTACTACTTATATCTAGAATCTTGTAAAAAAAATTATCATTTGATTATGTTTAAGGTGGTCAGACATACAACTACTTCATATTTTCTTGCTGAAATTTTTGTAATACTACATTGAAATTTGAAATTTTTAACATATAGAGTAATTATTTTTTTAAAAAGGCCTAGTATTTTAGAAACTAAATTTAATTTTCTACATATTCTCTTGTTACATATTTTTGATATAATAATTATAACTTGTTTAAATTTTTATGTCAACTTGCCTAAACCTAATTTTCTGAATTTTCGTTGCCACTTAAGGGCCTAGTTTGGCATACCATGATCCTGCACATACCCATATGCATAGATATTCTTCTCCTTAGAATTTTTCCCCTTGTTGTGAAAAGACTTTATCTATTGTGAGGAGGAATATTGTTGTGTCTCAGATTGTGATTTTTCCTTCCACTACTTTTTCTTCTTGTTGGAACTTTTACCACCTTGATTCCTTTGACTCCCATTATTAGCCACCAATGGCTTAGACTTTGAAGAATCGATAATCCGCATACTCATAAATTTTTCTTGTTATAAGACCAATATTTTTGCAAATGACTCAAATGAAGGCTTAGTTAAGGCACTACTGATGGTCAACTTGTGAGTATTATAAATTGAAACAAAATTTGCATATTTAGTAGGGAGATGTTTCAACAAGTGACTAATGAACATTGCGTCCTTCATGGGATTACCACAATCCTCAAGATGTGCTCTATAATCATTGACTTTGTTGAGATAAATTTTGATTGTGTCAAAATTCTTGGGTTCCAATTTGAGAAGATCAGTCTCAATTGAGAATCTTATTTCTTCATCCACTTTACCAAATAAATCTGAATGTTTATCCCAAGCTTCTCTAGCATTGTTCATGGATTTGGTGTGATACATGATAGCTTTAGAAACATTTTCTCTCAAGACTCCTAAAGCCTTAAAATTTTTGGATGGCCAATTAGCTATTCTAACATCATCATCATCAGCAAATTTTTTAATTGTATAATCCACATAAGGATTTAAATCTTTTACCATTAACTTGTTCCATACATTATCTTTCCATATAGCATGGTTATGTTGAGTTAATTTTTTAATAGAACCCATTATGAAAAAATGAAATAGCACAAGAAAGGAAGAGAAACCAAAAAAAAAAGACAACCCCCCAATTCACTCAATCAAAGAATCCACCCCCCCAAAAAAAAAAATAAAAAATAATGATTTTGGCATATTATATATAGTTCATGTACAATTGTCACTTGCTAATTCTAGGCTAAAGTGGACTTCTAATTTTGAAATTTACAACTACCTTTATGAGGCCAAATAAGACTCAAATTAATATTGCTCAAAATCAAATAAAATTCTAAGCATTACAAGTATCTTACAAGGCCAAAAAGGACCTATTTATGAAAGTGATATTTTTTCCCAAATCAATCTACAAACTGATATCAAATTTGGAAAGAACTCAAAAAATTATATACTTTGAAAAAAAATGACAACTAAAAATGTGTCTGTATGAACCTAAAGGAAGCCTTTGAAGTTATAAAATTGAGGATGAGGTAGGTATAGTCACCAAAAACTACAATTTATAAAAAATTCATGAACTAAATCTAGAAAATAACACCACCACTAAAAATTTCAAGAAATTCTAGCCAAAAAAAAAAAAAATACTCAATTTGGAGCTCGGTTGACCAAGTTATGGCCACCCAAAGTTTGATTGCAAAAATCAAAATGTAAATGATGAGCAGTTCAAAATATTCAAACCCTGCTGACATCACCCCATCTATGATCTTAAATTTGACATCCAACCAGCCATCACAACAGTTCAAATTTTCCTAGATTTGATAGTTAGATAGCTGTGAAAATTAACACAAGAGATTGGTGATGCAACTACATGATAAAATTTGACATGTTCACGCCTATCAAAATAAAATAAAAATGGTCAAATATGATGTAAAGAAAATCATCAATTTTAAACTCATGAAAAATGATGTGTTATTAAAACAAATCTTGAAGATTACATGGCAATGTTGACTTTGAAATGATGACTGTGTCTAATGATGTTTTAGTGTTGACCGTTGTTACCTTCATTTTTCTTAGATCCTGGTTATAGTCTTGGTTAGTTGGAGTTTCTATGTCAAAGTTGAACTTGAACTTTTTATAAGTTGGTTCAAGTTCAAGTTCAACCCATCACCACTTCCGAGTCTTAAAATGATCATGCTTGCCTATTCCTCAAATGTCTGTCGGTCTCAAAGATGAACCTAAACTTCTACCTAGTCTTGAACCTTAAGTTAGTTCAAGTTCAACTTCATGGTTATAATATGACAATTTATGCGTGAAGAATTCAGTGAGATTGTTTTTCTTTTCCAAAAAGCAGTTTTCTATTTTGTAGTGCTCTAAGTGGTTGCCATACAAGATGCTCTTATTCAATTTGATGGCTCATGCATGTGAAAGATTGGAAATGATAGTTGGCAGTGTGACATAGAGGGAGCCATTAATTTTCAGATATGGTGATCAGGGATTTTCAATGGGAATTGAGTTATTCATGTTGAAATACCTGGTGGATTAATTAAGCTCGGTTGAACATGTCAAATCAATCATTCCTCCATTAAAGAATTTATTATGGACATGCTTCAAAGATTTATTTAGGATTGCGAGGCATTTTTGAATAAATGAAAATTGATTAAGGCTTCTCTATTAATAATTTTGTCTAGAGGTGGAGAAGGAGTGATAGAACTGGTGGTGAAATTTGTAGAAAATTGGTGCATGGGAGGGCAGTGAGTTATTCTTCCCCTTTGCAGTTTTCATATTACAGAGGCTCTTTCTGTGTTACAAATCTTTTCCCTTCATATTGATAAGATGCCATTATTTCTCCCAAAACTTCTGAAAGAGAAGACTAGAACCCACCTGTTAATTTCCCTTCCAGACATAGGGGATACCTTCTTGTTAAATGTAAACCTAGGGGAGCTTTGTGATAGGGACCAAAATGCTTCCAAGGGTTCTCTTTATAGGAAGTTGGTAGGAAGCGAACTGTTAGAGGCTGTTGCATTTCCTTCAGCTTTAATTTTCCCCGAACTAGTGTTGGAATGCGCTAATAAGTATGACACTAAGAATAGGTGCATTAAGGATGTGTTAAGGGAGATTTTGGTTAAAATTTGTAGAGAAATAATAATGGCATCTCTGTGAATTTCAGATAAGGAACCATATGAGCCATGGACTTTTGCAGAAGCAGAACGCATGTATGAGGCAAAAAAGAAAAAGTACAACTCCTCCATAGCCTAGGTATGGCTTGCGAAACTAGAGAAGGGCAGATCAAGGTTTCCAAATGCTTTGACAATTGAGCACCTCTGCAAAGACATAGCTGATATGGTTCTCCTTTTAAATAGGGTGAAAGGTAATCCCCATGCATTTCATTGGCAAAACTAGATGTTCTATTTTATCCAGAAGATTATAGAGGGAGATAAATTTATTGACTGGCCTGACCTAATAGTGGAGAAGCTCCATAGGGAACTCTTAAATGCCACTTTTTTATCTGCATTTTATATGTCCTCCTACATGATTTATGTCTTAGCATGTTTTTTGGCTTGGTAAGGGTTACCTCATGAAGTGTGGAAAAATGATATGAGGGTATATGATTACTTCACATGCTTACAAAAGGAGAGGTTTCCTCATGTTTTCAAAATGGTAAATGAAAGGTTTTTAGGAAAGTTGGTGTTCAAGCTATATGGTAAAGAAAATTCTAGACTTTCTGAAGAGGCCAAATAGGTAATCAATGTTTACGGCTATCATTTCATACATTTTTCAAGATTTACATATCTCAGGGTAGGAGCATTTGATGAAGAACCTTTGAAACTCCCCAGATTTTGTTTAGATGATATAGTCCTGATGGAGTATGGAGGCAACTTTTTCTAGTTGAGAAAAAGGTTGGGACCTAAAGGAAATCCTTGGGTATTCTTTTCCTAATTGAGTTAGGGAATTATAGATGCAAAAGTTTCTAGGATGCTTTGGCTATGAAAGAAGAACCAAATGTTTTATGCTTGCAGACTTATATTCCCAGGATTAATTTTGACTATAGAGGCTTTGCAAGAGCCAATCTCAATGTACCAGAGACATTCATGCATATTCCTAAGTTAGAATATTTTTGGGCTGGCTTTTTTGATGAGCTGGAGGTAAGGAAGAGGTTGTGGTCTCGATTAACTTTGAGGCATATCATTACTTTCAAGCTGGATATGAATATTGATGGGATAGAGGAAGATAATGAGGTTGATGTTTTAGATTCTCTATACTCAGAGAAGGTTGAAGCTATCCCTATCCCTAAGTTTGATTGGTTGGAGCTAGAAGAAGATGATCTATGTAATAAAATGAAAAGAGTTATTGAGAGAATAGAGGCATGGTTGTTGAAGACAAGGGGTTCTTTTTCTCCTTTGCAGTCTTCTAAAAGAAAAGTAAAAACCAAAAAGAGGTGTTTGGAAAAGAATAATTATATTTTGACTATCTTAAGTGTTGATCAACATTGTGTAAGAAAAGCTAAACCTGAAGTCAAACCTGAACTTGAACCAATTTCTTCACAAGTTCAAGTTCAAGTTCAAGTTCAACACCCAGCTGAACCTGAAATCCAAGTGACCTGATCGTGTAAGGGTAAAGGAAAAGTCTCAGAGGTAGAAAGCTACTCCCAACATTATCATGGATTTAGACCCTTCAAATCCTTAATCAAAGGTAGTTCTAGTTGAGGACCACAGTGTACCTGAGATGGCTAATGATCAACAGACATGACAAGAAATAAAGAATGCTCCTATGGACTCATTGGCTATTCTTAGTAAGTATGACACTGTAGAAGAAATCTTCTACTGCCCCACCATGGCTGGAGAATGTTGCAACCAAGAAAAGGAATGTGGTTCCTCTATCAGTGTCTATTGACGATGTGGTAAAAAAATATCTGGGAAAAACTTCTAAGGTTAAGAAGGCAAAAATGGAATCAAGGATTGATTTTGATGAAAGTAGTGGACATTGGATAGCAGAGATTGCAAAGCCTGTGGATGATAAAGTTGAAGAAGAGGCCTCAACTCAGGATTTTCAAATATCCAAGGTAGATTTAGGAAAGGACACCAGAGCCACTGACATGAGATTTTTTGAGGTGTCAAACAAAAAGATTGCCAATAGGGTCTAGAAAGATGCCAGGGATAAACATGACATGAAAGAGGCAATAAAGAGTATGGCTCAATATATCAACACCATCCAACATCCTGAACCATTTCCCCTAAACAAAATGTTGGCCTCTATTGTCATGAAGTCTCCTAATAATCAACGCTTTCTTGACCAGGTTCAAAGGAGCAAAGCAGTGAGAAAAGCATTTGATGACTGGATAGAGCGTGTGAAATCATAGGTGTTCAAATTGTTAAGTCATCTAGATCAAACCCACAATGAAGGAAACCACCTGATGAAGAAAATAGAAGCTAGCATTGAAAAATGGGAGCTGGAGAAAACTACCTGGGTTAGAGAACTCCATTGGATTGAAGAAGTCAAAGAATATGGTTTGCAAAAGTTCCTTATGGAGAAAACGGTGCCAGAGCTAAGTGATGAAGTCCTTTATGTTATAAATGAGTGTATTGAGTGGAGAAATGAAGCTATAGTCATGGAAATTACTGAAGCCAATGACCTCATGAAGGGGCTTAAAACAATAAATGAGATTATCTCTAGTGATATTAAATGGATTAATGAGTGGTGTCAGGAATCTCAAGGGGAGTCTGATAAACAGATTGAATAGGTAATCAAATATATAAATTCCTAGTTCAATGAGCTCAAAAGCATGAAGGCACCTATGGATGAACATTTTACAAAGGTTGCACGGATAGAATTAATGATGATCCTTTAGCAAAATCATTTGGTTATGCACAAAGAAAAGGTAGGTGAGATCAGCAGGGAAAAGGAAGTCTAGAAAAAAGATGTTCAAGCATCTAGCTCTCAACTTTCTAGCTCCTCATCATCAGACCCTATAATTCAAAGGCTAATGAATGACTTGATAACCATCAAGTGAAAATTTCTTAAAACTACTAGTCCCTATCAAGATATTCCATGTAAATACCCAACTCAAGGACCCTCAAACTCAGGAAAACAATTTAATTTGCCTCCTACTTAGCAGAGACTACAAATTGAACCTCCACCAAATAAAAGAAAAATGTGTGTTTTCCATCTTACTAATGAGCATGAGGGAGATTCGTGCCCTGAAAACATAAGACATGCATAACTAGAAGCTGAGAAAGAAGCAACAGCAAAGGTGACTATTGAAGATATATCCTCTAAGGTGCCTGGCAACTCTGGAAACTTTTACCTTGAATATGAATCAGACTCCGAAAGGTGTGGAGACATATTGGTAACCTTAGAGGATACCTCCTGCTTAGTCTTGACAAGAAATTCATATGCAAGAAAAGTGAGTAACTGTGCAAATGCAACAACCAAAGATAGTCAAAGTCAAGCTAGTGATCCTCCAAAGATCCTGAAGGCAAACAGTTCGGAAGTGCATGTCGTGAAAAGGTCTAAATTTGACTCTCCTTTTAGTATAGTTGATTTTTGTAAAACTTCAAAAGTACAAATTTCTGCTATAGAATATTTGAAAATGAATCCCTGAGAATTAGATAAATTGGTCGGTTATGTCAAAAGCTCTTTTACTAAGCCTAAAGTCCAATAGACAAATAATACATGTTTTAAAAGGCAGTCAGAAAAGAAGGAAGATACAGTTGAGCAAAAGCCTGCTAAGAAGCCCGTTTCTTCTTCTATCAGCCTGAAACCTAAACCATTTTATGTATCCCTATTCATTTATGGTTTCAAACTAAATAACCATATAATTGATTCAAGGGCATCAAATAATATAATGCCTTCATCTATGGCCAAAGTATTAGATTTCCCTATGACTGATACCTTTGGATGCTACTATTTTATGGATGCAAAACAAGTCCCTCTCCTAGGTCAAATCAAAGATGCACAAGTTTCTTTGGCAGCCTTTCCAGAGAAAAGATTGAAATTAACTATCCTAGTGGCTGATATTCCAGCCAACTATGGTATGCTTCTTAGCAGAACCTTCTGTAAGGAGCTAGGTGGAAAAATAAAATTGGATTGGTCACAGGCCATAGTTCCTATAGGAAACAAGAAAGTTACTCTTCTCCTAGAACCCAAATCCAAATATATTGTCTTTCCCTTAGAAGATCCTAAATCCTCGATCTTGTATCAAGAATTTGAGTTTGCTAATTATGTTATCCTATCAAAAGATAATGCCCCAATTCCCATGGTTGTAGATGAAGAAGTTCCTTGGATTCTTGAATTTGATGGCAATTGTTCCTCTACAGGCTCAGGAGCTGGAGAAGATCTCATTTCTCCTGCTGGACACAAATTTCCTTTTTCATACAATCTTGAGTTTGAGAACATGAACAATATGGTAGAGTATGAAGCTCTACAGTTGGGTTTAAATAAGAAGCAAAAAGGAGGGGAATTAAACTTTTAAAGGCACATGGTGATGCTAAGCTGATTGTCAAACAGGTCAAGAACATGTTTTTAGTGAAAAATGATAGACTAAAGCATTACAGAAATAGGGTGTGGGATGAACTCAAGTGGTTCAAAGCCTTTTCCATTGAAGCAATTCCTAGGGAATATAACTCAAGAGCAGATGCTCTTGCTAGGTCAGCATCTTTGCTCATACCACACCTAGCCTTCATAGAAGATTGTTATACTATTGAAGTCATACATAGGCCTAGTGTGCCTGATAATTCCACTTCTTTGCAAGTATTCATAGATGATGCTCACATAAATGAATTTTTTCAAGGTTTGGATAAGTTCTCAGCCAATTATTTTGAAGGATCTAAGTCCAAATGCAATGAATTTTGTCCAGGGAAGGAATCCAACACTTCAGAGGAAGTGATTTGACTTAAAGGAAACTCCATACCCAAAGGATTCATGGAGTTAGAGAGGTTGTTTGATAGGAGAGATTGTTATATAAATTCATCCGACATACCAAACATTTCTCCTTTAGGTGAATATGAAAAAATCAATATTGGTGATGAGTTCAATCCCAAGATGGTAAATTTAGGGGTGTGTTGTGATATCGGTGAAAAAGAATGCTTCACTAAGTTTCTCAAAGAATATGTTGATGTATTTTCTTGGACCTATGATGATTTAAAGAACTTCAGGCAAGGACAGTTTACACATCATATTCCCTTTAAGTCGGGCATGTCACCTTTTTGTCAGAAATTTAGAACATACAATCCAAAGGTGGCAGATGCCATTTTTAAAGAAATAGACAAGATGCTTCAGGCAAGAATTATATTTCCAATACATCATTCCATGTGGGTGGCTGCTATTGTTCCTATTTGGAAGTGAAATGGAGAAATTAGAATATGTGTGGATTTCAGGGACCTCAATCAGTCAAGCCTTAAAGAGAACTTTGCCTTACCTATGATGGACCAAATTCTTCAAACTATAGCTAGCTCAAAGATGATATCTTTTCTCGATGGATTTTCAGGCTACAATCAGATCAGTGTTTCAGAAGAAGACCAACACAAAATAATCTTCACCACACCTTGGGGCACATTCCCCTATAGGAGAATACCTTTTGACTTAATTAATGCTGGAGCCACATTTCAAAGGGCCATGAAATCCACTTTCAGCATTTACTAAATAGGACCATCACTATTTACCTAGATGACATGATAGTTTTCTCTCAGAGGTGGAAGAAGCATCTAAAGGACATGAAATAAGTTTTGCAGAGGTTTAGGGAGCACGGTGTTTCTCTGAATCCAAAGAAATCAATCTTCTATGTTACAAAAGGTAAGTTGCTAGGCCATTTAATTTCAAAGGAGGGCATTAAAATTGAGCCAGAAAGAGTCAAAGCTATCCAACAGTTGTGTTTTCCTATTAATCAAAAAGGAATTAAATATTTTTTTTGGTTAAGTAAACTTCTTAAGGAAGATTGTACTTGATTTTTTTGAGATATCAAAACCAATGGTAGACCTGTTAAGTGAGAAGCAGAATTTCAAGTGGGACAAACTAGCTATTAAATCATTTATTAAGATTAAGGAAGCCATAGCCAATGCTCCAACATTGATATATCCAAATTTCAAAAAATATTTTATCATCTACTATTATGCATTAGAACACACAATGTCTGGGGTGTTGTTATGGAAAAATGATGATGGTGAAGAAGTGCCTATCTCCTTCATGAGTGTATTGCTCAAGAAACATGAGTTACACTATTCACAGATAGAAAAGTAGGCATTTGTAGTAGTGAAAGTAGTTAACCAATTTAGATACTACATACTTCATTCACATTCTATGGTCTTTGTTCTGAATTCTGCTGTTAAGACCATCCTTACTTAGTAGGAAGTTGTAGTGAATAACAAGGCTAGCTAGGTTGAAAAGGTATAGGAGTTTGATCTGGAAATTAAGCCAACAAAGCTAGTGAGAAGACAAGGCCTATGTAAATTGATGGCTGAGAATCAAGATGAACAAAGTTTACCCAATTTCTTGTTCGTAGCAACAAATGACTCATGGTTTTCAGACGTAGCTTTCTTCCTGACCTACGGAGAGCCTCCAGAACACCTATCAGCTAAAGAGAGAAGAAATCTAAGGTTGAAGGTAGCAAAGTATGTCATAGTAGATAATGTTCTGTATAAAAGAGGATTGGATGGGATGTTTTTGTAGTGTGTTGACAAGGAACAACAACAGAAGTTATTTTAGGCATTTCACAATGAAGCATGCGGAGGTCACTATTCTTCCTCTATGACAGCCTTTAAAATCCTAAGAAACTACTACTATTGGCCCGAAATGTTTAAAGATGCATACAAATGGGTGGAAAATTGTGAGAAGTGTAAGCATTTCTCAAGGAAACCTTAGTTGGCTGCTTTTCCATTAAGACCTATAATTATCGAAGAGACCTTCCAATAGTGGGGATTAGATTTTATTGGTCCAATCAACCCAACATCTAGTGGTAGACACACACATATTTTGACAACAACTAATTACTTTACCAAGTGGGTGGAGGTGATACTAGTTAAAGTAACTACTTCTGAGATAGTCTGCAAATTTTTAAAAGAAAATATTGTCACTAGATTTGGGGTCCCCTTAAAGATAGTGGCTGACAATGCTCAGAATTTCTCCTCTAGAGAGATTCAACTCTTCTGCTATGATCATGGTATAAATTTATCTCACTCTTTAGATTATTTCCTTCAAGGAAATGACTAGGTAGAATCTACTAACAAGAACCTAGTCAACATCATGAAGAAACTGGTAGATGAGAAAGGAAAAGACTGGCACAAGAAGTTATATGAGGCATTATGGGAAGATAGGACCTCTCCAAAGAGGGCTATTGGTATGAAGCCATTTGAATTAGTCTTTGGAGTCTAAGAACAACTATCACTTCCACTAGAGCTAGCCTCTACCAAGTTACAAAGGTGTGTTGAAAATGAAGGCTTTCAAAATCCACTGGAGAAGAGAATTTTGAATCTGTCAAAAATTGAAAAAGAGAGGGAAGAATTAGTTGATCACATCACTAGCCATCAACTAAAGGTGAAGGAGATTTTTGATTGCTATGCAAGGCCAATGAAATTCATGGTGGGTGACAAGGTCCTTTTCTGGGACAAGCGTGGAGAGCCAAGAGGAGCACATGGTAAGTTTGAGTCCCTCTGGAAGGGATGGTTCGAGATCTCTCAAGGTCTTGGTTCGAACACATTCAAGCTAAAATATATCAACAAAGATGAGCTACCCGTATCCTATAATGGGTAGGATCTCAAGCTTTACCAGTTGTTAGTCTTTTCTTTTCCTTGCTTGTATATAAAGTTTTGGCTGTGTCTGTAGGAGTAGAAGATTTTGTTGTGGTGAGTCAACCCATTCAAATAAATTTTAAATTGTCTTGTCAAATAGAGATTCTAGATTCATTCCTAGGTCCTAAGTAGTTCTGGTCCCTAGTAAGAGCCAGTTGTTACCTTTGTTTTTCTCAGATCTTAGTTATAGTCTTGGTTAGTTGGAGTTTCTATGTCGAAGTTGAACTTGAACATTTTATAAGTTGATTCAAGTTCAAGTTCAAGTTCAACCCATCACCACTTCCAAGTCTTAAAATGCCCGTGCTTTCCTATCCCTCAAATGTCTGTCAGTCTCAAAGATGAACCTAAACTTGAATCTAGTCCTAAACTTTAAGTTAGTTCAAGTTCAAGTTCATGGTTGTAATATAAAAATTTATGCATGAAGAATTTGACGGGATTGTTTTTCTTTTCCAAAAATTAGTTTTCTATTTTGTATCGCTCCAAGTGGTTGTTAAGTTTTGGAAACTGTTGTACAAGATGCTCTTATTCAATTTGATGGCTCATGCATGTGAAAGATTGGAAATGACAGTTGGTGGTGTGATGTAGTGGGAGCCATTAATTTTTAGAAATGGTGATCAGGGATTTTCCTTGGGAATTGAGTTATTCATGCTAAAATACTTGGTGGATTAATTAAGCTCAGTCAAGCATGTCAAATCAACCATTCCTCCATTAAAACATTTATTATGGACATGCTTCAAAGATTTATTTAGGATTGTAAGGCATTTTTGAATAAATGAAAATTGATTAAGGCATCTCTTTTAATAATTTTTTCTAGAGGTGGAGAAGGAGCAATAGAACTAGTGGTGAAATTTATAGACAATTGGTGCGTGTGAAAGTGGTGATTTATTCTTCCCCTTTGTAGTTTTCAAATTATAGAGGCTCTTTCTGTGTTGCAAATCTTTTCCTTTCATATTGATAAGATGACATTGTTTCACCCAAAACTTCTGAAAGAGGAGAGTAGAACCCACCTGTTAGTTTCCCTTCTAGACATAGGGGATACCTTCTTGTTAAATGTAAACCTAGGGGAGATTTTTGATAGGGCCTGAAATGATTCATAGGGTTCTTTTTCTAGGAAGTTGGCAGGAAGTGGACTTTTAGAGGCTGTTGCATTTCCTCCAGCTTTAATTTGCACCAAACTGGTGTTGGAATACACTAATAAGTATGACACTAAGAATAGGTGCATAAAGGATGCATCAAGGGAGAGTTTGGTTAAAATCATTAGAGAAACAATAATGATGTCCCTGGAAATTCTAGATAAGGAATCGTATGAGCCATGAACTTTTGTAGAAGTAGAATGCATGTATGAGGTAGAAAAGAAAAAGTATAGCTCCTCCATAGCCCAGGTATGGCTTTCAAAACTAGAGAAGGGTGGATCTAGGTTGCCAAAGCCTTTCACAATTGAGCACCTCCACAAAGTCATAGCTGATATGGTTCTCCTTTTAAATAGGGTGAAAGGTAATCCCCATGCATTTTATTGGGAAAACTAGATGTTTTGTTTTATCCAAAAGATTATAGAGGGAGATAAATTTATTAACTGGGGTAACCTAATACCAAAGAAGCTCCATAGGGAACTCTTAAATGTCACTAATTTATTTACATTTTATATGTCCTCCTACCTGATTTATGTCTTAGCATATTGCGGGGCTTGCGAAGGCTTACGTCATGAAGTGTGGACAAATGATATGAGGGTATATGATTACTTCACATGCTTACAGAAGGAGAGGTTTCCCAGTGTTTCAAAATGGTAAATGATAGATTTTTAGGAAAGTTGGTGTTTGAGCGATGAGGTAAAGAAAATTCTAGGATTTCTAAAGAGGCCAAACAAGTAATCAATGTTTACAACTGTCATTTCATATAGTTCTCAAGATTTACTTATCTCATGGTAGGAGCATTTGATGAAGAACCTTTGAAACTCCCCAGATTTTGTTTAGATGATATAGTCCTGATGGAGCTATGGAGGCAGCTTGTTCTAGTTGAGCAAATGGTTGGAACCCCAAGGAAATCCTTAGGTATTCTTTTCCCAATTGAGTTAGGGCATTAGAGATGCAAAAGTTTCCAAGATGCTTTGGCTGTGAAAGAAGAACTGAATGTTTTCTACTTGCAGACTTATATTCCTAGGATTAATTTTGGCTATAGAGACTTTTCACGAGCCAATCTCAATCTACCAGAGACATTCATGCATATTCCTAAGTTAGAAGATTTTTGGGCTGGTTGTTCTAACGAACTAGTGGTAAGGAAGAGGTTGTGGTCTTGGTTAACTTTTAGGTAGATCATTACTTTCAACCTGGATATGAATATGAATAGGATAGAGGAAGATAATGAGGTTGATGTTTTAGATTCTCTATACTTGGAGAAGGTTGAAGCTATCCCTATCCCTGAGTTTGAATGGTAGGAGCCAGAAGAAGATGATCTATGTAATGAAATGAAAAGATTTATTGAGAGAACATAGGCATGGTTTTTGAAGACAAGGGGTTCTTTTTCTCCTTTGCAATGATCTAAAAGACAAGTAAAAACCAAAAAGAGGTGTTCGGCAAAGAATACTTCTATTTTGACTAACTTAAGTGTTGATCAAACTAGCATAGGAAAAGCTAAACTTGAAGTCGAACCTGAACTTGAACCAATTTCTTCACAAGTTCAAGTTCAAGTTCAAGTTCAACACCCAGCTGAACCTGAAGTCTAAGTGACCTGATCGAGTGTAAGGGTAAAGGAAAAGTCTCAAAGGAAAAATGCTACTCCTAATGTTATCATGGATTTAAACCCTTCAAATCTTGATTTGAAGGAAATTCCAATTGAGGACCATAGTGTACTTGAGATGGTGGATGATCAACAAACACGACAGGAAACAGAGAATGCTCCTATGGACTCATTGGCTCTTCTCAGTAAGGATGACACATAGAAGAAAGCCTCTGCTACCCACCCATGGCTAGAGACCCTTGAAACCAAGAAAAGGAACATGGTTTCTATATCAGTGCCTATGGACAATGTGGTAAGCAAATATCTAGGAAAAACTTGAAAGGTTAAGAAGGCAAAAATGGAATCAAGGATTGATTTCGACAAAAGCAGTGGATGCTGGATAGTAGAGATTGCAAAGCCTATGGATGATAAAGTTGAAGAAGAGGCCTCAGCTCAGGATTTTCAAATATCCAAGGTAGATTTAGGAAAGGACACCAAAGCCACTGACATGAGATTTTTTGAGGTGTCAAATAAAAAGATTGCTAGTAGGGTATGGAAAGATGCCAGCAATAAATAGGACATGAGAGAGGAAATAAAGAGTATGGCTCAATATATCAATGCCATCCAACATCTTGAACCATTTCCCCTAAATGAAATGTCAGCCTCTATTGACATGAAGTCTCCTCATAATCAACGCTTTCTTGACCAAGTTCAAAGGAGCAAAGAATTTGATGACTAGATAGAGTGTGTGAAATCAGAGGTTGTAAAATTGTTAAGTCATCTAGATCAAACCCATAATGAAGGAGACCACCTGATGAAGAAAATAGAAGCCAACATTGAAGAATGGGAGCTAGAGAAAACTACCTGGGTTAGAGAACTCCATTGGATTGAAGAGTTCAAAGAATACGGTTTGCAAAAGTTCCTTATGGAGAAAATGGTGCTAGGGATGAGTGATGAAGTCCTTTATGTTATAAAGGAGTGTATTGAGTGGAGAAATGAAGCTATAGTCATGGGAATTACTAAAGCCAAGGACCTCATGAAGGGGTTTAAAACAATAAATGAGATTATCTCTAGTGATATTAAATGGATTAATGAGCGGTGTCAGGAATCTCAAAGGGAGTCTAATAAAGAGATTGAATAGGTAATCACAAATATAAACACTTCGTTCAATGAGCTCAAAAGCATGAAGGCATCTACTGATGAAAATTTTACAAAGGTTGCACGAATAGAATCAATGATGATCCTTCAGTAAAGTCATTTGGTTATGCACAAAGAAAAGGTAGTTGAGATCGTCAGGGAAAAGGAAGTCTGGAAACAAAGAATTGATTTTATCGGTTTGCCACATCAATTGATAATATCTACATTTACAGTTGAATTTGAAGAATGGAAAGCAATGCAACTTGCAGCAATTTCAACTCCTTAACCGTTTGGGAGACCTGGATAATTTTGGAAGGCATTTTTGCTCTCAGTCTAATTTTTATGCTTAATGCTTAGGATAGTTATTAGAAGTTATTAGAATTTACTTTCAAGTAAGACAATTTTACTAAGTTAGTTGTTGAAGCCCTACATGGCTATTTATGCAAAAACTTTAAACTATTTATGGGTTTGGTTCTCTAAGTTTGAGAGAAACTAATTTTTGAAAACTTATCTTCAAGTTTTAATGAAAACTTATATTACAGAATATATGAATATCTTATGGTATTGCATATATATTTAAGCTTTAAAATGATAAATACTATTGTTTATCTGATGTGATTTGTTTTCTTGAGGAGATAAATTGTGTTGGTTAGAGCTTGACTATGATATAGTTGGATTCTATGCTTAGAAGTGACAGAGAGGATTATTATTGAAGTTTAGATTCAAAGGATTTATAGTTTGAGATTGAGATAGAAGTAGATATTTTATCCAAAAGCTACACATTCTTTCTGTGTTGATGGACTGAATGTTTTTCCTCAAGCATTTTCTGGTTAAAAATGCACATGTTACTTTTTCTTCTTTCAGCAAGATTACATTGAAGATCTTTCTAGAAGGTAGTTGCACCTTTTAATTTGTAGAGAGTTTTCTTTTAGCAACTCATTTGTTAGTGCTAAATTTTTCTATTCATTTCATTCTTTAAAAGAGTCTGAGATTAGTTTAGAGAAAAGGGAAAAACTTTACACTAATAGATTTTGGTGACTTTTCTGGGGAGATCATCTAAGAAAGACCAGGTTTGATATGTTCACATTCAATGATCAACTATGGTGTTACCTGCTAAAGTTATCCCTGGTCGACAAGAACTTCCTCCGATTTTGTAACTAGGCCTTGATTTCTTAGATACTCAAGAGGACATAATCACTGATCTTAATGTAGTAGCTTGGAAATTGAGAAGGAATGATCAACAATACCAGTAAGCAAGGCTAGTCCTTGAAGAGGAGGATGAAATTGGAGAATAGCTCAGAGGCATACCTATAGCCCAGGAGGCTGCTGTAGTAGACAGGGTAGCCTGAAGGCCCTAGATAAGTGATTCTTTTCATTTTTGCATCAAGTTCAATTCAATAAATTGGCTGAGAAAAGATTTATAAGGGGAGATAGAGCAAAGGGTCTTGTAGATTCTGATTTTGAAGATCTAGCAAAGCTTGATTTTAAACCCCAGACTCCTAGGAAAAGATAGTATAATACTACTAGTAGACCTTCTTCCCCCACTAAGTCTCCTCCTATAACTAATTTTAGTTCCTTGGTCTCACCAGGAACTGTAACTCCCACTTTTGTAAATTTGTAACCCTTGAACTTCATCTTACCCACTATGGCACATAATCAACCCTGGGGTGCTACTGTAGGACCTTTAAGTTTAGGAGAAAATCTTGGAAATGTACCTAAAGGTCATGATATCCTACCCAAATTTAGTGGTGATGGAAATAAAACCCCTGAGGATCACTTAAACACTTTCAATATAGCATGTGGAGTTTTAGCAGTGGGTACTCTAGATGTGGTCGTTAGGCTTTTTGTCTTGACCTTAACTGACGCTGGAGCTAAATGGTTTCACAGTCTACCACATGCATCCATTACTGATTGGGATTCTATGAAAATAGCATTTGAGACTAGGTTTAAATCAGTTGATGATGCAAATACCCTTTTGATTCAGTTAAGTCAAATGAAGAAGGAGATTGAGGTACCCATGAGAGAGTTTGTGGCAAGATTCAATAAGGGAATTCAAGTGATTCCAGTTGCTAGTAGACCCAATGATGAAAATAAAAAAGGTTTTTTCTTAAATGCTATGCCTCCTGATGTAGCAACTCATTTAAAATGAGCTAGACCAGCCACATTAGGAGCTGTTCAGACTCTTGCCATTGAACTAGAAGATGATCTCATAACAAGTGGCAGATGGAAAAAAGATGTTCAAGCATCTAACTCTCAACCTTCTACCTCCTCATCATCAGACCTTGTAATTCAATGCTGATGAATGACTTGATAACCATCAAGTGAAAATTGCCTAAAACTACTAGTCCCTATCAAGATATTCCACGTAAATACCCAACTCAGGGACCCTCAAACTTAGGAAAACAATTTAATTTGCTTCCTGCTCAGTAGAGACTGCAAATTGAACCTCCACCAAATAAAAGCAACATGTGTGTTTTCCATCTTACTAATGAGCATGAGGGAGATTCATGCCCTAAAAACATAAGACATTTATAGCTAGAAGTTGAGAAAGAAGCAACAACAAAGGTGACTATTGAAGATATATCCTCTGAGGTGCTTGGTGACTCTAGAAACTTTTACCTTAAATATGAATCAGACTCCGAAAGGGGTGGAGACATATTGGTAACCTTAGAGGATACCTCCTACTCAATATTAACAAGAAATCAGCATGGAGTAAAAGTGATTAATTGGGCAAATGTAGCAACCAAAGATAGTCAAAGTCAAGCTAGTGATCCTCCAAAGATCATGAAGGCGAACAGTCCAGAAGTGCAAGTCATGAAAAGGTCTGAATTTGACTCTCCTTTTAGTATAGTTGATTTTTTTAAAACTTCAAAAGTACAAATTTCTATTGCGGGATATTTGAAAATGAATCCCCAAGAATTAGATAAATTGGTCAGTTATGTCAAAGGCTCTTCTACTGAGCCTAAAGTCCAATAGACAAATCATGCATGTTTTAAAAGGCAGTCAAAAAAGAAGGAAGATATAGTTGAGCAAAAGCTTGCTGAGAAGCTCGTTTCTTCTTCCATTAGCCTAAAACCTGAACCATTTTATGTATCCCTATTCATTCATGGTTTCAAACTAAATAACTATATAATTGATTCAAGGGCATCAAATAATATAATGCCTTCATTTGTGGCCAAAGCATTAGATCTCCCTATGACTGATACCTTTGGACATTGCTATTCTATGGATGCAAAACAAGTCCCTCTCCTAGGTCAAATCAAAGATGCATAAGTTGCTTTAGTATCCTTTCTAGAGAAAAGATTGAAATTAACTATCCTAGTGGCTGATATTCCAGCCAGCTATGGTATGCTTCTTAGCAGAACCTTTTGTAAGGAGCTAGGTGGTGAAATAAAATTGGATTGGTCACAAGCCATAGTTCCTATATGAAACAAGAAAGTTACTCTCCTCCCAGAACCCAAATCTTAATACACCATCTTTCCCTCAAAAATCCTAAATCCTAGATCTTGTATCAAGAATTTGAGTTTGCTAATTATGTTATCCTATCAGAAGATAATGCCCCAATTCCCATGGTTGGAGATGAAGTTCCTTGGATTCTTGAATTTGATGGCAGTTGTTCCTTTACAGGCTCAAGAGTTGTAGTAGTTCTCATTTCTCCTACTGGATGCAAATTTCCTTTTTTGTACAAGCTTGAGTTTGAGAACATGAACAATACAACAACGTATGAAGCTCTACTATTGGGTTTAGAAGAAGAAAAAAGGAGGGGAATTAAACTTTTAAAGGCACATGGTGATGCTGAGCTGATTGTCAAATAGGTCAAGAACATGTTTTCAGTGAAAAATGAGAGACTAAAGCATTATAGAAATAGGATGTGGGATGAACTCAAGTGGTTCGAGGCCTTTTCCATTTAAGTGATTCCAAGGTAATATAGCTCAAGAGCAGATGCTCTTGTTGGGTCAGCATCTTTTCTCATACCACACCCAGACTTCACAGAAGATTGTTATACTATTGAAGTCATACATAGGCCCAGTGTTCCTAGTAATTCCTCTTCTTGGTAAGTATTCAAAGATGATGCTCACATAAATGAATTTTTGCAAGGTTTGGATAAGTTTTGAACCAATTATTTTGAAGGATCCGAGTCTGAATGCCATGAATTTTGTCTAGGGAAGGAATCCAACACTTCAGAGGAAGTGATTCAACTTAAATGAAACTCCATACCCAAAGGATTAGTGGAGTTAGAGAGGTTTTTTGATAGGAGATATTTTTATTTAAATTCATACGGCATACCAAATAGTTCTCCTTCAGGTGAATATGAAAAAATCAATATTGGTGATGAGTTCAATCTCAAGATGGTTAATTTAGGGGTGTGTTGTGATATTGGTGAAAAAGAATGCTTCACTAAGTTGCTGAAAGAATATGGTGATGTATTTGCTTGGACCTATGATGATTTAAAGAACTTCAAGCAAGGACAGTTTACACATCATATTCCCTTGAAGCTGGGCACAACGCCTTTTTGTCAAAAATTGAGAACATACAATCCAAAGGTGGCAGATGCCATTTTTAAGGAAATAGACAAGATGCTTCAGGCTAGAATTATCTTTCCAATACATCATTCCATGTGGGTGGCTAATATTGTTCCTATCTAGAATCAAAATGGAGAAATCAAAATATGTATGGATTTTAGGAACCTCAATCAGTGAAGCCTTAAAGATAACTTTGCCTTACCTACGATGGACCAAATTCTTCAAACTATAGCTAGCTCAGAGATGTTGTCTTTGCTCGATGGCTTTTTAGGCTACAATCAGATCAGTGTTGCAGAAGAAGACCAGCACAAAATAGTCTTCACCACACCTTGCGTCACATTTGCCTATATGAGAATGCATTTTGGCTTAATTAATGCTGGAGCCACATTTTAGAGGGCCATGAACTCCACTTTTAGCCATTTACTATATAAGACCATCACTATTTACCTAGATGACATGACAATTTTCTCTCAGAGGTGAAAGAAGCATCTAAAGGACATGAAAGAAGTTTTGCAGAGGTGTAGGGAGCATGGTGTTTCTCTGAATCTGAAGAAATCAATCTTTTGTGTGATAGAAGGTAAGCTGTTGGGCCATTTAGTTTCAAAGGAGGGCATTAAAATCAACCCAGAAAGAGTCAAAGCTATCCAACAGTTGTGTTTACCTATTAATTAAAAAGGAATTAAATATTTTTTCAGTCAAGTAAACTTCTTAATGAAGTTTTTACCTAATTTTGCCGAGACATCGAAACCAATGGTAGACCTGTTAAGTGAGAAGAAAAATTTCAAGTGGGATGAAATAGCTATTAAATCATTTGGTAAGATTAAGGAAGCCATAGCCAATGCTCTGACATTGATACATCTAGATTTCAAAAAAGATTTTATCATCTACTATTATGCATCAGAACACATAATGTCTGGGGTGTTGTTATAGAAAAATGATGATGGTGAAGAAGTGCCTATCTCCTTCATGAGTGTACTACTCAAGAAACATGAGTTATGCTATTCACAGATAGAAAAGGAGGCATTCATAGTAGTGAAAGTAGTTAAACAATTCAGATACTACATACTTCATTCACATTCTATGGTCTTTGTTCCAAATTCTACCATTAAGACCATCCTTACTCAATAGGAAGTTGTAGTGAATAATAGGGCTAGCTAGGTTGCAAAGGTATAGGAGTTTGATCTAGAAATTAAGCCAACAAAGCTAGTGAGACGACAAGGCCTATGTAAATTGATGGCTGAGAATCGAAGAACAAAGTTTACCTAATTGCCTCTTTGTAGCAACAAATGACTCATGGTTTTCAGAAGTAGCTTTCTTCCTAACCTACGAAGAGCCTCCAGAACACCTATTAGCTAAAGAGAGAAGAAATATGAGGTCGAAGACAATAGAGTATGTCATAGTAGATAATGTTCTATATAAAAGAGGATTGGATGGGATGTTTCTGCAGTGTGTTGACAAGTAACAACAGTAGAAGTTATTGCAGGTGTTTCACAACGAAGCATGTGGAGGTCATTATTCTTCCTTTATGATAGCCTTTAAAATCTTGAGAAACTACTACTATTGGCCTGGAATGTTTAAAGATGCATACAAATGGGTGGCAAATTGTGAGAAGTGTAAGCTTTCCTCAGGGAAACCTCAGTTGGCTGCTTTGCCATCAAGACTTGTAATTATCGAAGAGCCCTTCCAATAGTGGGGTTTAGATTTTATTGGTCTAATAAACCCAACTTCTAGTGTTAGACACACACATATTTTGACAACAACTGATTACTTTACCAAGTGGGTGGAGGCAATACCAGTCAAAGTAACTACATTTGAGATAGGCTGCATATTTTTAAAAGAAAATATTGTCACTAGATTTGGGGTCCCCTTAAAGATAGTGGCTGACAATGCTCATAATTTATCCTCTAGAGAGATTCAACTCTTTTTCTATGATCATGGTATAAATTTATCTCACTCTTCAGATTATTTCCTACAATGAAATGGCCAGGCAGAATCTACTAACAAGAACCTAGTCAACATCATGAAGAAACTGGTAGATGAGAAAGGAAACGACTGGCACAAGAAGTTATATGAGGCATTGTGGGTAGATAGGACCTCTCCAAAGAGGGATATTGGTATGACACCATTTGAAATAGTCTTTAGAGTTGAAGCACAACTATCACTTCCATTAGAGCTAGCCTCTACCAAGTTACAAAGGTGTGTTGAAAATGAAGTCTTCCAAAATTCGCTAAAGAAGAGAATTTTGTATCTGTCAAAAATTGAAGAAGAGAGGGAAGAATTAGTTGATCACATCACCAGCCATCATCTGAATGTGAAGGAGATTTTTGATCACTGTGCTAGGCCAAGGAAATTCATAGTGGGCGACAAGGTCCTTCTCTTAGACAAGTGTTGAGAGCCAAGAGGAGCACATGGTAAGTTCGAGTCCCTCTAGAAGGGACCATTTGAGATCTCTCAAGGTCTTGGTCCAAACATGTTCAAGTTGAAATATATCAATGGAGATGAGATGCCCCTATCCTATAATGGGCAGGATCTCAAGCTTTACCAGCTGTAAGTTTTTTCTTTTTGTTGCTTGTATATAAAGTTTCGGTTGTGTCTATAGGAGTAGAAGTTTTTGTTATGGTGAGTCGACCCATTCAAATAAAGTTTAAATTGTCTTATGAAATAGAGATTCTAGATTCATTCCTAGGTCCTGAGCAATCCTGGTCCCCAGTCAGAGCCAGTTGTTACCTTTGTTTTTATCAGATCTAGGTTATAGTCTTGGCCAGTTGGAGTTTCTATGTCAAAGTTGAACTTGAACTTTTTATAAGTTGGTTCAAGTTCAAGTTCAACCCATCATCGCTTTCGAGTCATAAAATGCTCATGCTTGCCTATCCCACAAATGTTTGTCAGTCTCAAAGATGAATCTAAACTTGAACCTAGTCCTGAACCTTAAGTTAGTTCAAGTCCAAGTTCACGGTTGTAATATGACAATTTATGCATGAAGAATTCAGCGGGATTGTTTTTCTTTTCCAAAAAGCAGTTTTCTATTTTGTAGCGCTCCGATTGGTTGTTAAGTTTTGGAAACTATTGTACAAGATGCTCTTATTCAATTTGATGGCTCATCCATGTGAAAGATTGGAAATGACAGTTGGCAGCGTGACGTAGAGGGAGCCATTAATTTTTAGATATGTTGATCTAGGATTTTCCTTGGGAATTGAGTTATTTGTGCTGAAATACTTGGTGGATTAATTTACCTTAGCTGTACATGTCAAATCAATCATTCCACCATTAAATCATTTATTATGGACATGCTTCAAAGATTTATTTAGGATTGCAAGGCATTTGTGAATAAATGAAAATTGATTAAGGCTTCTCTGTTAATAATTTTGTCTAGAGGTGGAGAAGGAGCGATGGAACTGGTGGTCCAATTTGTAGAAAATTGGTGCTTGGGAAAGTAGTGAGTTAGACTTCCCCTTTGTAGTTTTCAGATTATAGAGGCTCCTTCTATGTTGCAAATCTTTTCCCTTCATATTGATAAGATTCCATTGTTTCACCCAAAACTTCTGAAAGAGGAGAGTAGAACCCACATGTTAGTTTCCCTTCTAGACATAGGGGATACCTTCTTGTTAAATGTAAACCTAGGCAAGCTTTGTGATAGGGCTCAAAATGCTTTTGATGGTTCCTTTTCTAGGAAATTGGTAGGAAGTGGACTTTTAGAGGCTGTTGCATTTCCTCCAACTTTAATTTGCCTCGAACTGGTGTTAGAATGTGCTAATAAGTATGATGCTAAGAATAGGTGCATTAAGGATGTGTCAAGGGAGATTTTGGTTAAAATTAGTAGAGAAACAATAATGGCATCCTTGTGAATTCCAGATAAGGAATTGTATGAGCCATGGACTTTTGTGAAAGTAGAACACGTGTATGAGGCAGAAAATAAAAAGTACAGCTCCTCCATAGCCCGAGTATGGCTTGTGAAACCATAGAAGGGCGGATCTAGGTTTCCAAAGCCTTTGAAAATTGAGTACCTCTATAAAGACATAGTTGATATGGTTCTCCTTTTAAATAGGGTGAAAGGTAATCCCCATGCATTTCATTGGGAAAATTGGATGTTCTATTTTATCTAGAAGATTATAGAGGGAGATAAATTTATTGACTTGGCTGACCTAATAGCAGAGAAGCTCCATAGGGAACTCTTAAATGTCACTAATTTATCTACATTTTATATGTCCTCCTACTTGATTTATGTCTTACCATGTTGTCGGGCTTGGGAAGGGTTACCTCATGAATTGTGGACAAATGATATGAGGGTATATGATTTCTTCACATGCTTATGGAAGGAGAGGTTTCCCAGTGTTTTCAAAATGGTAAATGATAGATTTTTGGGAAAGTTGGTGTTTGAGCTATGAGGTAAAGAAAATTCTAGACTTTCTGAAGAGGTCAAATAGGTAATCAATGTTTACAGCTATCATTTCTTATAGTTCTCAAGATTTACTTATCTCAGGGTAGGAGCATTTGATGAAGAACCTTTGAAACTCCCCAAATTTTGTTTAGATGATATAGTCTTGATGGAGGTATGTAGGTAGCTTGTTCTATTTGAGAAAAAGGCTAGGACCCAAAGGAAATCCCCTGGTATTCTTTTCCTGATTGAGTTAGGGCATTATAGATGCAAAAGTTTTTAGGATGCTTTGGCTGTGAAAGAACTAAATGTTTTCTACTTGCAGATTGATATTCCCATGATTAATTTTGACTACAGAGGCTTTGCAGGAGCCAATATCAATGTACCAAAGACATTCATGCATATTCCTAAGTTATAAGATTTTTGGGCTGGCCATTTTGATGAACTAGAGGTAAGGAAGAGGTTGTGGTCTCGGTTAAATTTGAGCTAGATCATTAATTTCAAGCTAGATATGAATACGGATGGGATAGAGTAAGATAATGAGGTTGATGTTTTAGATTCTCTATACTCAGAGAAGGTTGAAGCTATCCCTATCCTTGAGTTCAATTGGTTGGAGTTAGAAGAAGATGATCTGCGTAACAAAATGAAAATATTTATTGAGAGAATAGAGGCATGGTTGTTGAAGACAAGGGGTTCCTTTTCTCCTTTGTAGTCTTCTAAAAGACAAGTAAAAACCAAAAAGAGGCATTTAGCAAAGAATAATTCTATTTTGACTAACTTAAGTGTTGATGAACCTTGTGTAGGAAAAGCTAAACCTAAAGTCAAACTTGAACTTGAACCAATTTCTTCACAAGTTCAAGTTCAAGTTCAACACCCAGCTGAACCTAAAGTCTGAGTGACCTGATTGAATGTAAGGGTAAAGGAAAAGTCTTAGAGGTAGAAAGCTACTCCCAACCTTATCATGGATTTAGACCCTTCAAATCTTAATTTGAAGGTAGTCCCAGTTGAGGACCATAGTGTACCTAAGATGGTGGATGATCAATAGACACGATAGAAAATAGAGGATGCTCCTATGGAATCATTGGATCTTCTCAGTAAGTATGACATGTAGAAGAAATATTCTACTATCCCACCATGGTTGGAGACCCCTGCAACCAAGAAAAGGAACATGGTTCCTCTATCAGTGCTTATTGACGATGTGGTAAGAAAATATCTAGGAAAAACTTGTAAGGTTAAGAAGGCAAAAATGGAATCAATGATTGATTTCGACAAAAATAGTGCACACTGGATAGCAGAGATTGCAAAGCTTGTGGATGATAAAGTTGAAGAAGAGACCTTAGCTCAAGATTTTCAAATATCCAAGGTAGATTTAGGAAAGGACACCAAAGCCGCTGACATGAGATTTTTTGATGTGTCAAATAAAAAGATTACCTGTAGGATCTGGAAAGATGCCAGGGATAAATGGGACACGAAAGAGGAAATAAAGAGTATGTCTCAATATATCAATGCCATCTAGCATCCTGAACCATTTCCCCTAAATGAAATGTTAGCCTCTATTGACATGAAGTCTCTTGATAATCAACACTTTCTTGACCAGGTTCAAAGGAGCAAAGCAGTGAGTAAAGCATTTGATGACTAGATAGAGCATGTGAAATCAGAGGTTGTCAAACTATTAAGTCATCTAGATCAAACCCACAATGAAGGAGACCACTTGATGAAGAAAATAGAAGCTAGCATTGAAGAATGGGAGCTGGAGAAAACTACCTAGGTTAGAGAACTCCATAGGATTGAAGAGGTCGAAGAATACGGTTTGCAAAAGTTCCTTATGGAGAAAATAGTGCCAAGGCTGAGTGATGAAGTCCTTTATGTTATAAAGGAGTGTATTGAGTGGAGAAATGAAGCTATAGTCATGGGAATTACTAAAGTCAAGGACCTCATGCAGGGCCTTAAAATAATAAATGAGATTATCTCTAGTGATATTAAATGGATTAATAAGCGGTGTTAGGAATCTCAAGGGGAGTCTGATAAATAGATTGAACAGGTAATCAACGATATAAATGCCTAGTTCAATGAACTCAAAAGCATGAAGGCACCTACGAATGAGCATTTTACAAAGTTTGCACGGATAGAATCAATGATGATCCTTCAGCAAAGTCATTTGGTTATGCACAAAGAAAAGGTAGCTGAGATCAGTAGGGAAAAGGAAGTTTGGAAACAAAGAATTGATTTTATCAGTTTGCCACATCAATCGATAATATCCACATTTACAGCTGCATTTGAAGAATGGAAAGCAGTGCGACTTGTAGCAACTTCAACTCCTTAACTATTCAGGACACCTGGCTAATTTTGGAAGGCATTTTTTCTCTCAATCCATTTTTTATGCTTAATGCTTAGGACAGTTATTAGAAGTTATTAGAATTTACTTTCAAGTAAGACAATTTTACTAAGTTACTTGTTGAAGCCTTGTGTGGCTACTTATGCAAAAACTTTAAACTGTTTATGGGTTCGGCTCTCTGAGTTTGAGAGAAACCATTTTCTGAAAACTTGTCTTCAAGTTTTTCTAAAGACTTATATTACAAAATATATGCATATCTTGTGGTATTGCATATATATTTAAGCTTTAAAATGATAAATACTATTGTTTATCTGATGTGATTTGTTTTCTTGAGGAGATAAATTATGTTGGTTAGTGCTTGGCTATGATATAGTTGGATTCTATACTTAGAAGTGACAGAGAGGATTATTATTGAAGTTTAGATTCAAGTGATTTATAGTTTGAGATTGATATAGAAGTAGATATTTTCTCCAAAAGCTACACATTCTTTCTGTGTTGATGGACTGAATGTTTCTCCTTAAGCATTTTTTGGTTAAAAATGCACATGTTACTTTTTCTTCTTTCAGCAAGATTACATTGAAGATCTTTCTAGAAGGTAGCTGCACCTTGTAATTTTCAGAGAGTTTGCTTTTAGCAACTCATTTGTTAGTGCTAAAGTTTTCTCTTCATTTCATTCTTTAAAAGAGTCTGAGATTAGTTTAGAGAAAAGGGAAAAACTGTACACTAACAACTGTTGACATGGCAAGAGGATTGTGTGGCACTACATGGTAGTCATGTGTGTGAATTTGACTAGATCACATGGTGTTTTCTAGTTGGGCCATGCTAGTGTCTACGTTGAAGTCACATAGGTGTGGATGTTTCATCTAAGCTGGTCAGACAAACAGAGATACTCTGTTCGGGTGAGCCGAGTTGTTCAAGTGAGTGAAGATTCTTGAGTAAGCCAATTAGGGGTCTAAGGTTAGTGAGATGAGCTGCTCAGGTGATCTAATTTATTCCAGTAAGTCAGGATAGATTCTGATCTTGGAGATCTGAGTGTCTTGGGTGAGCTAATCAATTCTGGTTGTCAAAGCTAGATTCTAAGCTTGGAGAGCCAAGCTGCTCAGGTTATTCAAACTATTATTTAAGCTCAGTAAGTCAAGCTGCTAGGGTGTGTTTATCTATTCTAGTGAGTTGAGTTGTGTCTTGAGCTTGGTGAGGAAAGCTAGGCATAGTATGGGTGTTTAATCCCACATTAAGGACATGAGTGATATTTTCTAAATAAATTCCCAATGTTGCAATGTGATTGTTAGTTGAGAGGCCACTAGGGTACTTGTATTGAAGCCACTAAATATGTGATGAGGTTTCCAAGTTTTGTTGTTAGTGCTTGGATTGCTTGAATGACATGTCACAAGTCAAGGCTTGATTGACCAGTCTGTGGTCTTTCGTACTCTATCCTAGAAATATTCTCTATCACCCTAGAACTGTTAAAGGCCTAACACACCAATATTTTTGTAGAAAAAATATAATTCTAAAAATAGGAAAAATTGCAGATCCAAAAAATCAATTGACAAAATTTAAAAGAAATTTTGATATGAAACCAAATTTTTCAAAAAAAACATTACCCAATTGGAGATCGGGCCTTAGAGGTCTGATTTGGAAAAAACAATTGGCTCTAATTTGACTTTTGCCCAAGGTAGGAAAATCTATACTCTAAATTCACTGGAATGGCTATCTTGATCCAATGGTTAGGTCTGAGCTTGCTCAAAATGCTCCCAAAAGGTGCTAATCCTAGATTTCATTCACAACCCTCCAAAATTTGAAGTAACAATAACTCACCAATGACTATGCAATGAAGACTCCTATTGCTCTAATACCATGTAAGAATTTTCCTAAGGAAATCAAAGTAATACAAAGATCTAGAAGCTCAATACATAGCACAAATAACAAAGACAAGATAATATGATCAAATGAATAACTCAATAATGATCAAATGATAATGGATACTTACATATTTGATGTTCTCTAATATATAGGTAATGGATGATAACTATAATATATGCAAATGATGATCTATCAATCACACTAGGCATAATCACATGTCCACCAAAGGTGTTCATCCTCCATTGTACATGAAAGTATGTTAAACATGTGCAACAATGAGAGGATGATAATGTGATAAGAGTGCAAAAGGTGGATCTCACATAAAAAGAAGTATGAGATGAAAACTATCACCACCTAAAGTGGAAATCATATTACACCATGTGCTAAAATAAAATGTAAACTCCTAGGTGTCTCAATGACAACTTATGTGCAAACACATTATCATAAGTAAACTTAAGTAAAGTGTAATTAGTGAATACTTAATTACACCAACAACATTATATATAGGAGAGGTAGGAGAAAGGTCACTAGGGTCATAGTACTATAGATATAGGCATGGAAGAATATCCCTATAGCTCACTTAGTGACACAGGTTTCTCAAGTAGTGAGTATGCCTTATATTTTATGCTACAGAGGTTACATCCATCAACCTAATTTGGGAAAGAGTATTTTTTGGCACTAATAGTTAGATTATCTATCTTATGTAGTGTTGTTTCCATACATAAGGTATGAGGGATGGCTAGGATCAACCTAGGAACTATCATACATATTCTCCAGCATGCCACTGATTGGTAGGTATGTTTCTATTATATTTGAGGTTCTATTATTGTTGAATTTTCTAATCTTTTTATTCTTTTATGCTTTAGTCCTTATATGCATCATGATTTTGAAAGTATAATCCTATAGTCAATAAGTTTTGTATCAGTGGAGTCGTGTGATAGTTCAGTCAGAGGGAGGATACATCGAACAAGTTTGCAACATACACTTAGTTTCCTGATTAGGAGGATAAATGGGTGCCATGACCTATCTGTGTAGTATTGTATAGGAGCTTAGAGATTTGATTGGGGTCAACTAGGAATACCTATCTAATATTATAGATTCTAACATCATCCCTACTAAATAGATGAAAATTTGCATCACCACTATTCAAATGTAATGTGGAAATGTATGGGGGAAATATGAGATCCACTCCCAAATCCAAATTCCTAAGGGAGAGATCCAATTTGATCAACCAAAAGGTTAATGCATAATCGAATCAATCTATGGAGAATATGAAAGGTAGAGAAAAACCCTATATTTCCCTATGGTTGAATTATGTTTGAAATATGAAATAATTGAAATACAAATACTAACCTCAAATTAGGGAAAATCTAGAAAATGCCAATTTTTTTTATGTTTGTGTGTACTTTCAAGCAATTCTGCAAACTATATCAGACTGGAAATGCCAAGATGAAGAAAACCCAAAAATCTTTCATCTTTCTGATGGTAGGTAGTCTTTGACCCTCATAAAAGGTCAATGGCTACATTATTTATTTGAAGATTGATTCTGACTTTGTTCGCAGATCTCAAAAGTTTTTCAAAAAGGGTATCCAAATCTACTCTCAGATCTGAAATTCCACACCTGTACTTGCAAGAAAATGGGGTTTTTATTTGTATCGGGGGTATGCCTTGGTCACACCCCGGTTTGGAATCAACCCTTAATATTGAAATTGAAATGGAGAATGCTAGCAAGTAGTAGAAGTAGATCTAACAATGAAGCTATAACATTCAATAGAAATGCAATTGTATTTGAAATGTAATCAAGTATGTTGATATGAAAGCTTGAACATAACATCAATAAATGTAAATCAAACCTCCATGATTGTATGCTTGGAATCCACCTTGAGAGAAGAAATGAATAGATCTTGAAGATGGACAAAGGATCTTGAAGGAAGATCACACCACCATGATGGCTAGATCTAGGGTTTGAATGATGAATCTTGAATGCTTGAACCAAATCCCTTCAATGGATTGAATGCTTGAATCCTTGATCTTCAATGAAGAACTTGGATGGATAAGAGGACTTGAATTCTTGAACGGATACTTTCTTGAATGTGAATACCTCCTTGAGAGCTCTTGATCATGAAATTTTTCTTGGAGAATAATGGATTGCAATTTCTTGAGATGAGATATGTGAAAATGAGAGATGAAGGCCTCCTTTTATAGTGAACTAGGGCACAATCCTCTAGAGGGGCCACCTTGGAGAATTAAATCCCAATTAGGTCCTAATGTTTAGAAATTATACCTAGATTAAATTTAATTTGAAGATTTACCATTCTGAAACCTGAAATGGCTGACTCAGAGGTGGGAAAACAAATATCCTTGAAACCTGACACCCAGAAATCAAGGAAATTTGAAATCAGGATAGTGGGTCAAGGATGAGCTTGGGACTAACTAGGTCAGGGTCAAGGTCAACTTTGACCCCATAAGGTCGACTTTGACCTTATGGTCAAAAACCTCAAAATCCTGACCTAGAATTCTAGGAAATGCAAATTGAAATGGAAATCAGGGACATATAGCAGCAAAACAAGTATGATTTGAGCAAAGAGATGATTCAAGGTGCTTGACATGACCCATACCACATACTTAGAAGGGTAAATGCTCTTAACATGGAAGTGCTTCCATTTTAAGACAATACATTAAGCCCCCACTTTAGCAAGAGTATGGACTCGATGCAAACTTTTGGTAAAGGAGAAAGAAGAAGAGATCCCAATGGATTCAAAACCAGATAGAATGACACTTAGTTAGGGACACAAGCCCCCAGAATAAGGATTATAACTCAACATACATGCATGAGAATGATAAAAAAACAAGGGTTAGGACTAAATAACTCAAATCAATTAGCATAAGAAACCTTGCTAAGAAATATTTCTCATACTAATATCATATTTGGAAAGCTATCATAAAATCATAAATGATTGCATAAGAAAGATAAGAGAAACACTATAAATAACATACCTTCATGATCCTGTCCTACTAGCATGAAAGTGAAAAGGGAGAAAGGGGAAAAGAGTGATTACCTCACCTAGTAAGATGCCCACCTTACTATGAATCACCCTAGAGGGAGAGCCCAACAGCTTCACCCATAAATTGTGCTTGCAATTGTAAAGTGTCTCCTGACAGCTTTTGGAATACTCATAGATCCACCTTCTTGTATCACTATGAATATGAAATGCATGTCTCCTTAGGATTTAGCTAGTTATGTGTGTTACTTTCAGAAGATTTAGCATATAGATGCGTGTCTTTTTAGGATTTAGCAACTTATGTGCGTTACCTTCCAAGATTTAGCATATGGAAAATTTTATGAAAAATGTGTCTCCTCAGGATTTAGCAACTTATGTTTGTTACCTTTAGAAGATTTAGCATATAAATGCATGTCTCTTTAGGATTTAGCAACTTATGTGCATTACCTTCCAAAATTGAGCATGTAAAAATAAAAAATAAAAAACTATAGTACAAGGGAGACCCTATATATGCCTATATATGCCCCCCTCCTTGATATGGAAAAAACATACTATTTTGACATGTTAAGGAAAATAAAGAATAAGGATAAATCCTTCTTCAACATCAAGACAATATCCACAAACAATACCCAATCCAAGCCAAGAAGGTCACAACTCCTATGAGGCCATGGAAGGGACAAATGTAAAGAGATATCATGCAAGAAGTGAAAAGAAAGTAACCCTAATGAGGGATAGCACACTATTCAATTTCCAAGGTGAGAGATATATCAACCATGGAAACCCAATGTCAAACAAAAAAGGAGGTTTTTATTAAGGACATTTATCCTCAATGCATGCAAACTAAAATTTTTCATGTATGATTGGATATCACATAATAGATAGATATTGCTTACCCTTGGAAAGAGGTGAATCCCAGAAAGATAGAAAAGAAGGAGATGGCATCCTTTCCCACCAAGTGTAGGAACAAGGATGGAAGAGGATACCTACATCACAATGGAAGGAGATATCCTATTTACAATAATGTAAACCATATTCCTAGTGAGGGATATTGACCCCTACATCCAAGAGTATAGATAATTGTGAAAATGATATGTCACTCATGGAAAAGGATCCTCAAAGAAAGAGATCTTATCAACAAGACTCCCACCAAAGAGGAGTACTTTAGATAAAATATCATCTTTCAACAGTGGGAACAAAGATTCAATCACCAAGCCGTTTACAAAGAAAAGGAAGAGGAATCTTTGGAATGAGGGAAACAACTCTAACACCAAAGAAAAGGTGAGAGTTTATAAAGAACATAATTTGCAACATATAGAAGATGTCACGACTTAGGACAACAACTTATCATATAAGAAATTTATCCATAGTCAAAACATCTATCAATATGTTGAAAGAATATTTCAATATAAACAAATACCACTAAGCTAAGGAAAGAAGTTCCCTAAACAAAGAGAAAGAAAGAGGTATTTTTCCCCTAGAGATAGAGACAAGGGATACCTTCACAAAAAAAATGTCTTAGAAAAGATATCTTGAAAAGAAAATATAGATTCTATGGATGATTAAAAACATAATGCAAAGCCATAGAAAAATAGGAGAGAAAGAATACCAATTAAGCCCAAAATAAAAGACCCAATGGATTCTAGGAGACTAGATGAAGATACACCTCTTGTCCCCTAGTCCTGAGACAAGAGGGGAAGAATATCTAAATTATATCTAAAGGAGGGGAATCCCCTATATCAAAATTATGAAGGAATTGTAAAACTGCACGAGAATGAGATATAATTCCTAAAGTAACTCTTTCTCTAACATATAACTTGAAATGTTTACAATCACCAAGTAAATTTTTGTTACTATAATGAAAAGGACATTTGTATTTGTATAGAGCATCTATCGGCATAGGTCTAAATATTTTTTCCTTGGAATTCATTAGCTCAACATACACCTTCTTAGCCACTTCTTGATGAGTATTAGGGTTATCTAATATAGGTGTAGGGAGAATAATGTGAAGAGGAGGATGATGGTCAACACCACCTATCTTGACTTGAGATTTTGAACATCCAACACCATACATATCTAGTCTAGGGGATATATGAACTAGAAACCTAATACCATGCTCATTAACTCCAAGCCCTAAACCTTTATAACCTTGTTTAGTCACCATATTATATCTGGTAGTGTACATATTATGTAAAGATTCTACAGGAGGTGATTGTTTACCATGTTCATAAGTAAAGGTTGTATAAGGTGGGATAATAGGTTTTGAAGAAGTTTCTTTACCCTTTCCTTTAATATCATCATGAATTGGAGGAGAAGGTAAATCAAAGAAATCTTGCACATCTACATCCTATGCTATAGCTTGAATCCCATCATAAATATAGAAAGAGTGAGGATTAACAAATGGAGAATTAGGTATTAGATTAGGATTGATAGGATTAGGATTAGGATTGATAGGATTAGGAAGATTAGGAGATGGTGTATCATCTACCAAATTCTTTAGATAATCTAAAAGATTATTAAGGATACAACATAAATCCCTAAGAAAGGTTTTAAACATAAGCAAACTAATGTCGGTCAACTTCACAAAAGCATAGGGAAGAGCAAAGTGAAGGGTCATCAACATAATGAAGTGAATGAAACTTTCATAAATATCATAGGTATTATAAAGAGATGCTAAAGGAAGGGTAATAAAGAACATGACCACACACCAAAGCATCTTAACAACAACCATTAAAAGTGAAATATTTTTGTATTTTTGAATTTAAAATGCAAGAGCATAAACTAGATCTAATCTAAAAGAAAGAAAAGATCTAAAATGTAACACAATAGGTCATCTAATTCCACAAAAGAAAAGGGGTAAGTATGTCGGGCTCACCAAAATTAATAGTGAAGGTGAACCAAAAAGAAAGAGAGTAAGCTAGTCGGGTTCACCAAAATGAATAGAGGAAAATTGGCATCACCACTATTCAAATGTAATGTATAAATGTATGGGGGAAATATGAGATCCACTCCCAAATCTAAATTCCCAAGGGAGAGATCAAATTTGATCAACCAAAAGGTTAATGCATAATCAAATCAATCTATGGAGAATATGAAAGGTAGAGAAAACCCCTATATTTCCCTATGGTTGAATTATGCTTGAAATCTAAAATAATTGAAATACAAATACTAACCTCAAATTAGGGAAAATCTAGAAAATGCCAATTTTTTATGTCTGTGTGTACTTTCGGGCAATTCTACAACCTATTTTGGACTGGAAATGCCGAGACGAAGAAAACCCAAAAATATTTTATCTTTCTAATGACAGGTAGTCTTTGACCCTCATTAAATGTCAAAGGCTACATTCTTTATTTGAAGGTCGATTCTAACTTTCATCGTAGATAACAAAAGTTTTTTGAAAAGGGTATCCAAATCTACTCTCAGATCCAAAATTTTGCACCTGTACCTATAAGAAAATGGGGGTTTTGTTTGGATGGGGGGTTTGCCTTGGTCAAAACCTAGTTTGGAATCAATCTTAATATTGAAATTGAAATAGAGAATGCTAGCAAGTAGTAGAAGTAGATCTAAAAATGAAGCTATGACATTCAACAGATATGCAATTGTATTTGAAATGTAATCAAGTATGTTGATATAAAAGCTTAAACATAACATCAATAAATGTAAATCAAACCTCCATGATTGTATGCTTGGAATCCATCTTGAGAGAAGAAATGAATAGATCTTGAAGATGGATAGAGGATCTTGAAGGAAGATCACACCGCCATGATGGCTAGATCTAGGGGAAGAATGATGAATCTTGAATGCTTGAACCAAATCCCTTCAATGGCTTGAATGCTTGAATCCTTGATCTTCAATGGAGAGCCTGGATGGATAAGAGGACTTGAATGCTTGAACGGATGCTTTCTTGAATATGAATACCTCCTTGAGAGCTCTTGATCAAGAACATTTTCTTGGAGAATAATGGATTGCAATTTCTTGAGATGAGAAGTGTGAAAATGAGAGAGGAAGGCCTCCTTTTATAGTGAACTAGGGCACAATCCTCTAGAGGAGCTACCTTGGAGAATTAAATTCCAATTAGGTCCTAACCTTTAGAAAATATACCTAGATTAAATTCAATTTTAAGATTTACCATTTCGAAACCCGAAATGGCTGACCTAGAGGCGGGAAAATAAATATCCCCGAAACCCGACACTCATAAATCAAGGAAATTTGAAATCTGGACAAGGGGTCAAGGATGAGCTTGGGACTGACCAAGTCAAGGTCAAGGTCAAATTGACCCCATAAGGTTGACTTTGACCTTATGGTCAAAAACCTCAAAATCCTGACCCAGAATGCTAGGAAATGCAGGGTGAAATGGAAATCAGGGACAGATAGAAGTAGAACAAGTATGATTTGAGCAAAGAGCTGATTCAAGGTGCTTGAAATGATGCAAACCACTTACTCAGAGGGATACATGATCATAACATGGAAGTGCTTCCATGTTAAGATGATACACCTACATATAAACAACATCTTATTCACCATCCCTTATTGAGGTTCACCAATCGAGCTCGAAAAGTCCCCAGAGTAGATGAGGAGGAGACAGATGATGATCCACAAGGAAGAGGAGCTAGGAGAGGTACTAGTAGAGAGTAGAGGGGTCATAAAAGAATTCCATCTAGGGGAGAGTAGTAGAATGCCATGCAGGGGGAGAGGATGCTTAGGGTTGCTAGGATTTTTTTTACTCCAAAGGAGGGGTTGTCGGAGGAGGAGGAGAGGTTGGTGAAGTGAAGAGTGGACCAAGGAGACCTCCTAAGGAGAGACCACTATGGAATAATCTTCAAGAATGAGTGGGATCCTATAGAGGATGTAGGGGTAGAGGCACAATGGTGGAGGTAGCACAAGGCACTAATTCTTATAAGATAGAACAACTTGGGCAAAATCTTGTAGTGTCTAGGACATAGGAGGTAGTGTTGGAGGCATAGCTAGAAAATAGAGATAGGAAGATGTTGGAGTTGTAGAGTATGCACAAATAGATCTAATAGATAGCCATGTATTAGGATTTGAGTTCTTTATATTATTGCACATTTTATATCAGATCAGTACCTATTGTAGCTAGAGCACCATCATACATACAAGTCAGTGCATAGTCTGAGTGAGCCATGTTGGTGTGTGCTAAAATGTCATCACACTTCTATGAGTCATTATATCTAAGATTACTCAAGAATGATGTCTCAAATAGTGACTCATAGCTCTGTATTCATGGAGTGTAAGGATTTATGATGGAGGCCCTCAGACTAGACCTAGTTTGTGCCCATGAAAGTACACCATAAAATGAGAGATTCAAAGAGGAAAAGAAAGAATGCTAGTCTCCATGATCATCAAATATGTATGCAAATGAAAATGAAAGCTATTCTATATGATAAAAATGCATGAAAGCAAACTAATCTATAAAAAGAAATGCTTATGCAAGATTATTCTATGAAAGGAAATATGAATCTAATCTAATATGCAAGTGCAAGATTAATCTAAATGGATTGCCATGGGGCATGAGAGAAGAAAACAAGAAAAGAGAAGTAGAAATGTTCAAGCTCAAGTGCTCAAATTCTTCTCCAAAATTTCTCTCCAAACGTGTAGCGTAAAAATATAAAAATCCTGTATATCCTAAAATGAGAAGGAGAAGGGCTCCTTTTAAAGAGAAATGAACAGTCAAGATTAAGAGGAAAAAAGAAATGAACAATGGTGGAGATTAAATCTTAGTTGATCCATGTGCTCAAGATTCTCAAAAGGCAAAAAGATGAAAAAGGCCCACCACTTAAAAGTATGTTCATTCAAAGTGGAGAGAAAAAGTAATTTTTATTTATTTTTTATTTATTTTATTTCCTTTTTCAACACAAAGAGATATTTTAAGTGGGGGATTTTATTAAAAGGATGATTTTATTTAATTAAAAGGGAAGTTTTTCTTTTAATTAAATGAGGCTTAGGATAAAATGATCAAACCTTAGGAAATATTGAAATAATTAAATTAATTACGATTTGATCAAGGAAATTGATTTGAATGAAAATATTGCTAGGCATTGATTCAGGAAATTGATAAATTGGTTCCATCATTTGATAAATTGAAGAATGGGGCCCAAAGTCTAGGTGACCATTTTAGGGTGCATACAGTCAGCACTAGAACCTATAAGAGAGGATGCCCTTCCTCTTCCACCCCAAGATCAGGAAGAAGGAGGGAGTCAATTTTCATATCTCCTTTTCTCATCTTATCACCTTCTTCCCTTTTGATGTGCTCATTATTATATCTTCATCGAGGATGGACCAGATTTGTACTTGAGACATTTCTTATTGTTTGATATCATGGGATATTTTTTTATACCATATTTTTGAGAGATGTATGACAGATACATTTTTTATTACAGGTTTTGTCTCATGCTTTTTCTCTTCATTGATGTCTTGTGATTTATCTTTAATAATGATATATTGTTGATAGATTCTCAGGTATGATACTAGTGATAGATGAATCTCTTTATGCTTATATTGATATATCTCATATCACATTGATATATCAATGCTATTGCATAGGGTATACATAAATTTTTTATGATACCATTACATTCATCTCTTATGCCATGTATGCTCTAATACATATTTCTTGTATCATGTTGTTCTTTTCCATACTCATCTACGTATGTGATGATTAAAACTTAGTACTCTAGGACCCTTCTATGATGATACTTACCTTGATTTTTGTATATACTAGTCAAATTCAATGAAAGAATGTTTAAATTTTCTCACCTCAGCAAGGAGAAAAGGAATGATGGCTCAAAGGAAACCAAGACCTAAGAATACTATGCAACCCCAACATGAAAAATGAAACCTAACACATGAATCAAGTCACTAATCCTTTAGCCATTTGTTTATCTTGATTTGATCATTTCAGGGATATTGAGGTTGATAAAAACTTCATTTGTGTGAGAAAGACCATATAAATATATGAATATGACCCTATCAGATAGATGTAGAAATCACATGTAAGCATTGCGTCACAAGATTCAAAATGACCTAAACATTGTTTCCAGTTTGATATTGTAAGATTTTACTTTTACCGAGGCACATTATGCTAAGATAGCCATGAGTGTCATCTTATATAGAAAACACCAAAAATAGACAAGGAGATAGTTACAACCTTATCTAAGTCTCCAGATAAAGAAGTTCGGGGTATGTACAACATTCCAATTGTGATGGAGGTTGTTATCACTTATAACCATTTTACTTAGGCAATGTAGGCTCATCAAAACCATTCCACATGACAAAATTAGAAAAACAATGTTATTCCCCCATTCATGAGCTTGAAGTCATGTAGACATCATCGAGTGATCTTAGAAGACATAAGACGAAAAAATCAATGATAACAAACAACACACAAGAAAATAAGTTTTAGTTTTCTAAGTTTCATGTTTTTGTTGGGTGTTAAGGAGCACCTTTGTACTTGTATATTAAAGTGCATGTGTGATGTGAAAGTATATGATTAGATATGTGTTAAGAGACACAATGATGTTTAGATAGGTAGTGTTAAGAAACATTGTAGCATTAGGGTGTTCAGAAACACCAATTTATGTGTTAGTAGAAAATTATCCATCAGGAAGGACTGACATACTGACTCGGGTTAAGCTCAAGAGATTGATCAAGTGGAAAAGTTCTAACAACATTGACAAATAGTGGAGATTTTCTCCCAAGTGGTAAATAATAACCAAGGACAAAACTAAGACTAACTCTAGTCCATGACAACACAAATGAGACAAAGGGCCATGAATGAATGTAAAAAGCACAAGAGCTCAACCATGCATTGATAGATGAAGTGTTGGTTAAAAGTGACACCTATTTTCCATGTTTTCACCACTTGGAATTATTTTATTTTTTCTACCAAGGCACCCGTTTGAAGATTTTCACCAAGGAACTTTTTCCATTTTTTTATTTTTGTGTTCTTTTTTTTTTCACTTTTTTCACTTTTTTTGTATTTTTGAGATTTTTTTATTTTTTGGATTTGTAAAGGTGCCTATTTACTATGTTTTTAGCAATATGATTATTTTTTTAGGATTTTTTTATAATTTTTAAGATTTTTTCGAGACTTTTTATAATTTTTAGAATTTTTTCAGGATCATAAATTATTGTACAAGATGCAGAATGTTTAACCTTTAAACCAATTTAGGTGGAGAGTATTGATAGGCTCTAACACAACTTCTCCATTTAGAATATCCATCTGATAAGATCCTAAACTAAATGTTGCAGTACTAAAAAAAGGAACCAGACAATTTTCAAACTTGTCTTTTTGTTCTCTATATTGTTGATTATTTTGGTTCTCTCTTAGAATGATGTCACCAACCTCAAAGTCATGATGACATACCTTTTTGTTATAGCCTTTAGACATTATCTTTTGGTAGATCCTTCAATTGTCAAATGTTTTCTTTCTACACTCGTCAAGTAATTCTATCTCTTGAAGTTGAGAGATTCTATAATCTTAATTTGTGAGAAGTCTATGTATAAATACCCTAAGTCAAGGTTTTTTACTTCAATTTGTAAGACAACTTCAGAAAAATAGACTAGTGAGAATGGTATAGCACTTGTAGGTGTTCTGATGCTTTTTCTATAATCCCATAAAGTTGGATTCAACTACAAGTGCAAATCATTTCCATATTTGCTAACTATTATGTGGAAGATATGAAGGATTTTTTTATTTGAAGCTTATTCCTTTCCATTCCCTTAAGGATAGTATATAGAATTGGAGTTATGCATGATATTAATTTAGTAAAAATCACATCAACATATTTGTTTTTTAATTTTCCTCTATTATTTGTGACAATTGAGGTGAGAATATTGTTACCCTATTTTTCTACATGCAGAATAATAGACACAAATAGGAAAAGGGTGCATGAACGTTCTTCCATTTAGCATTGTTTTTCAGGTGATGTGGATTAACATTTCATTAATACATTCAATATCAAATTTTATTGTAGTCTAAGAATTGATCACATTTCAAAAAATTTCAAATTCATAATTGATCATTACATTGTGCATTCAAACTGAATGTAATTTACAAATGTTCTTTCATACATTCATATTTCATGTCAATAAAGAGAGTACAAAGTGAAGAATAGAAAGATATGATAGAGCTATGAGTAGGTCCTTTTCATTTCCTTGAAGATTTATATGCATATCGGGAGCTAGTTGTACATTTGGTCTAGGTCCTCCGGTTCTTTGTTTGAGTCTTCATATGTTTGATCTTAGGTCTCAGGGTTTGTCTTGCATCATGGTGAGAAAGTGTGTTAGATCCAATTGGATCTAAGCAATGCATAAGAATGAAACATCATATAACAATTAGAATGTTTTAGAGCTACACCTATATCTATCTAGCATCCAATGCAATAACAAAATGTGCATACACATAAACTGAAAAATAGTATTAAAGGGATGTAATTTTATGAAACCCTTTTCTATTAATCACCATTATTATGCATGTTTTTTTATTTTATAAACCAGATGTCTAGATCAAAGGGACTTAGTTTTATAACCGAGAAACCTTTTTCAGGATAGCATTAGGTTAGTGAACATACTAGTTGGTTGATTATTGCACAAGATTGACCATTTGGTCATGTTCACTAACCTAATGTATTTTACTTGATTCTATGTTGTTTCTAAGCTACTCAGAGAAATGCATTGCTCAAACAAACAATGTGTCGTAGTCAAAAGAAGATAATGGCACTGAGATGCTACAAGTACAAAGTCATAGGAATCTATTGATGGGTGTCATGAGCCTGTGATCGAACCTCATAAACAAGTTTCAGTTCTGATGTTAAATCTACTTTAAATCTTGATATTTTATATGCATATCTAAATTTTGGATCTACAATAAGAGTTATCAAATGCTATGTAATCATGCATTTTGGTGCTTACTATCAAAGAACATAAATGATATAGCTTGTGTATATTGAGCTAGGAAAAGAATTCATTACTGAAAAAATTGATAGTTATGCTTTGAGTTCAAAAATGCTACCGTAAATTTTCAAACAGTGATATCAATTGTGCATATAAAAAATAAAGTGGGTTCCAGCTACATTTATTATTTGCAATATGTTAAGAAATGTTCATGTTGGCAATTTGGCTAAGGTAAGTACATGGATGTTGTCATTATGGAAACATATGTTCCCTATGAAGATCACATAAGCTGGAAAGTAAGTATGGAAGATCACAGACTAAAGTTGTCTAAGTATGAAATAGTCTTTTTGATAGAGCACCCAATACAGTTTGTTTTGGTGACGTTAACTAGAGCATGATCAGAGTTTGCACAATTGAACATAGACTCTATGGTGTCTAAGGATACCCCATCTTAGTATGCAAAAGAGTATGGATAGCACTAACAAAGTTATGATTGTTTTACCGATGATAGAGTATAGCCGACATAGTAGTTTTGGAGGTAGAACTAGTAAATGAATTAAGGGATTATTTTGCTTGTCAAAATAATGACTTAATATTATAAAGAGCTAACATCCTAGATGTTTACTCTTGGATAAAGATGTGGAAGTCGAATAGAGAAAGATATTATGTTTTTATCTTGTATAAAGATGTAATATTGTATTGTATCGAATATACTTGAAATGTAGCTTGTGATAGTTGTATATTGTGATAGCAGTGAAAGTTGTTGATGCGGAGTTGTAAGCAGTACCATATTGTAATCAGTAAACATTTGTATTAATTTTTTGGGAAGTGAGCTCATCTGGTAGTTAGGTTTTGTATCTACAACTCCTAATGGGGTTGAGGCTTCTAACAAGGCCTATAGTCCCTTAACCAGGACTGATACACTATATGATTGTAACAGGCTCCTAACAGGGTCAAGATCCTTAACATGATATCTTTTGATTAGTGGATCTTTTTGGGTACCATCCCCATTGGGGTTTTCCCTTGGCCAGGGTTTCCTCAAGAACATATCATGTGTTATGAGTTCTTTACATTTACTATTATGTATGCTATTTAGTCTCTTATGCTTTGTATGCACTAAAGTAATCTGTTATATCCATAAGTGGGAAAAAGTAAAAGTTTGTGAAATACTGATTCACCCCTCCCTCTCAGTATTTCCTATTTCTAACAATTGGTATCAAAGCACAGTTACTCAGAGAAGGAACATTCAAGGAAAGCCTAAAAGCTTGAGTAAGATCTCTATGGATATGGATCAGTTACAGAAGAATCTTGAAGAAGCTCTTGAACAAATTGATATGCTTACTGATGAAAGAAACACTCTGAAAAGAAAGTATGATGATGCAAAGAATCTTATTGACAAATTGAAAGGCAAAATTGAACATCTGAAATCTGAGAAGGAATTTGAAATTCTTGTTGAAGATTGTGATGATTTAGAAAAAGAAAATGTGATCCTTGAACATGAATTGAAGATAGAAAATCTGAAGCTTAGTTTGAAAGATGGAAATGACAATCTAAGATCTGAGAATGAAAGTTTAAAAAATGAGAATGAAGATCTAAAATCTAAACTTGGCAAGGTAACATCTGAATTTGATAAAGTCAAATTACAGTATGATGAACTTGAGAAATACAACAAGATTGTGAAAGGTGAACTGACTCAATCTAAACAACAACTTGAGAGACTATATTCAAACAGTGAAAAGATTAATGAGAAAATATCTTATGGGAAACCATTCTATGACAAAACTGGTCTTGGATTTAACACATTGAAGATAGTTAGTGAAAGCAAGAAACTAGATCTAAATGTATGTGAAAGCAATAAAGAAAAGAAGTTAGATGAGAACAAATCTGAAGAATCACCAAAGCAAGAAGAACCACCGAAGCAAGATGAACCATCAAAGGGTATGCAAAGAGAATTCAAAGGTAGATGTTTTTCTTGTAATGCTATTGGTCATATGAAAAGAGATTGTACAGGTAAGCAATTCAAACCTCTTAATGGATATTGTTATAATTGTCATGGTTTTCGACATAGAGCTATTGAATGTAGAAGATCTAAAGTTATTGAGAATAATTATAATAGTAGAATGCCTAGAAATACTAACAATGCAGATCAGAGATCAACTGAAGACATGAAAAGAGGAAATGGAATAGTATGTTATAGATGCAACAAAATTGGACATATTGCTAGAAATTGCAGAACACAAATCAATCAACAAGCACCTAGATATGGAACCAATGGAATCATTTGTCAGATATGTAACAAGATTGGACACATAGCAAGATTTTTAGAATGAACAATGGAGGTTATCATCATAACCCTAACCCTAGAAACTATGCAAGAAGGAATGAAAATGCAGGAAACAAAGAGAAAGGTTGTTGTAGCAATGAAGATGAAGTAAAATTTGTTAAAGGCATAGATCAAGGAGGAATATTTAGCATTGAAGGTAATCAAGAAGGCAATGTATCTGATGGTAAGAATGAGTCTTTACCTAACCCTTCTTTAAGAACTTAAATTATGTAAATTTTTGTAGTTTAGGAACTTAGAATTAGTGTAGAATTAGATTTTGAATGAGTTAACTTTTGTGCAGTTAGATGAAGGTTTGTTATGTTATACTGATGCTATGGTTAAGTGCGTAAAAAGAAATATTGTGTTTTGCGAGGTCGCAAGAAGATTTATGGTTTCAGGTTTACAGAATCAAATTTTTGGCATTTCAGCGGCAAAAGAATTAAATACGATGTCAGATCGAGTAAATGCTAAGTGTTAAAAGATTGAAATCAAAGTTATTGTGATTATCAAGTGATTAGAAGTGATTTGGAGAGTGAAGAAAGAAGTTTGGAAGTGATTTGCAGAAGTTTGAAGCACCAATCAAGCAAAAGTCCTAATTTTGCAAATTTAAGGTATTTATCTGACCAAGATCTTGAATGAGTATAAGTAGTTAGATATAATCATGGATGTGTCATTGATTCACAACATTAAGGATATGAACAGACCTAGAACTAAGAAAAATTCAGTTGAACCCTCAGAAAGAGATGCTAGTTTAGCTTTATCATCCGTACCAGATAGAGTTCTTCATTTAGAGAATGTTAAAAGTTAGCTTGGATGCAAATTTGAAACCCTAAGGGAGAGTAATTTTAATGATGAATATCAAAAATTTTACAACAAGGATATGTTAGTGAAACAAGGTTATGAACATCTAGAAAACAATGAAATCATTAACTACTCTATGAAATATGAATTTGATGATGAGGAGTGTACTAAGATCATTTTGAGTAGGATACATAATGGTAAATTTTGGTTAGAAGATAGAGTTATAGACATAACTGCAGATCTAATTCATGATGTGACTGGATTATCAAAAGTTGGTGCAATTCCACTGAATGAGAAAAACATGAGAAAGATTGTGATTGATAACACCAATTCAGTATATAATGGCAGAGGTATAGTCATTAGTAAGATTAAGCAAGATGATGTAAGATACTTGTGTAAGATTTTGACAACAAAATTTTGTGGAAGTTCTAGAGAAGATGATATGTTAGTAGGTATGGTACACATTGCTTATTTGATGTGTGTGGAGAAGAAGCCTACGGATATGTGTTAAATTTTGAGAATATAGTTGTTTGAGAATTTGGAAAAAATAAAGAAAGCTAAATACACTCACTTTAGATTTTCATCATTGGTTACTTACATGTTCTTCCACTTGCTAAGAAGATTTCCTTACACTATTGATTGGAATGATGGTGAGAATACTATTGAAAGAATCAATAAAGTTTACATGAAACATCTTAATGAGAAGGTTAATGACAGTGTAAAGTTAGTGTTGAAAATTTTTCAGAACATTGTGGTAAATAGATCAAGAATTCTTCCATCCCTAGTTGAGAAATACAAAGATGATATATGTTTTATGGTTGATATTGATTTCACTTACATTGAGGTAGTAGAGCCTAGACATGAATTCATAGACCCTCTTAGCTATGAAATCTCTGAAGTTGAAATAGAAGGATATGTTAGTAGATTATTGAAAAGTGAATTGGATGCTCATAGCAATAGATTTGGAACATTTGATGAAAACTTTGATTCAGCAAAGACACTTAAGGAAGAGAAACAATCAAAGAAGAGAGTGGAGACTACAATAATGAAAATTATAAAAGGAACAAGTATGAGTGAGGAGGAATATGATATTGCAAAAAGGACTGCAGAAGCAATAAAGCAAAGTGAGGTACTATCAGTCCCACCTTTGGCATCAAGTGCAGACCCTCAAGAACCCATTCAAGTTAAGGTAAATGTTGAAGAACTTGAGAAGGAGGAATAAATTAGTCAAACAAAGAAACCCTCTTCTTCAGCACCAAGCAAAAGAATGAAGGCAAGTCCTTTAGGACTAGATAAAAGATGAAAAGTAATTGTTCCACCAGTACCTAGAAGAGTTGCAGAGTTTAAAAATGATGAAGTAACAGTAAAGAAGAAATCATGGAAACCAAGGATAGAAAGAGTTAATGAAGACATATTTTAGGATGGAGACTTTACTAAGATGAACAAATACTATGATTTATATGGACCCTTTGACAAATTAAATCTAGAGAATGCAATGGTTACACATATGATTTTGGTAAACAATAAATTTGATACTATTCATGGAAAGATACCAAAAGATTTGTACAATAGACTTGTGAATAGAAAGATGAGAGCACAAGATGAAGATACTCAAATGAGAGAGAATGTGATTAGATAGTTCTGTGACATAAGAGATGATGACCACCTTAAATAGATCCTCAAGCCACTTGGAACCCTATTAAGAACCAAAAGAAGAACTATACAAATAATGGGAGATCAGTATGAACAAGTGAAGACTAAAATTGAACAGGTAGTTGTGGAAGTGCTAGCAGACTTAGTAGCAGGAAAAGATAGCAAAGATCAATCAGTTACAAAACCAGCAGAGAAATAGAGTTTAGAACAGGAAAAGGTAGTAGTAGAGGTAGTTGAAGTTGAAGATATTCCCTCTTCTTCTATAAACATTGGCACAAAATATATGGACATTGAAGGAACAAAAGTTACTTTAGATTTAGATGATGCGGTACTCAACAGTTTGGATGACATTGTTGACAATTTGTCTTTGGGAGAGAAAGAAAAGAATATTGGAATAGAGACTACACAAGTAGTAGAGCAAATGTAAATAGAGCCCCTACACCTATTGTACCACAAGAAGAGATCAGTCTTACTCCTAAGAATGGAAAGGAGAAAGGAATAGGAACATTGATTGAAGATTTGAGAAAGGAAGTTGATGACGATGATCAATTAGAGTTGATCACTTCTTTGAACAAAATTATTGGAAAGAACAAGAAAGTTAAGAATTTGGAAGGTAGCTTGAAAGATTTAACTGAGAAGCTACAAAGTGTTATATCTACAAAAGTCTTTGATTCAGATCCACTTGAAAGAGAAAAGATGGTAATAAATTCTTTTGATGTTGAGTTCACTAATTTGACTGATATTGCTAAGGTTAAGGCTCAGGTAGCTTATGAAGCTGAGATGTTGCAGAATATAAGTCAGAATATCAAAAATGGCATTGGCAGCCTTGACGTATACATTAAGAACTTCAGGAAACATCTTGAGACTGGAAAGTGTTTGTAAATTCAATGTACACAATCTGAAAATATAATAATTGAGGAAGAGAAGAAGATAAAAGAGAAGCAAGATGAAATTGTAGCAGAGACAAACTTAATGGCCAGCCCAAACATAAAGATCAATGTAGTTGAGAAAAAGGTCAAAAAATTATGTGATGAGATAAGGACTTTGAATGATGAGAAGAACATGAAAATTATCAGGATGAACATCTTGAGAGAGCATGTCTCAATCAAGTTGACTATTATAGAAGAGTAGCTATAAGAATGTCTTACTGCTAAGACATCATTTTAGAAGTTCAACTTTGAATCTCTTCAAGCCTATTAGATTGCAACATAGAGATTGAGTACTTTACTCAATGTAGAAAAATCAATTAAGAAGTCTTGGGAGAAAGATTTTGAGGCTTGGAAGTCAGATTTTGTAGATTGTGTTGCAAGCCTACTAGCTTTGCAATAAGACAGTAAGGTAAAAGTTTTGACACAATTTTGTATATCCCTTTCCACCCTTTATTTTGTCATTGTTGTCAAAGGGGGAGAGATACTTAGAAAATTGTCTATATATGATAAGGAAGGATACTCATAGGGGGAGTTCTATGGAGTATTATGAAGTTTTATAGATTATGAACTATATTTTGAGGAGATATAAGGATAATATTCTATGGCCACAATTTTGATACAAATTTTGAGATTTTGACTTGTACACTTAGCCAATTTTCTCATATGTTGCCACCAATGACAAAGGGGGAGATTTTTGGCAATTTGGCTAAGGTAAGTGCATGGATGTTGTCATTATGGAAACATATGTTCCCTATGAAGATCTCATAAGCTAGAAAGTAAGTATGGAAGATTGCAGAATAAAATTATCTAAGTATGAAATAGTGTTTTTGACAGAGCACCTGATACAATTTGTTTTGGCAACATTCACTGGAGCATGATCAGAGTTTGCACAGTTGAACATAGAATCTATGGTGTCTAAGGATACCCCATCTCAGTTCAAAAAAGAGTATGGAAAATACAGACAAAGTTATGATTGTTTTACCAATGATAGAGTATAGCCGACATAGCAGTTTTGCAGGCATAACTAGTAAATGAATTAAGGGATTATTTTGCTTGTCAAAATAATGAATTAATATTATAAAGAGCTGACATCCTAGATGTTTACTCTTGGATAAAGATGTGGAAGCTGACTAGAGAAAGATATTATGTTTGTATCTTGTAGAAAGATGTAATATTGTATTGTATTGAATATACTTGAAATGTAATTTTGTGATAGTTGTATATTGTGATAGTAGTGAAAGTTGTTGATGCAAAGTTGTAAGAAGTACCATATTGTAATTAGTAAAAATTTATATTACTTGTTTGGGTAGTGAGCTCATCTGGCAATCAGGTTTTGTATCTACAACTCCTAACAGGGTTGAGGCTTCTAACAAGGCCTATAGTCCCTTAACCAGGACTGATACACTATATGATTGTAACAGGCTCCTAACAGGGTCAACATCCTTAATAGGATATCTTTTGATTAGTGGATCTTTGTGGGTACCATCCCCACTAGGGTTTTCCCTTGGCTAGTGTTTCCTCAAGAACATATCATGTGTTATGAGTTCTTTACATTTACTATTATGTATGCTATTTAGTCTCTTATGCTTTGTATGCACTAAAGTAATCTGTTATATCCATAAGTGGGCAAAAGTAAAAGTTTGTGAAATACTGATTCACCCCCCTCTCTCAGTATTTCCTATTTCTAATGGTTCACTAGTGAAGTTTTCATGTCAATGTACTTAGTGAGGATAAAGTCAGAGTGTACATGTAGTAGAGTGAACGAGGAATGCTCAAGCATCTACAGTGAGCATCAATAAAATGAAGACCCAGATGGAGGTGGTGGTGGATTTTAATTCAAATAACACATGAACACAAGCAAGGACAAGGACTGGTAAACATAAATAAAATAACAGCTCCAACATGATTTCAGTCACATGATAGTTATAGTGAGTTTTTCTAATTAAGCAATATTATACATGAAGACAACTCCTTGTCTTCATCTATTTGGCAATGAAGTGAAAAGCCCTAAGATTCATGCAAAATGGAAGAGGAGATAAAGCTCAACTTTAGCTATAGATAGTAAACAAAGCATAAAATTTTGCAAAGTAAGGAAATGATAACTTCCAATATTTATGTTTCAAGCCACAAGAAGTAAGCATCTAAAAGTGAAATATACATACATGAAAGAATCTTTTCATCAAAGTTCAAATACAACAAGAGAAGAGCCCATGTTTTTTGGCATAGTTGCTTTCATGATGGAGCCAGGAGAATCAGTACTAACTAAAGCTACACTTCATATTGAGTTATCAAATCACATCTAGTAAACAAATCCCTAGTTTATGCTGGAGGAAGGAAGATAAAACTCATTTATGTGATATATTCTATTCAAGCACAAAAGAGGGAATGGTGAGTTACTTATCTATAGAAAAGTTGTGAGCTTTTTTTTGAGCTCGATGCCATTGTAAAGACCAAAGTTGTAGACACAAAGGCTTGATTTCTAGTTAAGCATGAGATAGTCTCTAGCCCAAGATCTGCCAGTTGTAAAAGTGTAGGATTGAATTTAAAATTGAATCACAGGGATAGTCTTAGATATAATAGTTGAGATCCTATTGATTCCCACCAGTCAAGCCAAGATTAAAAAGTTATAGCCTATGAACTATCAGCTAAAATCTATGTGCTTTCATCATTAAATCTCATGAGTCCTTTTGAATCATAAGGCTAAGTTCTTCATCACTTAAGGCCAAGATCTGATAGTCAAGGTTGAGCTCAAAAATCTCCTAGCCGAATGGTTAAGTCCAAGTTTGAGTTCCTTCTTCCAATGAGCTCTTTGTCACAATGACAAGTTCCCTTTTTAAAGCCCAAGCCTCATGTTCAAATTAAATCATCAGTCCAAACTCAAGCTTGTTGAAGACCGAGTTCTAGCATCAAAGATCAAGTTAGAAGCTTATGGCAGTCATAGCCCGTGCCTCATGGATAGACTTTCAATGAACAATCAAAGCTCAAGATCTCAATCAAGATAACTGAGCCTTAAGCAGGTCATAACTCATGAGTTTCCCAGTCAAGCTCTCATAAAAATCAAGGTCAAAGCCATTCTAGTCTAAAGTTCATGATAGTCATGGATAACAACATGTGCTGAACAAAGGGGCCTGAGCTCTTTAAGCTTAGAATACTAGATCGCCACTTAATAGTGAATGAAGGCTAGGTCATGTAAAAAAAAGACTTGAATACCTAGTAACAGTCAGTCCAAGAGCTTGAGATAAGACTTCAAGTTGAGAAACAAGTTCAAGCTCCAGTCAGATCTTGAGAATAAACATAGAGAGTCTCAATCACAGCCAGATCTGGTTTTTTTTTAGATTGCAAATGAAATGGTGAGAATCAAGAAAAATAAAGGTTTTGATAGGCTTTGAGGTCAATGATAGAGATATTTAATGCCATAAATGTTGTAGGTAATTCCAGCCAAAGCATTGAAATTGGAGATGCCACTTCATATTGCTTCAAAATTATTTCATATAGATTGTGAGTTATAGAGAGTTGGTCATGTCAACCCTCTTTTAAATTAGCAATAAGTTTAAACTTAGGTCTTTATAGGCTTAGGTTTAAATCTTATATGTGGGATGGTAATTGGTATTAGATATTGAGTTTATCTCAATTATTCTTTTGTAATATATATTGGTATTATCTTTAAAGATATATTTTAAATTACCAATATTAGGGCATATTTTAGGCAATTTGTGCTTGTAACTTAGGGTGTCTTGGCAAGATTTTAGAGCTAATTTAGGAGCTTGATTTGGGGCCAAATTTGAGGGCTATTTTATAGCTTAATCAGAGCCTTTCTAGGGGTGATTATAGGAGGATGGGATTTTTGGATTTAGGTTTAGGAGGCTACATAACCGAGATGGTTTTTTAGTTTTAGGCATTGGGAATTGTGGAAAAGGAGGGCTTAGTGAACATTTTTTTTCCTCTCTCCCCTTTTCACATTTTGTAACCATTTTCAAAGCTAGAAAGGATAATAAAGCAATTTTTTCTCCAAATTGCATCAATTTCTAAGTATCAAATTCAATCCTAATCGCCTTTCTACATTTAAGTGTTGTATGTTTTGGGCATTCGATTTAAGTGAATTGTTTGTGATTCCTTTTCTAGATTATCAAAATTCAAGCCTTTTGCAAAATATGTATGTATGTTGTCATATTTTTTCTATTTGTGGTATGAACCCTAATAGTGAATTCTAGTAAGCCTATATGTTGATCAATGAATGATAGTGCAACTCAGTAATTATGTAATTGTGAATGTCGGTTTGAAGATCCTAATAGGTTTGGATCAAGTTTTGGTGTATCACCTAGTTTCAATTCCAAGATTTAAAGTTATCTTTCTCACTTTTCCCCATCAAGTTTGAATCAGGAGGTGATATTTCCTAATTAGATAGGAACTGACCTAGAATCTAGAGGGTCCTTCTCAATCAGAGTCCACCTATAGCTCCAGAAGGTTTCCATTGTTAGGATGAAATGTATAATAGCCTTGATGCCTGAGTTAGGGTGACTCATTCTTCAACAAACTGGTCTAATTTCATCATATTACTTGCTTGTTCCGGTGTGCTATCAGCAAGATTCAGACCTAAAAGAGGTCACATTTTGCATATTTGATGTTCCATGGAGGAAAGTGAGCTAGTTGCAAAGATCAAGAGTTGTTTTCTATCATTTCAAGAGAATCATTTTTAATCCTATCAAGGTCAGTAATCATAATATGATTTCTATAAACCTACAAATGATAATGGCTCATAGATAGAGATATTGCAAGTATGTTGAAGGATATGCTTATGCAGGTTGATGAGATTAAGAGGTAGCAAGAATTCAAATTCCAAGAAGAGATGGACAAGCAACTAGAAGAGCATACTTATCAAGCCCATATTCAATAGCAAGAAGCATTGGCTCAGCGGGATCAAGATTATAAGAGATATTTGGTGAAGCAATAAAAGAGGAATGAGGCTAAGCTTTCGGGAGGGTTTGAATCATAGAAGAAGGTTCATGAAGGAGAGTTGGAAGCACATAAGAAGGTTTATGAAAAGGAGCTTCAACAAAAAAGTGATCTGATAGTTTCCACGTTTAACATAGGCCTTTAATTTTAGTTAGAAAAAGAAAAGGAAATAAGAGCTCATCAAGACTTTCATGAGAAATTTCAAGAACAAGTGCAAAGAGATTTAAGAGCTCATGAGGACTTCCATGAGAAAGAGTTTGAGGATCAAGAAATGAAGATAAAGATCTTGGTTTCTATAGCTGAAATGTACAAGAAAGGATATCAACTTCAGATTGAAAGGTGTCTTCAGCTGGAAAAAGAAAAGGAGACCATTGAACAGAAGGTTGCTGATAAGCTAAAGGAGGATCTTTCTGAACAAGACAAGATTAAAAAGATATCAACAAATTAAGATAATTATCTTGAAAAGAATATGCTTCTCCTACAAAAGAGTAAGGAAGATGAAGAAGAAGATCATTTTTGGGATGAGTTGGAGCAGTTTTATTTACATCTTGATGACAAGCCCACACTTCCAGAAAGTACCTACAAGGTACAGGAGAAATTTATTTCCAGCCAACATAAAGAGGAACCTCCTCAGGCTGAATTGACATTTCAGGAGCCAAATTCTATCAAGGAGAGCTCCAAATTTATTATCTCTCATTGGTTTCCTATCAGGCATTTGGCCAAGATGGAGGCTAGGAAAGAAGAAAAAGTTGTGCTTGCACCTCTATATGATGTTCTACCAAAAGATGAAGCTAACGAGGAAACAAAGTAGCTTGTTGTCCTACTTGACCAAGTAAGTGAAGTCCTTTTTTATCCTCACAATATGCTGTTGGTTTCTAATTTCCTTAAGAATTATGGAATTTTCAATCAGCTAGATCAAGTAAGTGAGATCATTGACAAGCTAAAAGTTTCTCAACAATATATTAAGTACATCTCATTTTTTCATCTCATGATGGCTTTCTAGAAGCATGTTAATTTTTGTGAGTTGAAAAGGATGGGGAGCTATTTTTCATAATTAATGAATGGTTTTGTTTAACCAGGATTTAAGCTGGTTAAAGTAGGTTAGTTTAGGTTTTTATTTCAATAAGTGTTGTCTAGCACTAGGTATTTAGGTTGCATGAGTCTTAGTATAGGTGCATTTTCATTTCAATAAGGTTCCCTTCATGCATGTTCAAGTTTTTTGACTCCATTTCCCAATGATAAGGTCTAGAGTTAATGTCTAGTAGATAAATATCCAACAGAATTTGACAAAATTGTTACCCTAATTTTCTACACACAGAATGATAGACACAAATAGGAAAAGGGTGCATGAAAGTTCTTTTATTTAGAAATTTTTTTCAGGTGATGTGGATTAACATTTCGTTATTGCATTGAATATCAAAATTTATTGTACTCTAAGTATTGATCACATTTCAAAAAATTTAAAATTCATAATTGGTCATTACATTGTGCATTCAAACTGAATGTAATTTACAAATGTTCTTTCATACATTCATATTTTATGTCAATAAATAGAGTACAAAGGGAAGAATAGAAAGATATAATTGAGGCATGAGTAGGTCCTTTGCATTGCCTTGAAGAGTTATTTGCATATCAGGAGCTAGTTTTCTATCCAATCTAGGTCCTTGGGTTCTCTATCTAAGTCTTCATATGTTTGATCTTAGGTCTCAGGGTTTGTCCTACATCATGGTGAGAAAGTTTGTTAGATCTAATTGGATCTAAGAAATGTAGAAGAACAAAACATCTTATAACAATCAGAATCTTTCAGAGCTACACCTATATCTATCTGGCATCTAATGCAATAACAAAATGTGCATACACATAAACTAAAAAAAAGTATTAAAGGGATGCAATTTTATGAAACCTTTTACTATTAATGGGCATTATTATGCATGTTTTCTTATTTTATAAACTAGATGTCTTGATCAAAGGGACTTATTTTTATAATTGTGAAACCCTTTTTAGGATAGAAGGATAGCATTAGGTTAGTGAACATACCAGTTGGATGATTATTGCACAAGATTGACCATTTGGTCATGTTCACTAACCTAATGTATGTTACTTGATTTTATGTTGTTTCTAAGCTACTCAGAGAAATGCATTTCTCAAACAAACAGTCTATCACAATCAAAAGAAGATGATGGTGCTGAGATGCTATAGGTACAAAGTCATAGGAATTTGTTTATGGGTGTAATGAGCCAGTGCTCAAGCCTCATAAACAAGTTTTAGTGCTGCTGTTACATCTACTTTCTTAATATTTTATATGCATATCTAAATTTTGGATCTAAAATAAGAGTTATCAACTGGTATGAAATCATGCATTTTGGTTGTTACTGTCAAAGCACTTAAATGATACGACTTGTGTGTATTGAGCCAGGAAAAGCATTCATTACTAAAAAAATTGATAGTTATGCTTTGAGTTCAAAAATGCTATAGTAAATTTTCAAATAGTGATATCAATTGTGTATATACAAAAGAAAGTGGGTTCCAGCTACATTTATTATTTGCAATATGTGAAGAAATGTTCACTGGTGAAGAGTTCATGTGAATGTACTCAAGCATAGAACAAGGAAAATTATCATGGTGTTACAGCCCAGTGAGGAGAAAGTCAGAGTGTACATGTAGCAGAGTGAACAAGGAATGCTAAAGCGTTTACAATGAGGATCAATAATAGGAAGACCCAACTCAAGGTGATGGTGGATTTTTATTCAAATAAATGGTGAACAAAAGAAAGGATAAGGACAGGTGAACATAAAGAAAACAACAAATCCAACATGATTTCACTGACATGAAAAGAATTTTTATTATTTTTAATTAATCAATATTATACATGAAGACATCTCTTTGTCTTCATCTATTCTAAAATCAAGGGAAAATCCATAAGATTCATCCAAAATGTAAGAGGAAATTAAGCTCAACTTTAACTATGGATAGTAAACAAAGCCTAAAATTTTGCAAGGTAAGGAAACGATAACTTTTAATCTTTCTATTTCAAGCCACAAGAAGTAAGCTTCTAAAAGTGAAATCTACATACATGAAAGAAGCTTTTCATCAAAATTCAAATAAAGAAAGAGAAGAGCCCATGTTTGTTGGCATAGCTGCTATAACTATAGAGCCAGGAGAATCAGTACTAACTAAAGCTAAACTTCATATTGAGTTATCAAATCATAGCCAGTAAACAAAGCCCTAGTTTACATAGGTGGAAGGAAGATACAACTTGTTTATGTGATATATTCTAGTCAAGCACAAACAAGGGAAAGGTGAGTTACTTATCTATAGAATAGTCATGAGATTTCTATTGATCTTGAGGCCGTTGTAAAGACCAAAGTTGTAGATACAAAGTCCTGATTTCCAATTAAGCACGAGACAGTCTCTAGCTCAAGATTTTCCATTCACAAAAGCATAGGATTGAATTTCAAATCAAATCATAGGGATAGCCTAAGATATAATAACTAACCTCCTAGTGATTGCCACTATTCAAGACAAGATTACAAACTTATAGCCCGTGAACTATCAACTAAAATCCATGAGCTTTCATCATTAAAACCCATGAGCCATTTTGAATCATAAGGCCAAGTTCTTCATCACATAAGGCTAGGATCTACTAGTCAAGGTTGAGCTCTAAAATCTCCCATCCAAATGGTTAAGTCCAAGTCTGAGTTCCTTCTTTCAATGAGCTCTTTGTCACAATGATGAGTTCCCTTTTTAAAGCCCAAGCCTCATGTTCAAATGAAATCATTAGGCCAAACTCAAGCTTGTTAAAGACCAAGTTCCAACATCAAAGATCAAGTTAGAAGCTCATGATAGTCACAACCCATACCTCATGGATAGACTTCCAGTGAAAAATCAAAGCTCAATCTCTCAGTTAGGAAACTGAGCCTTCAGTAGGTGGGTATGTACAGGATCATGGTATGCCAAAAAGTGGCGATGTGAAAAAGAAGTCCTGATTGATAGAATCTTTGAAAAACAACTATAACTTTCAAACAGTACAAAATTTTTGAAATCATAATTATACATCACATTCTATGCTTCACCTAATAAAATAATAATAAATAAATCTTTCAATTTCATGGAGTTTAGACTAAGTTAAGGTGGTCAAACATGAGATTTTTTATATTTAGGAAAATTTGTAGCATAAAAATCATAATTAATTATTTACTTGGAAAAAAAATATAGAAAATATACATCACACCTAGATATAAGTCTACTACATTTATCTAGAATCTTATAAAAAGATATGATCATTTGATTTTTTTTAATGTTGTTAGATATACACCTACTTGTCATCTTTCTACTCCTAATTGATAGACTTATTGAAACATAGCTATAACTTTCAAATTGTATAACATTTTTGAAATCTAAAACATGTGTCACATTCTATGATTTTCCTACTACAATAAAAAAAATAAAAAAATTTCAATTTGATAAAGTTTAGACTAAGTTAACGTGGTCAGACACGAGAGTTTGTGTATTCTGGAAAAGTTGTAGAATAGAAATCATAAATAATTATTTACTTTGAAAAAAATTACAAAAAAAATATGTGTCACATCTGGACATGATTCTACTACTTATATCTATAATCTTGTAAAAAAAATTATCATTTGATTGTGTTTAAGGTGGTCAAACATACACCTACTTCTTATTTTTTTCCTGAAATTTTTGTACTACTACATTGAAATTTGAAATTTTCAACATATAGAATAAATTTTTTTCAAAAAAGGCCTAGTATGTTAGAAACTATATTCAATTTTCTATAGATTCTCTTCTTACATATTTTTTATATAACATTTATGACCTATTCAAATTTTTATGTCAACTTCCCTAAACCTAATTTTCTAAATTTTCTTTACCACTTAAGGGCCTAGTTTGGCATACCATGATTGTGCACATACCCAGGTCATAACTCGTGAGTTTCCCACTCAAGCTCTCATAATAGATCAAGGTCAAAGCTGGATGCTAGTCTAATGTTCATGATAGTCATGAATAACAACCTATGCTTAATAAAGGGGCCTAAGCTCTTTAAGCTCAAAATACCAAATCTCCACTTAACAATGAAGAAAGACCAAGTCATGTAAAAAACAAAGACTTGAATACTAGGTAATAGTCAGCCCAAGAGATCGAGATCAAACTTCAAGCTAAGATATAGGTTCAAGCTCTAGTCAGATCTTAAGATTAAACACAGAGAGTCTCAATTAGAACTAGATCTAGTTTTGTTTTTAGATTACAAATGAAATGGTGAGAATCAAGAAAAACACAGGTTTTGATAGGATTTGAAGTCCATGACAGAGATATTTAATGCCATAAATATTGTAGGTACTTCTAGCTAGGGCATCAAAACTGGAGATGCCACCTCAAATTGCTTCAAAATTATTTCATATAGATTTTCAGTTATAGAGAGTTGGTCATGTTGACCCTCTTTTAAATTAGCAATAAGTTTAAACCTAGGTCTTTATAGGCTTAGGTTTAAATCTTATATGTGTGCTGTTATTAGATATTAAGTTTATCTCAATTATTCTTTTGTAATAAATATTGGTATTATCTTTAAAGATATATTTTAAATTACCAATATTAGGGTAGATTTTAGGTGATTTGTGTGTGTAACTTAGGGTATCTTGGCAAGATTTTAGAGCTAGTTTAGGAGCTTGATTTGGGGTCAAATTTGAGGGCTATTTTATAGCTGAATCAGAGCCTTTCTAGGACTGATTTTAGGAGGATGGTATTTTCAGATTCAGGTTTAGGAGGCTACATAACAGGGATGGTTTTTTCTATTTTAAGCATTGCGAGTTATGGAAAAGAAGGGCTTAGTGAACATTTTTCATTCTTATGACCCCTTTTTCGCATTTTGTAACCATTTTCAGAGATGGAAAGAATAATAAAGTAGGGTTTTCTCTATATTACATCAATTTATAAGTATCAAATTCAATCCTAATCTCCTTTCTGCATTTAAGTGTTGTACATTTTGTATAGTCGATTTAAGTGAATTGTTTCCAATTCCTTTTCTAGATTATCAAAATTTAGGCCTTTTGCAGAATATGTATGTCTATTGTCAGATTTTTACTATTTGTGGTATGAACCCTAATAGTGAATTGTAGTCAGTCCATATGTTGATCAGTGAATGATAGTGCAACCTAGTAATTTTGTAATTGTGATTACCAATTTTAAGATCCTGATAGGTCTGGATCAAGTTTTGGTGTATCACCCCATTTCAATTCCAAGTTTTAAAGTTATATTTCTCCCTTTTCCCCATCAAGTTTCAATAAGGAGGTGATATTTCCAAATCAGATAGGAACCGATCTAGAATCCAAAGATTCCTTCTCAGTTAGAGTCCACCTACAACTCGAGAAGGTTTCCATTGTTAGGATAAAATGTCCGATAGCCCTAATGTCTGTGTTAGGGTGACATTTTAAAACCTAAACAAATACCATATCTGTAGAAAATGTCGCTAAGTATAAACATGGCCACTTGTTTCATTTTTTCTTCAATAAGAGGTATAAATTCAACCTACATATTGAATTAATCAATGGATGTGATAACGAACTTGTGCCCATTTTAAGATGAAGGATAAATCTGACCCAAAAGATTGAAGGCCCATTGCTGAAATAACTAGTGAGTGAAAAAAGGAAATAAATCCTTGATAGGAACATGAATTAGATTTCTATGGAACTAGAATTTTTTACAGGTATTGGCATATTGAAAAACATATTTCTCCATAGTAGGCAGATAATGAATAGTTGTAACAACCTTATTTTCTAAGGAAATACCATTAGAGTTTGACCCACATACACCTTCATGAACCTCCCTAAGCTCTTTGTCAGACTCCTCATGCTCTAAATACCTAAGAAGTGTACCGTCAAGACTTCTCCTAAAGAAGTTATTTACAATGACAAGATACCAAGAGGAATTCTAAATGAGATTCCTTTTTTCATTCTAGGAAAGAGAGTCAAAAATGGTTTGGTCTTTGAGACACCTAGATTTGGCTATAACAAGAAGTGTTGTGAGAAATGATAGTGTAGACAATCTAAGATTTAGGTGTGTCATAAGTAGAGAAAGGGATTTCATCCACAACGAAGTCATAGTGGTATTATTGTTCATCCAACTCTAGCATTGAGGATAAAGTAGTTATAGTTTCAACTTTAATATTTTCTGCATGTGGTATCAACTAAAAGTTGATGACTATGAAGTAATTTTTTAAGTCATCGACCATATGCTTGTATGGCTGGATTTTTTGATCCTAAGTTAGGTATTCATCATCTATTTGATTGACAAAAAGAAAGGAGTCACCATGTATATGTAGTTCTTTTATTTTCAATTCAGTAGCTAATTTTAACCCATTAGCTAATGCTTCATATTCTACTATGTTGTTGGTATATGGAAAGATCATTTTGTAGGAATTTGGAATCTTATAGCCTCATAAAGTGATAAAGAGAATACTATCTCCTACACCTTTCTACATGAAAGATCCATCAAAGTAAATATTCTATGTATTTTATGTTAAATTCATAATGGACTCATCTGAAAATTCAGCAATGAGAGGTTGTGTATCTTGCAAAGGTGCATATGTTATTTGGTCCACAAAAACTTGACCTTTTATTATTTTTCAATTGACATATGAAATATCAAATTCACTAAGAATCATCACCCATTTTACTAGTCATCGAGTTAATGTTTCTTGTCTTAACAAGTATTTGAGAGGATTGATCTTCACAATCAACTATCTAGAGTGTGCTAGCATATAGTCTCTAAATTGTTTGGGACACAAATACTACTTCTAGAAAATACTTCTCAATAACTATGTAATTCAATTCATAGGATACCAATATTCTTCTTATATTATAATTTTCTCTTTTGTGACCTTGATCATCATGTTGTGAAAGAAAGGATCCCAAGGAAGAATTTGTAGATGATATATAAAGAAGTAGTGGTTTACCTATATACGAGCCATTAGCATAGGAGTATTTTCCAAGTACTCTTTGATTAGTTGGAATTTCTTCTCCCAATCCTCATTCCTTTAAAAGTCCCACCCATATGTAGAGTCTTGGTGAAGAGTTGTGCTTTATTAGATAGTTGTGAGATAAATATTCTTATTGATTTTAACTTTCCTTTCAATTTTATCATTTGACTAATATTCTAAGGAGGTTTCATCTCCAACATAGATTTCACTTTAGAAGGATCTACTTCAATGCCTCATGCTCAAAGGTATTACAATCAATTAATTTAGGTCAGACAAGATGTAAGGAACAAAAGGGCTCAAGAGAAAAGACTCCAATAGCATCATTATTATCATTCATGGCTATTGAGGACAAGTCAAGAAATTTGTCTTCTATAGATTTACTTTGAGTGTGACTCATTGTAGGTTCATTAGAGGAGTTATGAGAAGTTTTTTATGAACCTATCCATCTCAATCTTTCCTTGAAATAAAGATTAAGTTTGCATTCAACTTCATCTCTCTCGTGGAGGAATCTCTCTAAAAGGGACCATCATAATCGTAGACCTTGAACCAATTTTCTAGTTGATATTCTAAGGAAGAACAATAGAAGAACTTCTACAAGGATAATTCTTCTTCAAATGCAAGTTGAGTAGGAGGTGTCATAACATGTTTAATAGGTGGAGGAGTTGGATGATTTGTTGAGTTATCGTCCATTTTAGAACTCTCACCAACCTCAAAAGTGGAAGTAGAGGTGTACTTGTAGATGAAATCAACTTCAATGTCTATCATAGATTCAAATAAGAAGTCTCATTCATACTCATGCAAGTTAGTTGAACTACTAACAAATCATACCAAAAGGGTATGTGCAGGATTATGGTATGCCAAACTAGGTCCTTAAGTGGCAATGAAAATTCAGAAAATTAGGTTTAGGCAAGTTGACATAAAAATTTGAATAATTTATATATTTTATATCAAAAAAATGTAAGAAGAGAATTTGTATAAAATTGAATTTAGTTTCTAAGATAATAGGCCTTTTTTGAAAAAAAAAATTATTCTCTATTTTAAAAATTTCAAATTTTAATATAGTAGTACAAAAATTTTAAGAAAAAAAATAGAAGTAGGTGTATGTCTAACCACCTTAAACATAATCAAATGATAATATTTTTTACAAGATTCTAGATATAAGTAGTAGACTCATGTCTAGATGTGACACATATTTTTTTGTAAATTTTTTTCCATGTAAATAATTAATTATGATATTTCTTCTACAACTTTTCCAGAATACAAAAACTCGCATGTCAAAAGATGTTAACTTAGTCCAAACTTTATCACATTGAAATTTTTTTTTATTTTTCTAGTATTACAAAATTCATAGAATGTGACACACATTTTTTATTTAAAAAATATTATATAGTTTGAAAGTTATAGCTATTTTTCAATAAGTCTATCAATCATGACTATAAAGATAACAAGTAGGTGTATGTCTGACCACATTAAACAAAATTAAATGATAATGATTTTTAATAAGATTCTCGATATAAGTAGTAGAATAATGTCTAGATGTGATGTATACTTTTTTTGTATTTTTTTCCAAGTAAATAATTAATTATTATTTTTCTACTAGAATTTTTCTTGAATATAAAAAATCTCATATCTAGCCACCTTAACTTAGTCTAAAATTCATCAAATTGAAAGAATTGTTTATTATTATTGTATTAGGTGAAGCATAGAATGTGATGTATATTTTAGATTTTATAAATGTTATAATGTTTAAAAGTTATAGTTGTTTTTCAAAGAGTCTATCAATCAATACTTCTTTTTCACATCATAACTTTTTGGCATACATGATCCTGGACATACCCAAAAATTGAGCTATAGTCATAGGAGCTTTGTGATTATCATGATCTTGATTCATAGGTTGTCTCTCAATTTCATCTTTATTTAAGTTAGTTTCTTGAGAATGACTATATTTAATATCAATTTCTTGATTCAGTGTTTGGTCATTGTAAACTTGAGATCTTTTTCCATAATCCAACATAGGTATGAATGATGACCTAGGATGTCTTATCTCTTCAAATAGATCTATGAATCTAGGTAGATCCAGGATGTGTGCAATATCAACAAGATGTCCCTAGCTACTATGTCTTTCCTCTATATAAATCTCTTTTTTTCATCCAACTTCTTATGATATGACTTATGAATGCTCATTAATTTGATCCTCAGTTATGGTCTCCTCATTATTTTCCTTAGTTGATTGATTGGTGGTGTTGACTAGTATGTGAGTTTCTCCTAGATTTTTGTAGGTATAAGAAACAATATATATTGCCTAGGAATAGCATCCCTGTCCTCATTTTCAGTGTCTTCAAATCTACCAAATATAGGGCCACTTGAAGAGGATGGTTTCAACTTTATTTCATAGTATACTACTCCAGTTTTATCCTTAGGGTTATGGAATTCTGCATGTAGGGATTTGATAATGCCTTTTCCTTTCCCAAGATGGCTCTTTCCATTGTATACCATCTTTTGTGTGAGCTAGTAGCCTACACCATATTTATTAGGGTAAATGTCAGTATGTTTCACTTCCTATTCATATTCTTCTTCTCTATATAGCCATTGAAGGATGACCTTATCATCATCCTCTTCAACAAGATACTTTTGTGATTTGACCATACTAGTGGATTTATGTATTTCATGAGTGGATTTACTAGAAAGTTGGAAAGAAGATGAGGGTCTACCATAAGATTTAGGTGATATGGAAAGGTTAATCATACAACATGTGGCATCTATCTTATATTCTCCAATTCTATTATTTGTTATGATTATCTTTTTTCCCAAGTCATTAAGTATAGCATGTTTTGAGCTCTTAGCTTCTTGGTTCCTTTCTACCTCTTTATTACCTGGAACCATGCTTTTAATTTTTTTGATATTGTTGCACATATATGTTGTGTCTTTAGGAATGGTAAGCTCAATTCCATTATGGGGAAATTTGATGCATTGATGGTGCTCTAATGGAACTACCCACATTTCATGTATCCATGGTCTACCAAGAAGCACGTTGCACACAAGTGGAAGATCTAAGAATCGACAAATACAGTTCCTTTGAATAGGACAAAATTGGATGGGTAAAACCACCATGCCTTTAGAAGTGGGATCCTCTTCATCATACACCTTAATTTTGATTTTCATTGTCAAGTCAATAGAATGTTATGAAAACCCAAGTGATTTAAAAAAATTGAATGTATAGATCTTCAAACCTATGCCTCCATCTATTAAGACACATTTTAGTCTATTCTTGTGTATGAGGACCTCAATGTGGATAGGTTGGTTCTCAGGATGACTAAAATAATTTTCATCTTCTTCCAAAAAGGTCAAGTAGTCTGGGGAAGAAATATGAACAACCATGGATTGGAAATTTTAAATGTTTAAGTCCTTTAGCATGTTATCTTCTAAGAGAGATTGATCAAGTATCTCTCAATACATGGGATATATTTTAAGAAATTTTATAATTGATATCTAAGATGATGTGCATTGAAGTTGGTCAACCTAATTATAGTTATGTTGAAGATGTGGTTACTATTTTGGACCCTTGGCTCACTAGTTTTTTAGTAGAAAAGGAGGTGGAGGAACCTTCTCCTTGCAAGGTGACCTTTCCTTGGGATCAAGTCAATACCTTGGAAGATTCAGCTTGAGTCTTATTCTTGAGCTTGATAACATTAATAGTTTGGTCAAAATAGTCAAGAATGTGGATCACATTTTTGTTATCATTATTTGAATAAGTGTAACCCAACTTATTTTATTTTGGCCTAGAAGATTCCTCCTTTCCATATCTAGGAAAATGCTCTTTAAAGGCCTTATTAGGAGTGTTCATTTGAGGATGATCGAGCACAATAGTCTCATTATCAATCAAATCCTAGATTAAATGATTGAGTTTCATGCAATAATTATTCTTGTGACCTTTTTTGCAATGGTGTTAACAATAGTGGTTATCATTCCATAACTTAGGCTTAATCTAAGAATTATAGGGCTTTGATTTGTCAGGAAATGTGTCTATCTTATTAGCCCAATGTCTTTTTAGAGTGTTCTCAAGTGACTCTCCAAGTGTGGTGAAGTATCTCTTAGGCCTAGGAATCCAATTTCTATCTCTCTTATACTTAGATTTAGATCTCGGTTAAGTACTCTTATTATCCTTTATTTCCTGAATACCAGTGGAGAGATTAAATAATGGTTCTTTGGATTTTCTAGAAATATATGTGGAAGTTTTAACCACAATTCCATCATTGATGATATCCTTAGTCTTAGTCCATAATTTATGTTTATCCTTATTGTGATGATTGTAAGAGGAAGATTTATTATCTTTATGTCGAAGGATGATTTCTCCCTTTCCAATAAGGACGTATTCTATGCAAATAGAAGCTTCTTGAGCAATTTGTCAAAAGAGGCATGAGTTTGCATTTGCAAAGCATAGTCCATTGTTGGGACCAAGGTGTTTATAAATATGTCAATTTTTTTGGTCTCGGGAATTTGACAAGGGTATCTAGAGAACATCATCTTCCACCTCAAAAGGAAGCTAATACAAGGATCTCCAACATGTTTCTCTTCATTGAATAGATCAAGCATGGTAATAGTGTGGGAGATATTGTAAGAGCAATATTGGATGAATTTTTGAACAAGCTCATTAAAGGTTTTAATGCCAAGGGAAAGCAAGGTGAACCAAATCATATCTTGGCTACTGAGAATCTGCCGAAAAAGTCTTATGAGATAGATCTATTCGTGCATGAACTACATGTTAAGTGCACAAAATTCTCTCACATGATCCTAGGGATCTCCACTACCATCATATTTTTTGTATTTAGTAATTTCCACCTTGGATGGGAAGGGTGGCATACAAAGGCCTTTGTCAAAGGGGAAAGGACATCTAAATTTAAGGTAATACTTGTTGGATCAGTGGTCCTTGTCCTTTCTAAGTTGTGAGAGGTCACAATTAAGTCTTGGAGCTTTTTGTTGAGGATTATAATAGGAGATACCTCCTATTTCTGTATCAAGTGCTCCACATCAAAGTGGGGATAAAGCTTTACACCCATAGAATAAATTGTTAGGAATGGGAACACTGAGAGGGGGGGGGGGGGGGGGTGAATCAATGTTCATTGAACTTTAACTTGTCTCTTTAATCTTTATGCTTAACTTAAATGCTTAAGTACTGAATAAAACATTCACATAAAACATGAAACATAAGAATAACACATGACACCAATATTATTATGGGAAACGCAAATAGGTAAAAACCTCGGTGGGAATTGACACCCACTAATATTTTGCACTAGTGTTTTGTGATCCTTGCTAGAAGATCCTTTACCCTGTTAGGAGTAGCTTTACAATGCTTTTAGTACAATAGACCTGGTTAAAGGTCAGACCCTATTAGGAGTCTTTTACAATGATCCCTGTTAGGGAAGTGGAATCACTATCCTAGAGCTCACTTCTCAAATGATGAAGGCTACAACCTTCTTTTATTAGATACACACTAATCTACTAGGTGAACTATCACTGTGACACTGCTTGTCAGATTAGTTCCTTGGTGCGTTCATGCTTTGACCTCTAGCAAAGCTTTAATATATCATATGCTAACTTTGGATACCTTTGCTCTACTTATCACAACTATCTTCCAACTTCCATACCAATTACAATGGGTGCATCTCATATTTATACACTCATACAAACAAAACAATTAGGTTAGCCCTATAACTAATTATAAACAATGCTTCCAAGTGAATTGGCTTAAGCATGGTTACAATTATACATGTACATATTTCAGAAACCTAAATAAAATGGGTGCATAGCCTCTACAATATTACATTACAATCACAAACCAAAATAGTCACTGTCAGCTCCATGCTTTGTTCTCTGTTGGCACACACTGGCTGTGCAACTTCAACTGACTGTAACTTTCATATCACTACATATTTTCTTATATGCTCTTAGAATAAACATGAGTATAGTCTAACAACCTTAACACCTAGGGCGCATCTCATAATTCATTCATACGCATGGACGCAGATACTTTGATTTGTTGAAACTCTATATGTTGTCCAATCTTTAACACTTAACTGAATTCTAATCTTTACACTTAGTGTGCTCACTCCAAACTACTATATGACTTTGTTGCCATAATGACAACACTATCTATAGTCATATACTTTAGTATAGACAACTTTGCAATAGAAATATATAGGAAATATTTGTCTTTGTCCTAATTCACAATGGATTGCATCACCTTATGAAAGTGCTTATCTTGTTATCATTTTATGATTTCCTCTTCTATAGGTTCTCTATCTGAATAAGACTAATAATTATTCCTATTAAGGTTTCTCTAATCATATGCTGACATGTTGGTTTGGTCATGGATATTAGAGTATAATTCTAGATCCTTAAGACCATCAATTGATTAGAAAATGGTATTCTCAATAGGAATTTAATGCATAAGCTCCCCATAAGAGGAAGGTCTAGGGATATCAAAAATAGCCTTCCATTTTGAATCAGTTATAGCCTTTTGGTAATGGCTACAATTTATAACTACCATGGAAAAGATAATAAAGATCTAATAGTAACAAGGTTACTAAGATAGTGTAGAAAGATCTAGGTAATGATAGCTTTGTCTCAAGGATAAGTAGTATATAGAAAAGGAAGCTTGAATAAGGCAGAAGGTATCACAAATGATTCCTAAATGTTTGTTAGGTGATACTTGTGACCAAGTTGACACATCTAGAAAAACTAAGTACAAGGTATCAAGGATGAGGCTTTAATGCTTGTTGAGTGATACTCACATCAAAGTTCAGTAAAGTTTGATTTTAATGAGATAGTTATGAGACAATAGCTAGAGAATTGTAAGGATTTACCAACAAGAGCTAAGATGAATCGAAGCATAATCAAAAGACCCACTAGTTTAAGAAAACCATGAGGCTTTTGAAATTCAGGTTTGATTACCAATTAGATATAAGATTATACTATAAAATCCAACAATTGATGTGATGAAACTTCCAATGAAATGTGATAATATGGTGAGGGTATATTTTAAATTCAATAAAACCTAGATAAGGATGTGACATGAGACAATAATCATGTGATAAATCACTCGTATCATACGATGAAATACTGGGTAATTTCAAACTACTATTTTTTCACTATTTTTGAATTTTTTTGACCAATCTAGATAGTTTGAATTTAGACCTGTGACAAAATTATAGTGTTTCTAGACCAATTTTAAATGTCTATAGAGAAAGAAATAGTGTGTGTAAAAATTCTAGTAAGGGACAACGTAACCTTGTGGATACAAGCATTTGTGAGGTCTAAAGTTTTCCAACAAGGTAAGAATGTCAAGTGTATGTTCTAATAGATTTCCATGGGTCTCAAAATGATATAAGCCACGTAAAGAAAGATCTTCCTAAGGAATTGGATAGAATCAAAATCATTTCCCATAACGTATTATTCCTTCACCTCACACAAAGTGATATTGGATTTCCAAGGACTATGCATGTTGTGTTGATGCAGGAGCATCCTGGGTGTAAGAGCAATCTTGCATCACCGAAAAAAAAATATTTCTGTTTTTATTTTCAATAAGGGCTATTTTGTGCAGAGCTGCTATTTATGGAAAGTTAGTATTTTTGGTAATTTTTGTATGTGCTCAGAATGATCTGATTTCTTTCTTGGAGGTTGATTTTGGTCATATAAGTCTGCCAGTAAAGTTTCATTTCCAGATCAAGTGTATATTGGAAGATATTGAAGATTTTCGGTATTGGCAGCAGGGTACAGAAACTTTGAACTCAATTTTGAAGGCTTTAGAGGCCCCGGATGAGGTCAAAAATTTGAGTGATGGGCTCTTGCGCGAGTCAAGCCTGTAGAGCACTTCGTGGCATTTCTGAAATGGGGTTATAATAGCCGAGCGGGTCAACTGGTGATGACTTATGGTCTTCAGAAGTTGGGCCACCTCAAATGGCGGAAAATAATTTTCTTCAAAATTTTTGTTCGGGTTTCAAAGGTTATCTTGAGCTGACTATGATGTAATAAAATATAAAATAAAATAATTCTAAGTTTGGTCGGCCTTATTGGCTAAAATTCTAGAACCTTCCCAAGCGGTGAAAAAAAATTGCCTATATAAGGAAGGCTGTATTATTGTCTTAGGCAGTTCAGAATAGTTCTAGGTAGTAGATCTGGGTATTGATTCGAGGCTTTGTCCTACAGAATATTGTAAGGGAATGCCCATGTGGCTTTGCATATTGTAATTCTAAAAGTTTATAATTCCACATTTGTGGAGATAATAAGAAGCCAATTTTCTGTTCTTGCATATTGTTGTTGTTTCTCTATTTCTGTTATGTGTTTGTGGTATTAAGGGGAGCACCCTTCATCAAGTGGTATCAGAGCAGGAGTTCTTGAGTGTGTAAATAGATCGCCGATTGTGAGGCAGTTTGCACCAGGACCGTGGTTAGGGTTTCAGCGCGCATCGTGAAAATGCCTCCACAAAGAGAACGTGGCGGAAGACCTGGTGTTGTGACACCTGAGGTTAGAGAGCTGCAGAGACAAGTGCGAGCATTGCAAGAAGAGATTCACAGAGGAATGAATCTTAATGTCAGAGACAAAAGCGAGGATGAAGCCGAAGAAGAATATCAAGAAGGAGAAGTTGAAATTGTGAACCAGGAGGAAGAAAGACTTTTTCGGGTGATTTCCAAGATTGGGAAAAGACCTAAGATTGAGGTTCCTACATTTTCTGGAAATCTTAACCCAGAGGAATTGATCGACTGGATCAATGAATGTGAGGAATATTTTGAGTATGAAGATGTTGAAGATCCTGATAGGGTCAAATTTGCAAAGGCCAGATTGAAAGGTCATGCAAAGATCTGGTGGCAAGAAATTCAATTGGAGTGAAATAGAAGAGGGAAAGATAAAATCACAAGATGGGATCGGATGGTGGATAAATTGAAGTGACAGTTCATTCCTGTTGATTATGAGCTTGACCTACTAAAGAAAATGCAAAGTTTGAAGCAAGCAGGAAGATCTGTTCAGGAGTATATAGAGGAGTTCTATCGACTTCTCATCAGAACAGGCCATGCAGAAGCTGATAAGGAGAAAGTTTCTTGATACCTTAATGGGTTAAGGCCAAGCATTCAGGAGGAGCTGAATCTTGTTCGAATGAACAGTATTGAAGAGGCATACCAATTTGCCCTAAAAGTAGAGGAAAAGCTGAACAAGAAATTCGAGAGCAGACAAAACGGAAGAGGTCACGGTGGACGGTCATATGGTGGCTGAAATGAAGATCCGAAAAAGAAGGGCGAGGCCAGTAGTAGTCAGAATCAGCACGAAAATAATTCCAATCACTTCCAGGATCAGAATAATAGAGATCAGAGAGGAAGAGGAAGAGGACAAGGATCTGGAAGAGGAGGCTTCCGTGGAACATGTTTTCACTGTGGAGAAGAAGGTCATAGGGCATTTGAATGTCCTCAGCGCCAAGGCAGAATAGACAGGAGAAATGAAGGCCAGGCCAGAGTTGCACATGTAGATGAAGATGCCAGATCATCAAATTCTGAAGATGCTGAAAGAGGAGAAACGTTGATTAACAGAAGAGTCCTGTTGAGTGGTGAGAATGAACCTGAGTAAAGGAGGAGCCTGTTTCGCACCAGGTGCAAGTGTGAAGGTAAATGTTGTGATGTGATTATTGATAGTGGAAGCACTGACAATTTGGTGTCAGAAGAGATGGTGACAAAGTTGAAGCTCAAGAGACAGAAACACCCGCATCCATATCGGATTGCCTGGGTACAGGATGACCACAAGGTCATGGTCAATGAACAATGCCTAGTGAAGTTCAAGATTGGTGGATACCAAGATGAGGTATTGTGTGATATCATATCTATGGATGCATGTCATATGTTATTGGGTAGACCATGGTAGTTTGACAGATGTGCTGTACACGATGGCCATGCGAATACCTATTCCGTGACAAAGGATGGAGTGCGACATAAGCTAAAGCCATTGAAGGAGACCGAAGAAAAGGTATGTGGTAATGCAAGAATAACATTTGTTGATGGAAGAAAATTCCTAGATGGTATGAGGCATGAGCATGTGTGTTTTGCTTTAATTCCAAAAGTTGGTAAAGAAGAAGCAGAGGATGTACCTGTAGAGGTTGCAGATTTGTTGAATGAGTTTCAGGATATTGTATCTGATAATGTACCTGATTGATTACCACCGGTAAGGAAGATCAGTCATCAGATGGATTTGATTCCAGGAGCCAGTTTGCCAAACAAGGCAGCACACAGAATGACACCAGCAGAAAGTGAAGAGTTGAACAAACAAGTACACGAGTTATTGCAGAAAGGGTTGATTCGAGAGAGTCTGAGTCCCTATGCTGTACCAGCGGTATTAGCACCAAAGAAGAATGGAGAGTGGAGGATGTGTACAGATTCTAGAGCAATAAACAAGATCACAATCAAGTATAGGTTTCCATTGCCACGAATGGATGATATTATGGATTGTTTAAGTGGAGCTGTGTATTTCTCAAAGATAGATCTGAAGAGTGGATATCACCAGATTCGGATCAGAGAAGGCGATGAATGGAAGACTACCTTCAAGACAAAGGAAGGATTGTATGAGTGGTTAGTCATGCCTTTTGGGCTAACCAATGCACCGAGCACTTTCATGCGGCTCATGAACGAGGTTCTGAAAGAATTTCTGGGTAAGTTTGTCATTGTTTACCTAGATGATATTTTGATCTTTAGTAAGACATTGGATGAGCATATGATGCATATTCGTATGGTATTTGAGAAGTTGAGAGAAGAGAAATTGCTGATTAATTTGAAGAAGTGCAGTTTTGTGAAGAAAGAGTTGGTGTATTTGGGGTTTGTAGTTTCAGGAGAAGGTCTAAAAATGGACCCAGAGAAGGTACAGGCTATCCTTGAATGGCCTACTCTAAAGAGTGCTACTGAGGTAAGATCTTTTCATGGTCTAGCTAGCTTTTATAGAAAGTTTATCAGAAATTTTAGCAGTATTTGTGGACCCTTGACTGAAACAATGAGAGGGGATAGAAAAGAGTTTAAGTGGACTAATGGGGCAGAAAAGAGTTTTCAATTGTTGAAATGAAAAGTTACAGAACAACCTGTTTTAGCACTTCCAGATTTTAATAAGGTGTTTCAAGTAGATTGTGATGCTAGTGGTACTGCAATAGGAGCTGTTATGAGCCAAGAAGGTAAACCTATTGCTTATTTCAGCGAGAAGTTAAATGACGCCAAGAGGAAATATTCTATTTATGATCAAGAATTTTATGCTATAGTTCAGGCATTAAAGAAGTGGAGACATTATCTGCTTCCTAAGGAGTTTGTTTTGTATACTGATCATCAAGCTTTGCAATATTTGAATAGTCAAGAAAAATTGAATCAAAGACATTTGAAATGGGTTGAGTTTTTGCAGAGTTATACATTTGTTTTGAAACACAGGAGTGGAAAGTCTAATAGGGTTGCAGATGCTCTTAGTAGAAGGTAACTATTGCTGACAGAAATGCAGATTGAAGTGGTTGGGTTCAAGGAATTCAAGAATTTGTATCCAGAGGATCCTGATTTTGGTGAAGCTTGGAAAGCTTGTACAGAACCTGTTACTCTAGACAGGATGAAATGGTTGGATTTCATCATCCAGGATGATATGCTATTCAAAGGGAGTCAGTTGTGCATTCCACGAAGTTCTATGAGGGAGAATCTCATCAAGGAGAAGCATAGCGGAGGATTGGCTGGGCATTTTGGTCGTGACAAAACCCTTTCTTTGGTTAGTGAGAATTACTATTGGCCACAGTTGCAGCAAGATGTGAAGAAGTTTGTACAGAGTTGTAGAGTATGTCAGATGGCGAAAGGAGTGAAGCAGAATACAGGGTTGTATCAGCCATTACCTGTACCAGAGAAGCCTTGGGAGGATATCAGCATGGACTTTGTTCTGGGTTTACCGAGGACTCAGTGGGGACATGATTCAATTTTTGTGGTGGTTGATAGATTTTCAAAGATGGCACATTTCATTCCCTGCAAGAAGACTAATGATGTTGTTCATGTAGCAGAATTGTTTTTCAGAGAAGTAGTGAGACTTCATGGTTTGCCAAAGACCATAGTTTCAGATCGGGACACTAAGTTTGTTGGATATTTCTGGTGTACGTTGTGGAAGAAGCTGAAGACAGATTTGAAGTTCAGTTCATCACATCATCCACAGACTGATGGACAGACAGAGGTGGTGAATAGGAGTTTGGGAAATTTGCTGAGATGTTTGGTTGGAGATAAGCCAACAGGATGGGATTTGATTTTACCACAGGCGGAATTTGCATACAATAATTCTGTCAACAGGAGCACTGGTAAATCACCATTCCAGATTGTATATGGAAGTAGTCCAAGAAATGCATCTGAATTGAGGAAGATAGATAAAAGAGAAATAAGTAGTGCTGAAGCTGAGGATTTTGCAGAACACTTGAAGAACATCCATGAAGAGGTGAGGAAGCATATTACCAAGATGAATGCACAGTATAAGGCTAAGGCAGATGAGAAAAGGAGGTATAAGGAATTTCAGGTTGGTGATGAAGTCATGGTTCATTTGCGGAAGGAGCGGTTTCCAGTTGGTATATATAACAAGCTAAAAATGAAGAAGTTTGGGCCATGTAGGATATTGAAGAAACATGATTCAGGAAACGCATATGAGGTAGAATTGCCTACTGAGCTGAATATTTCACCAGTGTTTAACATTTCAGATCTGACAGAGTATCATGAAGGAGGTGTTGAAGATGAGATCACAACAGCACAGTGGAGTATTCCAGCAACTAGTTCAGACACTAAGGAGATCGAAGACATACTGGACAGTCGTGTTGGTAGAAGCACAAGGAATAGTACATATGAAGAGTATTTGGTCAAATGGAAAGGACGACCTGTAGAAGATTCATCGTGGCTAACAAAGGAGGAGGTTAACCGTCTTGGTTTTCATCTGCACACCTGAGTCGTGACAGGGTCACTTCTCAAATTACCTTGGGTGTCTGATGCAGGAGCATCCTGGGTGTAAGAGCAATCTTGCATCACCCAAAAAAAATATTTTTGTTTTTATTTTCAATAAGGGCTATTTTGTGCAGAGCTGCTATTTATGGAAAGTTACTATTTTTGGTATTTTTTGTATGTGCTCAGAATGATCTGATTTCTTTCTTGGAGGTTGATTTTGGTCATATAAGTATGCCAGTAAAGTTTCATTGCCAGATCAAGTGTATATTGGAAGATATTGAAGATTTTCGGTATTGGCAGCAGGGTACAGAAACTTTGAACTCAGTTTTGAAGGCTTTAGAGGCCCCGGATGAGGTTGAAAATTTGGGTGATGGGTGCTTGCGCTAGTCAAGCCTGTAGAGCGCTTCGTGGCATTTCCGAAATGGGGTTATAATAGCCGAGCAGGTCAACTGGTGATGACTTATGGTCTTCGGAAGTTGGGCCACCTCAAATGGTGGAAAATAATTTTCTTCAAAATTTCTGTTCGGGTTTCAAAGGTTATCTTGAGCCGACTATGATGTAATAAAATATAAAATAAAATAATTCTAAGTTTGGTCGGCCTTATTGGCTAAAATTCTGGAACCTTCCCAGGCGGTGAAAAAAAATTGCCTATATAAGGAAGGCTGTATTATTGTCTTAGGCAGTTCAGAATAGTTCTGGGTAGTAGATCTGGGTATTGATTCGAGGCTTTGTCCTACAGAATATTGTAAGGGAATGCCCATGTGGCTTTGCATATTGTAATTCTGAAAGTTTGTAATTCCACATTTGTGGAGATAATAAGAAGCCAATTTTCTGTTCTTGCATATTGTTGTTGTTTCTCTATTTCTGTTATGTGTTTGTGGTATTAAGGGGAGCACCCTTCATCATGTGTATCAATTGAAGAGACTCAATGATCACATTAAAAAGGGTCTCCAAATGAAAAATTCACGCTTTAAATAATCCAAGGAAGTACATATGGTGAGTTCATTCTTTAGGTCATCTAGATAAGTCCACTTAGATTGATCCTTACACAAATATTAGGATACTTTTAGAGATAAGTCGGTTAGCTTCAAACCAAGAGTATCTAGTAAGGGCATCGAATCACAACTATTCCTTTTATTTATTAGTAGCATATTTGAGGCCTATAGCCCTACAAGTGCTTCAAGTAAGGTAGTATTAAAATAAATATTGAGACCTCTCATCCCTACATATTATCCTCATGTTTTTTCTTATGGCCAAATAAATGACTCAACAAGTTACATCCTTGAGGCTTTAACCACTAAGGTAAATTTATTTACAGTGGATTGGAAGAGATATCTTTTCTTTGTCTCACTTGGGTCATTTCCATAATATTTTTACCTCAATAATAGGCCCTCTAAAGGTAAATGAGAAAATAAAAGTGAATAGACTAATGAAGGTCTAGATTTCAAATTCTCCACAAGAAAAAAAGAGCATTCTCTCCTACTCCATAGCTTCTCCCAAGCACATAAAGAACACATTCATTGACCTAACATTTTTTTTCAAGTGATAAATCAAATAGGTTAAGATTTTTGATACATCATCTATGAGGTGAGCGAGATATTCACCTACTACCCAACTAGTCACAAGAAAAAAAGAAGCCTTCCTAGTTAAGCTATGTTCCTAGAAAATCAAATTAAAGAAGACAACATTTTCTTGAATCTCCAAGAAAACCTACAAAATTGATAGATTTACTAGTCTCAAAATATGGCTTTAAAAAGTGTCCTACAACCACAAAGTGTCAGAAGTCTAAAAAAATGTAATGTATATGAATTGTGCAAGCAATTTATCTCTCAAATGCCTTGCAAAAATAAGTTATTTGCAAAAAGATAGAATGTAAAGGTAAAGATAAAGTTGAATTAAGTACAAAAATCTATAAATTCAATAGACTAGACCTTCGAAAATACTCACTTTTTTGGTGTGATGAAATACATACAACACCATATAATCATATGATCAAAATGAATGAGCCATGTGATGAAAGCCAGAGTTGGTATGTCATAAAATGAAACACCAAATTACATGTGATAAAAACCTTTATTCCATGTTTTTAGTGTATGATAAAAATTTTAATTACATGTAATAAAAAAAGTGTCATATGATAATATGGACTATAATAGTATGATGTTTTTCATAGTTTCAGAAAATAAAAAAATAACCTGCAAGATATGGGACATAAATATGATTCAGGCTCCATGGTGGGCACTAATAAGTGTGTGGTATAAACTTGGTATTCAATTTGAATGGAACCAATACTTCATAAATCATCAACTTAAGAATGTAGCTACTAGTATTCATTCAGTATGAAGAACTAAATTCCCAAAATTGGCTTATTGCTTCCTAGTTCAAGTGAGTTTAATCCTTTATATAATCCTCATCCAATTGGGTATGAAAGATTAGTCACTTGGCTACTCCAAAATAGAAGATTCAAACTATGAGTGATATGCAATACTTGCATTCAACACTCAATATATCCAATGTAAAAATATGAAAGTAACTATGAAACTAGTCTAGGAATGAAACTATGATGCAACATTGAGCTAACAAGATTAATGCTACTATGAAAGAAAACTAGATTCAAATCTAACTAACAATGCAAGATTGCTCTACAAGATGAGATAAACTAATAATGCAAGAGAGATGAAATTATCATAAGCTCACTATAGTAGGATATGAATGAAAAGAGATGGAATCTCACAAATGACTAAGATGGAACCCTTAAGCCTAGAAGGAAGAGCTTCCTTTTAAAGAAATTGCCTCAAGAATGAAGGGTAGAAATTAAGAGGAAAAAAATTTTAGGTGGAGATGAGTGGTGAGAGACATCAATCCTTGAGAGAGGATCCAAAAAAATTTATTGGGCAAGCTTGATTGGAGAATAAGACAAAATAGAAAATCCCCTTTTAATAGTCATTTAATCAAGATTAAGTTGCACACTTATTTGAGAAATGAGATCTTTTAATAAAAGTGTTAGGACTTTATATTAAAAGAAATATTTTGATAATCAAATTATTTTCAAGATTTAATATTACAAATAAATTGTGCTCGATTTTAGAAATGATTTAATTATATAAGGGGGATTATCTAGGTTGCTTACATAATTATGTCTAGTAAATTATGCCTTTGAGATTTAGAGTTTTGTTTAAGGAAAATTGATAAAATTTAGGGGTGTAGGTTTTAATAGAAATTTTTAGGTGATTACATAGTCCTCTTTGTGGTAAGGATAACAATTTGAGAGAAAGATCGCAATAATGAGAAAGGAACCTCCCAAGTTCACTAAGGACAACTATATAGTATGGAGTGACAGATGAAGTTATATCTAAAAGGTATGGGATCACAATATTGGATACATGTTACAAAAAAGTATACCACTCTTGTCAGAACTCTCAATGCAGATCAACTAAATGAGCAACAAGAGAATACTCAAGTGCTAGAAGCTATTGTAAGTACCTTATCTAATAATGAATATGTTGATGTCTGAAGACTTGATACTACCTATATAATGTTTGGGAAAATTTAATACTAATATATGGCGTAGATATTCATATATAAAAGGATAAGGAATACAGTCTCAGAGATAAGTATGATGACATGAAGAAGGTAGAAGGAGAGAACATTGCATAATATGGATAGAGAATAAAAGAAATTGTTAGTTCTATCAAAGGTGTTGGTGGAACTATTGAGGAAGATGGCTTTGTAAGTAAAATATTGATAACTTTACTACCTACTTATGTCGCTTGAGTGTTTTCTATAAATGAGTTGAAAACATTTGATAATGTTGCTATAGATAAACTGATTGGTAAGCTCACCACATTTGAGTTAAATAAATTTGATAATAATATTCCAAGAGTTTAGGTGGATGTAAAGGCATCAGTATCTAATATACTAGTAAGGAAAGGTAAATAATTAAGTCATGATTCTAATTGCATGTCAAGTTATACTAGGGAACTTGAAGCTATCTTGGAAGATGAAAGGATACAAGGAGATCTTGAAGCACTACTACAAAAGAGATTACCTAGAGGGACTGGTAAGTACAAAGGAAAGCTACCACTAAAATGTTTTTAACATAATAAGAATGGACATATAATAGAAAAATGTCCTATTAGTGAAAAAAAGGATAAGTTCAAAAATTTTAAGGGAAAAGAAAAGAAACAATGATACGTTGCAACTGATGAAGGGGTTACTAATGAATAACTAGAAGATAATGAGGAAGGTGCAGTTTCATTTATTTCAATCAAAGTAGATCCATCTAAAGGGAAAACAATACTATTTTCTCATATGTGACACAATGATGAATGGATTATAGACATCAGGTACTCATATCACATGACCGATGACAAGACTAAGTTCATCGAGTTTGATGAATTTTATGGTGGTGTGGTAAGGTTTGCAAGAATAACACCTTGCTTGGTTAAAGGAAAAGACAATATTACTTTGAATAGAAAGAGTAATACAAATGTTGTTTATCTTGTGGATGGAATAACATATAATTTGTTAAGTTTGGTTCAGATAAATGATAAAGGTTGCAAATTAAAATTAAAAGGAGGTATGTGTAGAATATTTGGAAGCTTGAGTGATGAAATTTCTACCAACAGGAAAACTAGAGGTAATTTATTCCATGTGAATAATAATATGAATAGTTGTTTGGTTGCAAAGGCTGAAGATAGTTGGCTATAACATAAAAGGTTCTGGAATATAAATTTTGATAGCTTAATCAAAGTTATCAAGATAAATGTAGCTAGGGGATTTCTATAATAAGTCAATCCAGATAAAAGTATGTGAAAAGAATGTTAGTTGGTTAATTTAACTAGTTTTACCTTCAAAAGAAAGCATTTTTCATCTAAGAGCGTACTTGATTCAATACATATTGATCTTTGTTTGTATATGAGATAGATAAGTTGTCAAGGTGATATTTATTTTATATTATTTACCAATGACTATTCTAGAATGATGTGGGTAATATTCTTGAAGGAGAAGTTTTATGGACTCTAAAAATTTGAAGCATTCAAGAAACTGGTTGAGAAGGAATCAACAGAGAATTTGAAGTTTTTAAGGTCTAATAGAGGAGGTGAGTTTGCTTCTACATAATTTGTTAAGTATTGTGAAGATAATAGAATCAAGATACAAATGTATACACCATGGACTCAATAAAAAAATGGTGTTCTAGAGAGGAATAATAGAGCTATAGTGGATGATGCAAGGATAATGTCAATTCAAGGAGATGTACCAAAAATGTATTGGAAAGAAGAAATTACTTCTACACTCTACACATTGAACTACGTGCAAGAAAACAATGGAACCAATAAGGCACCTTATGAGATATAGTATGGTCTTTCACCTAGTGTTAGATATTTTAAAGTCTTTAGCAATAAATGTTATATTAAGAGGGATTATTACATAGGAAAATTTGATCCAAAAAGTGATGAAGGTATTTTCTAGGGTTATTCTACTAAAAGTAAGGTATATAAGTATTTCAATAAGAGAACTAACAAAATTATTGGGAGTACTAATGTAAAGATGGATGAATGTCCTGAGAAAGTTAGTGATTCAAGAAAGAAAGTGAAAGAGGGTGATTGGGAGATTGTGTATATTGAATTGGAATTGCATGAACCAACATAACAAGATAATGGAGAAGAAGTGGTTCAATTGAAAGAAGAAGAATCCTTTGGACTTGAACTAATGATACCTAGGTATGTGAAGATAAATCACTCTAGTGATCAGATTATAGGTGATAAGAATGCAAGTGTTCTAACTAAAAGAAAGCTTAGAAAAAGTACATGTTTGATTTCCAAGTATGAGCGCCTAAGACAATAAAGGAAGAAATCAAGGAGGAAGATTGGGTAAAAGCTATGGAGGAGTAACTTGATCAAATTGTGAAGAATGATATTTGCGAACTTGTTTCTAGACCTACAGATAAAAATATGATTGTGACCAAATGGTTTTCTAGGGAAATATTGAATTTGAAGATGGAGATATGATCATAAATAAGGAAAGACTTGTATGCATGGGCTATGCACATTATGAAGGACTAGACTATGGAAAGAATTTTTCTCTAGTGGTGAGACTGGAAGGGGTAATAATTATGCTTGCTTATGTTGCTTATAAAAGGATCCATTTTTCTCAAATGAATGTCAAGTCATCTTTCCTAAATGGAATTGTTGAAGAAGAGATCTACATATAACAACCCAATGGTTTTGCATTGACAAAGGACAAGGATGTGGTATACAAGCTACAAAAAGGACTATATGGACTCAAACAAGCACCAAGGGCATGTTATACAAGGTTACATTCTTATCTTATTTCAGACTAGTTTTAATAGAACAAGTGAGGATAGTAATTTGTACCTAAAGTTTGAAGGAGATAAGTTTTTGATAAATGAAGTGTTTGTTGATGATATAATCTTTGGAGGAAATGATGAGACACATTTGATATTTTCTAAGGAAATGAAGGTGTTTGAAATATCAATGATTAGGGAGATCAAATTATTTATTCGATTGTAGGTTTCACAACTAAAGAATTGTGTTTGTGTGTGTGTGTGTGTGTGTGTGTGTGTCTATATATATATATATATATATATATATATATAGACACTCACACACACACACACACAAATATATTAGCCTATCAAAATATATGAAAGAAGTACTCAAGACTTTTGGTCTGGTTAACACCAAACCACTTGGAATCCCCATGGTAATATGATGTAAATTTTCTAAGGATGATGAATCTAATGTAGTGGATGCTACTTTGTACAAATATATGATTAGTAAGTTGCACTATGTTGTTCATAGTAGAGAAAATATTTCTTAAGTAATTGGAATAGTGAAGAGGTTTCAATAAAATCCCAAGGAATCTCATATGGTTATACTGAAGAAGCTATTTAGGTATTTGAAAGGGGTAGTTGAGTATGGTTTATGGTATGGTCATGATGGTGATTTCTCTTTTAGTGTATTTACTGATGTAGATTGGGCATGAAATGTTGATGAAATGAAGAGCACAAGTGGTGGTGCATTTTTTCTAGGTAGAAGGCTTGTATGTGGATAAGTAAGAAGAATAATTGTATTTCATAATCTAATATTTAATAAAATTATGTAGAAACAATTATAAATTGTACACAAATTGCAAGGATGAAGCAAATTATTAAAGGTATCAAGTGAAAGGTGACTAAATTGATGACTATTTTTTTGTGAAAATAAAAGTGTAATAAATATTTCCAAGAATCAAATAATGCATTTGAAGACTAAGATCATTTCAATTAAGTATTACTTTTTGAGAGAGAAGGCACATGAGAAGGAGGTGAAGTTGGAAAATATCCTAAAAAAGGAGTATATAGAAGATATCTTCACAAATCCACAACCTAAGGATACTTCTGAGTACATTAGAGGCTAGCTAGGGGTATTTCCCCTACATAAATAAAAATAAGATGTTGTTGATGCATCAGTCTAGTGGATTTATTTCCATATCTTTCACTATGAATTGATGATCAAGGGACTACTCCTTAGGGGGAGCAGTGAGAAAGAGATGAAGACCATTGTAGTAGATAATGATATGGTAATCTTACACCTTTGGAATTGTTTTCAAGTGCAGACAAGAATAATAAGTAACAGAAAAGAATCGATAAAGGGAAAGATAAATTATGATAGATAAAGAGGGATAATAAAATAAACAAAGAACTAAATATATATATCAGCTAAGAGAGAGTATTTATTTTCTTGGCATAGTTGGTGTTTTCATCAATGAAAAGTGGGGGATTATTGGCATAAATGATACAGAGATAAGTTGATTCTATGATAGTATGTGTTTAATATAGATCTAATGTTAGGTTGATAAGTTATGATGTTGTCATTGATGTCAACTTAGTGATTGTTGGTTGACAGTGTGACTATTATGCTAATGTATGTTCAAATGGTTGGATCAAGAGCTATAATAAGAATTGGACTATGTGATCATAGAGGAAGACTAATCGATGTCTCTAGATGCTATATATATGACCATACAAGTTTATCTTGTGTATGTTAATAATTATGATCAAATGAAGGTTGAAAAATTAGTGAGAAGAATAAGATGTAGCCAAGGATAAATAATTTGATGATAGTGTCACCTAAGTTTGGCTTCAGGTGTTTCAATTCAGGATATGTTAACTTGACTACTTTATGGGGTTTCTGTTGCAACCACATCATGATTGGTGACCAAAAGACAACATTTTAATGGACAAATGATCACTCGGTGAAAAGAAAAAGAGGTTCTTAGAAAATTTAGTCAAATCCTTAATTGGTAATGTTGTATCAGGTTGTGATAAGTGGGTATGTGGTCTAGAAATTGTAGTCATGTGGAAGATGAATGTGGAATGATGACTTGGAATTTTTATGATCGTTATGATTAAATTTATTGAAGTTGTGAAATAACATCAGAAAGCGTGATGTGGTTTGACTTTTATTTGTCAAATTGATTATGCAATAGATTTGGAGGATGACATGGACTTAAAATTTTGAATGATTATTGGTAACACATTTTAGGGCTCACGGATTGATTGTCAATGAATTGTAATGATTTAATTAAGTTTTTTTTCCATCTTAAGTTGTAAAATGTTTTTTATATATTTTCAATGAGTTATGATAAGTGTGAGTGTGTGGAAGATAAATATGGTGACTGAAATTGTGCGATGGAAGGGTTTGAATGTTTTACATGTGAAGTAGAGATTGAAATTGAACTAGATCTATACTATCAGAGGAGGAGTGCTATTCTCTCATATCATTTTACTTGTTGATTCCTAACATTTTTTACAAGAAAATATCTTAATCCAGTAGACCCCAATAGGTTTGATTTGTAAATCCTTTTACCAATTGACCCTTTAATTAGGGTTTGCAATCGCTTAAGAGGGTTACTCCTAACAGGGTAAATTTTCTTAACATAGCTATAGGTAAATCCCCTAATTAGTGGCTCATAATAAAGTCTTACTCTTAACTAGGTATTCGTAAGATCATAATAGGGTTAACCTATTAATCAGACATACTTCAAAAGAGTGAAAAATTATTTATGGGTATCATCCCACATGTGGTTTTTCTTAGTTGGGTTTCCATGAGAAAAATATTGGTGTTATTATTTTTCATGGTTGTGGATGTATATCTTTATTGGTTTTTTTTTTTATGCAATGTGTGTTAATTGATGCAAGTTATTGAAAGGTTTATGAAAATTTTGAATTGTTAGACTACTAATTCACGCCCCCCCCATCTTAGTAATTTTGGACCTGATAATACTAACAAAAAGATACCTCAAGACTACAATCATCTACTAGAAAGGAGACAAACCCCTCCAAATAATGTAATACAAAATATTTATAGAAAGGATATGCATGAAATCCAAAGCCAATTAGCTAAAGATAAATTGATGATTCACTTGTAAAACCCTCCATATCTATAAATATCATTAGGGTCATAAATACGAAGAAATCCACAAAAAAAGGAACGTAGCTTCAAGATACTTGTAGTTCACCCCTCCATGAGTCAAATCAATTGATATGTAACCTAATAAAGCATTGAAACTAAAGTTAATTTGTGAAAGACCTCCTCCATGCACTACTAAATTCTATCGAAAATCTAGTTACAATAGCTAACTCACAAATTCAAGTCTTTTATCATTCTTGCATTTAAAATAATATTTAATAAAATAATTTGTAAAATATCAATTTATTAATTATTTTACATAACAAATCATGTAAGAATAATAAATTACATTTATTCATTTTATAAATGAATAAATTACAAGATTCTTCTCACCCTGTTAGGAGTGACAAGGTTAACGGATTTCTCTTGTCAACTTGCTAAAATCAATAAGAACATAATGATCTGATAATTGCACACAATGCATGATAGATCCAATGTAATCCTTGATCAATGGTCTTCTTTGAAGCACTCTTTCACTTCTTTACTAACACTTCTGGTCAACGTAAACAATAACAATAATAAGAGAAGTATTGTGCATTGATCTTTCTCCTCTAACACTATATTTATAATAAATCAAAAATGATATATAAATATATTCTCACTAATTAGCTTGACTAGAACCAAATAAAACATTACAATTAATTCCTTTTCATTCATGAAACCCTAAAATGTAATACCAGCTAACAATTATAATCACAACTTCAAGTCGGCCTCTAGATTTATAGCACCACTCGATTTGACAAAAAAACATCAAACCATATCACACTCTCCAATGTAATTTCACAACTTCAAGAAATTTAATCATTATGATCATGTAAATGTCAACTCATCATTCCATATCATTCTAACACTTTAGAAAGATCCATCAAATACATGAAATATTATCACAACATTATGCAACATCATTGGTTAAGGATAAGACTGACTATTCTAAGAACATGGTGTACATATAACTAAGTTATCCCCTTTCCACTGAAACTATTTTCATCAATCACCAAACATGATGTAGTCACAACAATAACCTCATGATATAGTCAAGAAAACAAATATTAAATTAAAACACTTGATTCCAAACCATGTTGACACAATAATCAAATCATCACTCCTTGGCTTCAGCTTGTTCTTCCTATCTTCTTGACATACTTCAAACAAACATAGATCACCACACACATAAGATAAACTTATGTGGTCATGGATACAACATCTTTAGATATCACTTCATAGTCCTTCATGATCAGACACTCCAACTCATTCCATAGCTCTAGATCCAACCTCTTTAACATACCTCAACATAACAAAAAATCTATCAACCAACAACCACTAAGTTGACATCAGTGAAAAACTCATGACTAATCATCATGTCACCATACTTACATCAAACTCATATCTTAACATTGTCATTTGATCTTTCTATTAGTTATATCATTTATGCCAATAATCTCCCCCTTGGGCATTGATGGAAACACCAAATAGAAATACCAACAATACCAATAAAATAACTCTTATATATTCCTGATCTCTTTAACTACTTCTTGTCTCTTTATTGATACTTCTCCCTATTTTTCTCTTTCTCATCTAACTCATCTATTTTATTTCCACTTCTTAGTACATCTCTCCCTCTTTAACAATAATGCCAAAGGCCCAACATGCCTCATTCTTCATCTGTCATCTATCTTCATCACCTTATGAGTCCTCCTTCTGATTTAATCACTTATTTATGATTCTTGTGTGTATACAAGCTACTACTCAAAACATCCACTTAACAATATTTTTCTTCAATTCTTAAAGATCATCCTTCTTGTTCTTCAATAGATTCTCCAATAAAAATATTGTCCATATAAAAAACAATTCTTACTCATCAATACACAAAATATTCACACATATCTAGTAGAACTAAGTATACCTCATCCTTCACCATGAATTATTCTTATTTCTCATCTTAATTCTTCTTAAGAAGCTCAACAAACTTGAAAATTCAAAAATAATGACAAGAACCTTACCAACTCCCTGTAATAATTTGTGACTTGATTCACACTCACTAGAAAACTGACTTTTTACAATGCAATAGATACCAATTGGTCTAATTTATTTTATGCTCATTTCCTCTTTGACTCAATATATTTATTCATCCTCTTGTAATTTCCTTTAGATATCTTGCAACAATCACCAATCTTTGAGGCCCTACTGCGACCCATCATAGCATTACTGATTTATTCATATTTTGAGACCTTATGTTTTGATACTTGGTACACTTTCTGATTATTCTGACAGAGACTCATGATATTATGTTTTATGATGATGATTATATTGTATGGATTACATTTTGATATAGATTAGAACCTAGAACATGTGGTTGATTTTGATTATACATGTTTAGATATGTGAATTGATGACAAGATTGGATCATGATTAGACTTGATTATTTCATGGATGATATGTCATGATGATTATTGAATTACTATGTTTAAGCATTACTGAATGAAAATTATAATTAGAAATTGAATTCTGCATATTGATTATTGTTCCTAATTGTGAATTGAATATGTATATTGCATGTGACTTTATTACCTTGGACTGCTGATGCTTGAGTTTAGTGTGTAGGAAAGAGAACCATGGAATTATTTAGAGAATCAGGGATAAACATATGTAAATTCAGTAAGCCAAGGTTTAATCTAATATGGGATTGAAAAACTCATTGTAACGTGATCTTTGTTGTAAATGTGATTTTCATGGGTGTAATACTTTAATCCATGTTGTTAATTAGGACATGTCATTGTGAATGTGATGTGTATTTTGTTGGTCTCACTTGACACTTGTATTGTACATGTAGAGGATGACATGTCAAATTAGGGCTTGGCAAGAACCACCTAACCTCATAAAATATTATATGAAGTCTCACTTGCATGTAGATGTCTTGTAGGGATCACATCAAGTTGGAACTCGGATTTGGACTTTAGGGGTACTTTAGAGGGTTCAAAAGTGATCCTAGGGTGTCATTTTGGCCTAAATTAGCTAACCCTAAGTAGGTACCTTGGGTTGGGGGTTATTTCTTACCTATTGGAAAGCCTATAACCTCATTATGGGCCTCCAAAAAGCCTATTTTTCAAAAGTGGCGAAAATGGAAGTGGCCACATGCATTCTAACTTGCCCCACACTCCTTGCCAAATCCACAATTAAGAGGGGAGACAAGAGGGAAGACTAAGGACTTGGTGTCATGTCTCATTTAATGCTAGTTGTTGAGTACTATTTAGAGGCCTTTTTAGAGGGATGGGAGAGACTTAGTGGGTGTTCACCCACTCTCTAACTTTAGAGACAATTAGGGTTGGAGAACAGAAAAAAAGTAGAAGGGATAAGGAGCTCAACTCAACTTCATTCTTCCATTTTGAATTGGATCAAGGTTGGTGGATTTACCATGGAGAAACTTCTTTCTTTAAAACTCATGAGGAAGATTATTGTGTAGATTGTATTGTAGATTTTCTTATTTTCTTACCATGGAAGAATGCTTATTGCATTTCACTTTATTGTTTTTAGTGTAAAAATAATATGTGAAAGCTTGTATGTAATGTTTATTTGTGAATCTCTTCATTGTTGCATTTTAAATGGGATTGCTTATGGAATTTGTTTCATTTCTTTTTCTTTTCTTTTGGGAATTTTGTTTCATGGGAGTTAAGGCATTACTCACCCTTTGGGAAGGGAAGAAGTGGCCTTGGGTGAATGGGTTAGTTTGGCTCTCCATTATAGTGAGAGTCTTTTCTCTTGGACAAGAGAGAAAAATTAATGGGGTATGGGCTTCATGAAGCCATCTTTGTATTCTTGCATCTTGAGGATGCTAATGAGGAAATCTTGTGTATGAAAAATGGATCATGTAGCCTTGAAAGGCATGGAAATACTCTTGTGAGAAATTTAATATGTTTGGCATTTTTCTCCTTGGAAAAGCCCACCTTCACCCTACTTCAGTGAGTTTGGAAAACTCATTTGTGAAGCCTTGGAAGGGAGTTATTTGTTGTTTGTGCATATATCTTGTTGTGAGCATTTTGTTGTGTATACCCATATAGCATTGGTTCTCCAAGCTCAGGGGTGGTCTCCTTGAGACCTTGGTTGGGAGGTGAGCTTCCCATGGTTCCCCTATTTTATTTGAAGGTTTTGATGCCAAGACCCTTGTGGATAAAGCTTTGGGGGAACTTCTATTTTGGTTTAATTGTGAAGGCAATTTATGTTGTGACATTGTTGTAATTTTGTAATGAAGAAAGCTCTCCTTGTTAAGAAATGCATACTTGTGGATTGTAAAAATGTTACTCTTTCTCTTAATTTGGTAATTACAAAGTTGTATATTGAAAAAGTAATGGAGCGAATCTTGTTCATCCTCCTTGTAACTCTCTCATTTGTGTATTGCTACAAATTTTTATTCCATTGTTGCAAAAATGTAAGTTAGAAATTATTGAAAGGAATAGAAACATGTTGAAATTATTTCTTGATGTTGCATCATAGTTTTCTCAAATTGTGGAAGTAATTCCTTTCTTGAATTTTAATGCACGATAGTATAGAATAGGAATTCATAGTAGTATCTTTTCAATGAAATTTTTTCTAATAGACATTATATGAGTAGTAAATTTCATGTTGAAAGAGATAGTGAGTTTTAAAGTTTATGAGTTTCAGATATTAAATCATTTGAATGAATCTAAGTTATGTTTACAATATGACTCTCCATATTCTAGATTAAATTCATTATAGTTGTATACTATTAAAAAATACATCACTTAAAACTTAAAAAAAAATCACAAAGTAAACAATCATCAATCAAAAGAAATGGACAAAGCAATAAAAATGTTGTCATTTTCCAGAATTTAGAGAGCAAAAATGCTCTTTAGAAAATGTATGAGGAAGAAAATTAATCCTCTTTTACCACAGAGAATATTCCCCCCCAAAATCCCATACCTAAGTAGGGGTTAATATATCATTTTCTAATATAACTCTTAACCTCCTAAATTAAGAAGGGGAGTACTTAATAAAACATACTATATACACTTGCTTGTGGACCCCACACCCTTACGTTCTTCTTGCCTTATTTACTCTCTGGTGTAAGAAACAAGGGAGTAGAGATCTCATTTAAGGAATTACCATGCTCTGACATGCATTTATATATTTCCTTGACAAGATATTTTTCCACCTTGCCCTTTTGAAAGTATACATTTTGCATATGGAATGGGGAATACTCATGGTGCCCCCCCCCCCCCCCCCCCCAAATCTTTATGTTTGAAAAATGGTTCTATATCCCACAAGAATTTTGAAATCCCTAGCAGCCTTGGGCCTTGGTCTTGTCCTCCATCCACTTGACACATGGGGCCATGGGAAAGAAGGGGAGTAGGATAGAAGGCTAGTAGTTTTAGGTCTTTTTAAAAAAAATTGTCTTGTTTTTTTAATCATTAATTTTATTTTGGTTAAAAAATTCATTCATTAATAAAATTAGATGTTAATTAATAGATTTATTGCTAATGTGTTTAGATTTATTTAATTATAAATCAACCTATTAATTTAATAGCTTATTTGTTCACTAATTAGTTAATTGAAATCATCAATAATAGTTAGTTTGGGCTTTATTTAAATTGTGGATTTGTTATTGGCTCATAGGATTATGATCTAATAAATTGAATTGTCTTAATTAAATTATTTTATAAGAAGGTGATTAGTATGTATTATAAGGTGGGTAGTATAACCATTATTTTCTTAAATGTTTAGATAACGCTTTGTTCTAGTTAACATTATTAAGTTATTGTCTGATTAAAATTTGATTGTTAATGTAGTTATCTCATTAACTATTATTGTAGGATAAATTATCTATTATGTTGGACAAATCATATTTGAAAGCTATAACCTAGGTATATATACATTTTAGGTTATTATTTAATTGGAATAAAATTGGATAGGTAATTAATGCCCTAGGTTACAAGGGATTGGAAGGTTAAACTTTGATGAGGAGGTTTTAGTAGAATTGTATTTGCTTGACAAGTTTATATTGGCAAGGGAAAATCTTAAGATAAGATCTATTTCCTTTTAAAGTTATAAAAATAGGTTCATACCTTATAAAACCTACCCCATTGATATTTAAGGGGAATTAAAAGCACCTAGGTATCTATGGAGTTATCACGAATGGAAGTTTTTAAATATAATTTTATAGTTTTTAAATAGTTTTTAAAATGGGTCTAGCAGATTCAAAATTTTAAACCACTAGACCCACATTGTTGCATTGTTACTCCTAAGGCTTAACACTCCGAAACTTAATCCTAGGTTGTGACCGGCTTCACTGTAGTCGACTTATCCTTAACCTATGAACGTCACTCTCTAACATCTTAGCTTTAAAAAAAAAATTGTTGCATTTTTGTTGACTAATTTTTGGGCATGACACAATCACTCACAATTGACGATAAATGTGACATAATCACCACAAAAAAGATCATACTCAACTTCTAGAGCCATATATACCAATACATCTCTTGCTGACTTGAGTTTCTTTCCTTTCTACCTATAATCACTTGTTTCTTGACCTCATATTTAAAAACAATAGAAATCTCTATCATCTCACTTAAGCTTAGAACATAAATATTAATAGGTCCTTGAAAAAATACACAACTATTTCATCTTCACTTTTGATTTGTACATCATCAATATGCACATGTTCACCTATTCTTAATCACTTCTAGTTACAACTAATACTAGTACATTCACTAATAGGTGAATAAGGAACATAAATGTCACCAAATGTGATCTTATCGTCTCCAATTTTCAATCTTTCCTTAGTGTATAAATTTTTGTTCCATTTGAGCTAGTTCTTCTTCATCATCAAGTAATTTTTCCTTTTCTAATTCATTCATTCCAAAATATCATCTCATCAACATAGCTTCAATAACATGTATTGATTGAGTTTCACCAATTGAAAAACTTATCAACCTCTTCTTGATTTTGAATGTTGATTCATATCAATACAAAGACATAGGGATTTGACTGTATAACTCAATTAAAGCTTTAATTATCCATGCCAAAAATAAAATCTTTAACTTTTAACATCCATACATTTATTGACTCCATCTAATATATTCCATTTACTAACCTTATCTACAATCTTTTTGGCAATAGAGAAACTTCCTCATACCAGGAGGCAAAAAATTCTCAGTACAGGAACTAACAATGTTGGATTTCTTCCCTATGGTCTTCATTATATTCAGTACACTTTTATTCTTATCTTTTTCTCTTTGTGCATTCTACTTTTACCTCTTTTAAGTATCCTTCACTAGTTTGAATGCATTCTTTCTTTAGGAGGACTCAGGCATACCAACCTTAGCAATCTTTCTTTTTTACTTCACTTGGAAACTTCATTGATAAAAGTTTTAGCTTGTGGTGACTGATCAGGAAAGTACTATACATTTTTTTTGAGGCTGACATATTTTTGGCTATTTTTGGGCTAACATGTTGTAACTCCTTCTAATCCTAAAGTGGCAAAAATATTGTATAATTTGGCTTAGGGTTAGGGATTTCATAATGTATGGTTTTAGTACTTGTAGTGGAATTGAGATGTAAGGGATTATAGATTGTAATCATGTTGTAATCACTGGATAATAATAATATTGGACTCACTGTTGGTGGATGTAACCTAGGGTTTGGGTGAACCATGTTAAATCTTTGTGTCTTATGTTCTCTTCTATGTGGTTTATTTTTTTTCTGATATTGGTTATTTTTGCATGTAATTATTATTTCTTCCTTCTTAATCCTAACAAGTGGTATTGGAGCGAGGTTGTTTCTAGTTATCCTCTCCAGGAAGTGTTAGAAATTAAAGTCCACCAAGATAACTGAGAGGGGGGGGTGAATTAGCTATTAGATAATTATAAACTTTATCAACTTCAACATCATTTAACCATATAAGAAATGTAATCAACAACCATAGAAAGATATTAATACACAATAAAACAATGACACAAGATATGTTGACTAGGGAACCTCTTGATCAAAGAGTAAACACCGGTGGGAATGATGCCCAAAAAAGATGCACTAATATGAATATTCCTTGTGAAAGGATGGAATCTGTTAGGAGTCTTATGAAATACATTTAGTACATATGAGTCCCTGTAAGAAGACTTTGAATCCCTGCTAAAAGATTCTAACCCTGTTGGGAGTTATGGAAGATAGAAGGACTCACTGCCCAAACAACTTCAATGGAAAGATCACTAAACACACTATCCCACTAGTCTCTAGATTATTCAATAGAATAATATCAAACTATTACTGATCTCAACAATTTGTTACCTCTTCTCTGGCTGTGCCAAACTACACTCACTGCTACACCAGATCTCAGATTCAGATCTTTGTACCTTGCATACCTTCTTTCACTTTCACAATTTCATTCACTCTTTTCTTCACTTCATTTTCTTACATTACAACTAGGAAAACATTCCTTCCTTTATACCACACTCAAGTAATTACAAATGAGTTAGCATCCAAATTATAGAATAAAAATTTCCACACGTGACATCAAAATGACACAAAATTGTCAGCTTCCAATTAGAATAAATCTTCACTCGTGCAACCTTGAAGTTTACACTGTTATCCATTTCACTATCAACATGTCTTCAAATACTCTTTAACTACACATAACTAGATTTGATCCCGATTAGGAGATATCATCCGATTTCCAAAAACTGCTACTTAGGAACACTACCTGAATAATGCTTCCACTGAAATGCTCATAACTTCCATGAATAAATGAATTACTATCTGCACTCTTAATCATGAACATATAACATATCATATAGTAAATCCTTAATATCACATAGCTTGATCTCCAATATCCCACATGTGCTAATCCAAACACTGTCTTCTCCTTTGCTAATCTTAGTAGATCACTATGTTGACATGAATGACAATCATAGTCATGAATGCAACAACAACTGCTATATAATGGCTGCTAATACTCCCATAGGATATATTCATCATTCATTCCTAATAATCTCCCCCATTAGCATTGATGGAAACATAGATGAACAACATCCAATGTTCCATAAATCCAACATTGTAACACTTTTTCTCTAAAAATACTTCAAGTCCTCTTCATCAATCAAATCTTTCTTTATTTTCCCATTCAATTCTCTCCAACAAATGGTACAAATGGTTTTTCATGTACACTTCTCCCCTATTGACATCAATGACATAAATTTCATCATTATGTCAACAATAACTCTAATGTCAAAAGACACTGTTCAAAAAATATGTTCACTAGAGTCCTCATTACTTAGCTCAGATACACATACTCCCCCATAGAGGAAGTACCAACATCTAGTCCAGAAGAAAAATAAGGGTCATATACCAGTGGATGGATGCAACAATCTACATCACTTCTCAAAAGTAGGCTGGGGCATAACCCCAAGCATACCTCTCAGATACTCAAATGTATCCTTAGACAAGGGTTTTATAAATATGTCTACAATCTGCTCCTTTATGCTTATGTATTCAAGTATAACTTATTTATCAACAACTTTCTCTCTTACTACATGATACTTAATCTCTATATTCTTTTTCTTAGAATGTAATACAAGGTTCTTAGACATACTAATTGTGCTGGTATTGTCACAATGTATAATAATAGGCTCAACAAATTTTATTCCAATATCCTTCAGCATCTGCTTCATCCAAATTATCTTGTTATAATTTTTTGTTCCTACTACATACTCTGCTTCTACTATGCTTTGTGAAATACAATTCTGCTTCTTGCTTAGCCAAGAAACCAATCTCCCTCCAAGGAAAAATGCTCCACGACTGGTGCTCTTTTTATCATCCACACTACCTCCCCAATCAACATTTGTATATGCACATAGGGTAAAATCATCATATTTTTCATACCATAATCCATAGTCCATTCTGCCTTTTAAATATCTCATTATCCTCTTTACTGCTGCATAATGTGATTCTCTAGTTTTAGCTTGAAATATTGCTACAATTCCAACTAAATGTGCTATATCAGGTCTTGTATGTGTCAAGTACTCCAATCCTCCAATTATAGATCTATACTTCTTCTATTCAACTTTATAAGTCTCATATATGCTAGATAATTTATGTCTAGTTACCATAGGTGTTCCAACTGGTTTACAATTCTCCATTCCAAATATTTTTAACAAATCATTCAAGTACTTTGTCTAACTTAAAAAGATACCATCACTATTTTGTGTTATCTGTAATCCCAAAAAATATTTCATTTCACCAATCATATTCATTTTAAATTCAATCTTCATTCCATCTGCAAACTTATTACTGGCTTCATCTTCTCCTCCAAAAATAATATTATCAACAAACATAACTACAACCAACAAACCATTTTCAATTTCTTTTGTGTATAGGTTGCTATCAACTGTTCCTTTTGTAAATCCCAATTTTATCAAATATTTGTTCAATCTTGCATACCAAGTTCTAGGTGCTTGCTTTTGTCCATATAAAGATTTCTTCAGTTTACATACCATGTCTCCTTCTTAAGTTAAAGGAAAACCTTCAGGCTACTCAATGTAGACTTCTTCTTCCAACTCTCCATTCAGAAATGCTAACTTTACATCCATTTGATATACTTTGAACTTCTTGTAAGCTGCATAGGCCAAAAACATTCTTACTACTTTGATTATTTCTACTAGTGCAAAAGTTTCTTCATAATCAATTCCTTCTTAGTGTGAGTATCCTTTACATACCAATCTTTCTTTGTTCCTCACTACTTCTCCTTGTTCATTCATCTTGTTTCTGAATACCCATTTTGTTCCTATAACATTCTTATCTTTAGGTCTAGGGACCAATTCCCATGTTTTGTTATTTTCAATCTGATCTAGTTCTTCTTTCATAGCTTTAATCCAATGTTCATCTTCACAAGCTTCAGTAGTAGATTTAGGTTCAATTTGAGAAATCAAACATAACTATTCTTGTACCTTATTTTGAGTTAGAACTCCTATGTCTATGCTTCTAATAATCTTCTCAATAGGATGATTTCTTGATAAATTCTTGTTAGGTGTCACTGTCTCAGATCTCACTTTAGGTGTTAGTTCTTCAATGATCTCACTATGGCTTTCATTCAACAAATCATTGTCAGTTTCATAGAATAATTCATTAGTCTCAATGTTAGGTCTAGGATGAGTTCCTTCATCTGATTCATAATCAAGCATTCTTTCCTAAAATTTGAACTTTTCATCAACTTTAACATTTGCGCTCTCAACAATAGTCTTAGTTCTCTTATTGTAACATCTATAAGCTTTTCTCTTCAAAGAATATCCAAGAAATATACCTTCATCATTTCTAGGATCAAACTTTCCAATATCATCATCTCTCTTTATATAATATTTACTTCCAAAAATTCTAAAATACTTAACTGAGGGTGCATGTCCAAACCATAGTTAATAGGGTGTCTTGTCTATGTCTACTCTGATTTTTACTTTGTTCATTGTATACACTGTTGTGTTCACTACTTCTCTCCAAAATATCTTTGCAAGTCATTCTCAAATAACATAGCTCTTGCTCCTTTAGTCACTGATATGTTTCTTCTTTCTACAATACCATTTTGTTCAAGTGTCCTAGGGGTTGAAAACTATCTGTTAATACCATTCACTTCACAAAATGTGTTAAATTATCTAGAAGTAAATTCTCCACCTCTATCAGATCTCAAACATTTAATCTTCATTCTAGATTCATTCTCAACTTTATTCTTAATGATGTTAAACTTATCAAATGCTTTAGACTTTTCTTTAAGAAATGCAATCCACATCATTCTTGTAAAATCATCAACAAGAATCATAAAGTAGCTTTCTCTGTAGAATCCTCTAGTCCTTGTAGGACCACTCAAGTCTATATGAACAATCTCCAACTTCTCTACTGATGTAAACTTCTTACTGGAAAATGAACTTCTCTTCGATTTAGCCATCACACATTCCTTGCAAATCATGTTAGTAGGCTTCATAATTTAAGGCAAATCTCTTACTACAAGTGTAGTACTCACTTTCACAATGTTATCAAAATTTATATGGCAAAATATTTTGTGCCATAACCAAATATCATCAATCTTAGTAATCAAACATGTCATCTCAGTAGGATTTAACTGAAATACATTACCTATTGTTCTAGATCCAGTACCAATCAAATTTCCATCTTTGTCTTTTATCACACAAGTTTTCTCATTAAACCAAACTTGATATCCCTTATCAACTAATTGTCTAAAACTCAAAAGATTATGTTTCAAACCATCCACAAAGTAAACATCATCTGTATTAGTCTTTCCATCAAGAGTAATAGATCGTATACCTTTAATCAAACAAGGTGCATTGTTTCCAACTCTAACAGCTCCTCCATCATAATTGTTAAAATTTATGAACTTTCTCATGTCTCCAGTCATATGATGTGAGCAACCACTATTTATAATCCAGTCATATTTCTTTTCACCTTGAGAAACTAGGGCTTTTTCTTCCTTAACCTCTGTTTGAGGTTTTTCTTCTTTAATTGCTAGAAATCCTACACCATCATTATTCTTAGTATTACTTCCACTTAAGGTTCTCTCTATACTAGCTTCAAGTTCTTCATCATTTGCATAATAACATTCCTTAGGTCTTATAGGATTAAAATTGTTTTTGTACTTTTTAACTCTCTTAGGACATTTAGATGCAAAATGACCATATTCTTGACATGTCCAACATTTAAAAAATTTCTTACCGTCTGGTTCTCTCTTCACAAGCAAGGCAATACGTTCTTCAATCTTCCTATCTTCTTCATTTCTAGATTTGTTATTGCCAGCATAATCTCTTCTCATACTGATGCCTCTTTACAAAGTAGGGCGAACACTAAGAGCACTGAATGTTGTCTCCATTCTAGGCAAGTCTCTTGATAACCTTAGGTTCATCTCTATTGCCTCCAATATTCCAAGAAGAGTCTCTCTAGTAAAGTTTGAAGTACAAGGTATAACTTGTTCAATCATCTATGTTGTCTACTTAAATGCAAGAGTCAATGTCCTCATAATTTTCCATATCACTTCATTCTCTGTCTTTGTTCCTCCACAAGATTTTATACCTGCAATAATTTCTGACATTCTACCAATATAGCTTCTAAAAAATTCATCTTCCATCATTCTTATATCTTCAAATGCACATGTCCAATTATGTAATCTGACTCTCTTTGCATGTTCATCACCCCCAAAAGTAGAGTGTAAAGCTATCCAAATTTCATGAGATGTTTTCAAATATTTTACCTGACTGTACTCATTCTCTGGAAGGGCTAACAAAAGTGCTTGTGTGGCAACTATGTTACACATGAATAGATCACTTTCATCATTAGTACATGTTTCAAGATTATCCTCATCAAAGATAGTCTTTTGATTCTTTGTAGTCAACTAGTAACCTGGTCCTAAACACAGTAAGTGTGTCTTCATCTTTTCTTTCTAGCTATCAAAATTCACTCCATCAAAATTAGGGCTTTCTTGATGCAGGAGCATCCTAGGTGTAAGAGAAATCTTGCATCACCCAAAAATATTTTTGTTATTGCATTCAATAAGGGCTATCTTGTGTAGAATTTCTATTTATGGAAACTTTCTATTTTTAGTAATTTGGTCATACGATCTTGGAATGTTCTAATTTCACATGTGGAGGTTCATCTCAGTTGTATCAGCCTACCAGTAAAGTTTCATTAACATATCAAGTCTAGCTTTGGGGATATTGAAGATTTTTGGTATTGGTAGCAGGGTATAGAAACTTTGAACTTAGTTTTGAAGGCTTTAGAAGCCCTAGATGAGGTCAAAAATTTGGGTGATAAGCACTTGTGCTACTTGGGCCTGTAGAGCACTTTGTGGCCTTTCCAAATTGGGGTCGTAATAGTCAATCAAGTCAACTGGCAATGACTTATGGTCTTCGAAAGTTGGGCCACCTGAAATAGCAGAAAATAATTTTGCTTCAAAATTTTTGTTTGGGTTTCAAATGTTATTTTGAGCTGACTTTGATGTAATAAATTGAAAAATAAAATAGTTCTAAGTTTGGTCGGCCCTGTGGGCTAAATTTCTGGAACCTTCTCAGGCGGTGGAAGTTGCCTATATAAAGAAGGCCCATAGTGTTGTCTTAGGGAGTTTGGAGGGTAGTTCTGAGTAGTTCAGGGTAGATCTGGGTAATGATTCAAGGCTTTTTCCTACAGAATATTGTAAGGGGAATGCCCATGTGGCTTTGCGTATTGTAATTCTAAAATTTAGAATTCCACACTTGTGGAGATAATAAGAAGCCCATTTTCTATTCTTGCAAATTGTTGTTGTTTCTCTATTTCTGTTATGTGTTTGTGGTATTAAGGGGAGCACCCTTCATCATTTCTTTCCTAAGATTCACCATGGATCTCCTTAAGTTGTTAAACTTCTCTTTCAAGGACCTGCTGCTCTAATACCAATTGTTAGAAAGTAAAGTCCACCAAGATAACTAAGAGCAGGGGGAAGGGTGAATCAGTTATTAGATAATTATAACCTTTATCAACTTTAACAACATTTAACCATATAAGAAATGTAATCAGCAACCATATAAAGATATTCATACATAATAACATAATGACACAAGATATGTTGACTAGGGAACCTCTTGATCAAAGAGTAAACCCCAGTGGGAATGATGCCAACAAAACATGCACTAATATGAATATTCCTTGTGAAAGGATGAACTATGTTAGGAGTCTTATGAGATACATTCAATACATATGAGTCCCCGTTAGAAGACTTTGAATCCCTGCTAAAAGATTCTAACCTTGTTAGGAGTTATGGAAGACAAAATGACCCACTGCCTAAACAACTTCAATGGAAAGATCACTGACCATACTGTCCAACTGATCTCTAGATTATTCAATAGAATAATATCAAACTATTACTGATCTCAACAATTTGTTACATCTTTTTGACTGTGCCAAACCACACTCACTACTAGATCAGATCTCAAATTCAGATCTCTGTACCTCGCATACATTCTTTCACTTTCACAATTCCATTCACTCTTTTCTTCACTTCATTTTATTACATTACAACAAGGAAAATATTCTTTCCTTTATACCACACTCAAGTAATTACAAATGAGTCAGCATCCAAATTACAAAATAAAATTTTCCACACGTTACATCAAAATTACACAAAACTATCAGCTTACAATTAGAATAACTCTTCACTTATGCAACCTCAAAGTTTGTGTTGTCATCCACATCACTATCAACATGTCTTCAACTACTCTTTAACTGTGCATAACCAGAATCCACCCTGATTAGGAGATATCATTTGATTTCCAAAAATTGCTTCTTAGGAACACTGCCTGAATACTGCTTACATTGAAATGCTCATAACTTCCATGAATAAATGAATTATTGTATGTGCTCTAAACCATGAACATATAACATATCATAGAGTAAATCCTCAACATCGCATAGCTTGATCTCACATATCCCATGTGCGTTAATCCAAACATTCTCTACTCCTTTTCTAATCTCACTAGATCACTATGTTGACATCAATGATAATCACAATCATGAATGCGACAACAACTACTATAGAATGACTTCTAATACTCCCCTAAGATATATTCAGAATTCATTCCTAAAAGGAACATCTGACAGTTTAGTGGGAGTCTCACAGTTGAGTGAGAGCAATAGAAGATGAGGGTAGGCTGAAGGTTGACAAGTTTAATGGGAAGAACTTTCATTTATGGAAAATTTAAATGGAGTACTAGGGTATGTGCAAGATCATGAGGGGCCAAAAAGTGGCCATGTGAAAAAGATTCACTTTTCACTCATCCAAAAGTGCATGAAAGTGCTTGTTGACTTTTTAGTAGGCCTGGGTGTTATTACACCTAGGAAAACCTGCCACCAAAGCACAGGCCTAATCGGGTACCTGATAATATCAGGTACCTGATAACTATGGCATAAATCCAAAACCTGTGAGCCCTTTTCCTCATTTCCTTGTGCAATTTTCTTCAAGTTCTTTCCATGATTTTCAGATACCTGATATATTTTTGGATACATGATATTAGAAACAACAAATTCAACTCCAAGCATATTCGGTAAGTAGTTATTTATATAATTTTTATTAATTTATTTCATTTTCATGCTAAATGTAGCATTTGTTTTTAAAATAGGGTTTTGTATTTATATTTGTAATAATATATGAAATTAGATTGAAATTTAGATTTTTTTAAATTTAATCAGGCATGGCTGACAACAATGAAGAAAATAACCCTCCCGCACCAAATAACGATCCCCAAAACAATCCCCCACTTCAAAACCCTCCATCTTTACAAGATTTGATATAAGAAAATTTGAACACAATACAGGGTTTCCAAAACATGTATCAAAATATACCTACATTAGGTCCCATGCTTGCCACACTAAATACAATTGTTGGAAACATTGACACAATCACGCAGTAACATAATGCTGCTCTTCATTGGCGTGATGATATGCATGCCCAATTTGATGACGGGCTTGACCATGATGGGATTGTGGCCCTTAATATAAGAAAGATATAGCCACCCTTTTTGTCGATCCTAAAATCAAAATACCATTTGACCCCAAAAAGCCCAAATTATCAATAAAATGGTGCACAAATGAAGCAATGCGCACAAACTTTTGGGATCGCTGGTGGATGGTTTTTGATAAACCACCCCCTAGCAATTTGGAGGTCCCATTTTATTTCCTTAAAAAATTGTATGCTAAGTTTGTGCTTGTTTACCATGTTTATTATTGGAGTATGAGGCCCAACATGGGTGTAGGCAGAGGAGCTCCTCAGACTAGGCCATCTTCCTAGCACCAAAAGGCCACTACCTTTGTCCCCCCCACTGATGTTGCACCCCCTCCTCTAGTCCAGCATCCTGATATCATTGCAGAGGCTGCCTCACAGACTATTAGGGCCATTCATTTACTGAGTGATCAATTGATCACTCAGACCAGGTCAATGTTGCCTCCTTTGGATGCTGCTAGCGCATTGACAACTCGTCGGAATTCACATGTATGTGAGCCCCATATGTGCATTACGTGTAGGCATATGTGCCTCAGATCGCTTACTAATTCTGATATATATCAGTTTCATTATATTAATGAGGGGGATACAGGAGACGTAGCTACAAAGGCTGCAACACCTCATGGAGCATCTACATCTCATGAGAGTGCTCAGGAGGTGCAAGCAGAGCCATTGACTCCTATTGATATGTTAAGAGTAAACATTATAAATAAATTTGTCACATGACTTATTTAATTTAAAAATAATTTATTTATTTAGATTAGTTTTAATGATTGCATGCACTTATGTATATATAGTTTTTCCATTTATGTTTAGTCGATAACATAGGAGGAGGTGAGATAGGTGGATGAGTCCACACTTTCAGCCATTTCATTTGGCCTTGATGACTATACGGTATATTATAAATTATGTACCCATTAATTTTTTTTAATATCATTTGGTGTACATGCTTAAATCTCTATCAATTTGAGGAATAAAATTCATACATTTACTAATATATATTGTCATCTCTATTGTGTTCTTGTAGGCTACAGCTAATGTCAGTGGGGGCATGAGGGGGTTCCTTCATCAGGTGTCAACAAAGGAAAGGTAGTTAATTGTTTAAGATTAATTATGCATGCATATGTATGCCACCTGTGTGTAGTAATAAATATTTTACTTGCACTTTATTGTATAGGGTGTGGCTATCAATGATGTCCCGACACCGGTTCAACAACGTAGGGTTACAGGCATCTCAATTCGGAGTGATAGCCCGATTGTACGTAGACTTTAACATATTGTTATTTGTATTTTGTAACCAGGTTTTCTATGATGAAGTACATTGATATATAATTGACAATCTTTTTACTCTCATAGGTTACTCCGACTGTGAGGGAGGGCCCATGAGAATCCTTCATTTCTTTGTTGACCCAGGCCACTATTCCAGAGGAGGGATCACCAGATGTAAGTTTTAATTTTAGTTCAATCAATTTGTAATTTTATTATGCTATCATCCTATTTTGTAGATTTATTACTCTATGTTGCACCACTCTACTAATCTCATTATTGCAAATATATATTTATAGGTCAGAGTTGGTATTGCTGGCATGGTCCCTTCGCTACCCAGGACTTATGCTAGGACACCTACTCATGGTAGGCGATCGAGAGACCAGGTACAAATATTTGTATTCAGTTATAATTTTAATTAAATTAGTGTTTGAAAATTATGAATTATATATATATATATATATATATATATATATATATATATATATATATATATATATATATATATATATATATATATATATATATATATATATATATATATATATATATATATATATATATATGTATGTATGTATGTATGTATGTATGTATGTATGTATGTATGTATGTATGTATGTATGTATGTATGTATGTATGTATGTATGTATATGTGTGTGTGTGTGTGTGTGTGTACAAATCATATAAAGTAAGCAATCTAACTTTGGTTTGAACTCATTTTTTATGCAGGATCAATCAGAGCCCAACACTTCTTCAAAGAGGCTACATTTTGATGAATCCCCTACAACATAGGATGTAGTTTTAGTTTTGTGGTCATTTAGAGATGACACTTGACACATTTTGAGATGGCATATATGCCACATTGTACACCTTAAAACATTGATTTTGTAGACATTTTGAAATGGCATGTGCCATATTTGTATATGGACATACTTTTGATACATTTGAAACATATATAGAACATGTTCATTTATATGTTATATTTGCGTCATCTTTTGTATATACATATTTATTATTCATGTTTATGGAATTGAATGGTGAAGTAATATCTTGGCTATCATTATCATTATGATTTAAATTATATCTTGTTGAAGTTACATTTGTTTTTCTTTACTCTGGAATACCCTGTTCATGGAGCTTATTATGTTTGAGGTTTAACTTCTTGTTGGTGAACATATTTGTCTTCCAAAGAAACACTTACAAAATGACCCTTAAAGCCCAAACAAAAAGACTCAACCAACACTAACAATTGGGTCACTTCATTATTGAGAAGCGTAAGTGCCCTCTAAATTATCCACGTACAGCTCCCCATGTAGGATTTACAATGAATCAACTAAACTATAAATGATAATGCTTTTAACCTGAAAGCAATAAAGTCTTACAAACATCTATTCATAAACATGAGATAGATGCGAAGGGACTAATTTACTGAAAAGAAAAGGAGAGTAAATGCTACAAATTTCATTTGCCTAAACAATACATTACAGAAAGAAACTAAGAGAAAAAGATGAATGGTTCTTTCCAAATACATGAAAAACTATAGCACAAAGTCCACAGATGATCATGTTGATGATCAGATGTAACAGATACGCATTCAAAAGATACCAATATCAGTCAAAGATGAATATCAATCAGAAAGTGAGCATCTAAAATCAAAGTTTTATTATGCTGACATAGCCTTCTTTGAACACAGTAAAACAACAAAGATTTTGTTATTCCTGTACATTAATCATTATCTGAAAATAAAATCCCTCTTTCCTGGCATTACAATAAAAATCCTAATCTATCCCTCCCCTAGCACAAAGTCTCTTGGGTCAGGCAGAATCTGAAACCCCCAAAATCTCCTCTACGAGCCTTATTTATTTTCCCCTTTCGGTCAGTTTCTTTCCTATTATAATAACTAATTCTTGAGGATGTGTCTATCCACATCTTCTTTCTTGAATAAATTAAAGTCTCTCTTTGTGAGTGCCTTAGTAATATTTTGTTATGAAAGTCCATGTTACTTGGCACTCTACATCTTTCAAAATGGATCTATTCCTATAGAATAGTGCCATCTGGATCTTATTGCAACACAAGTGTTAATGCCTCTATGTTTTGATTGGACGCTTGGTGCTATAACTAGAGCATGTCATTTCTGGCTCTCCACACACATACCGCTTCATGCAAGTGACACCAAGAAACATTTTGTCGAAGCCATCATACATACGTATTTTGGGATTCAATTGTGAGCACATCCTCGTCAATTTTCCCACCCTGTAAACCTAAAGCCAACATCTCTAAATCATGACTGATGTCAACACAAAGAACCACATTATCATGCATCATGAAGGCATCATCAGCTTGGTATTAAAAATCGCTCTTAAGTTTCCCACTGATATAGTCCCAGACCTCTATGAATCCAACATCCGAGCATGAAACAAGGTTCTATCCATCAGGGAAAATGTCGGGTCCTCCTTGACATTTGGTGTTGGGGCATTCTCAGGAAATGATAATGTCTTAATAATGAAATTGCGTTATAGATTATCATGTTCTTGAATGCCAATACTGTCGATGTGCAAAACCAATTATCATTGTCATTGACCAGTCTAACCTGACAAAGCTTTGGAAACTTCATTTTTGGATACCTTTTACTAGTTCTACTGCTCCTATCTATAATTCCATATGCCATGCTCTTCTTGCGAGCATTCTATCGAATAGTTTACATATACGAGCCTCTAATGTAGAGGTTACAGAAACAAAGTGGAGTGCCCTTCTACTACCTCCCACAACTCACCAACCAACCACAAAGGATTAAGGTTAATCCCAAACTCTTTTGATGGTATAACACAACCAAAATAATGTATTTCTATCCCAATAAAATCCCTTTGCAAAGTTACACACTCAATAAAACTTCAATGCCTTTTTGGCTTTAGGGACACTAGGCCTAAAACTAACTTATTGATAGAACTCTTCACCAGTGGACTTCCTGACCACTCCCAAGCATTTATATGGTCCTCATATGACCTAAGGCCTCTGAAATAACACTTGGTTTATTCCCACCAAAACCGTACCATGGCAAACTAGACGTGCACACAAATTTCCTTATAGCCTTCTCAATAGAGGTTTTCTACTCTAACTTTTTCACAACTAATTATCTTGATACAATCAAGGCATTTTCAGACACCCATTTGGAATTTATTTAAGATCCCAAAGCCTTTCCTTCCAACTCCACTCTAGCGCCACCTAACACCCACCTTGGACATAGACCTAATTAGCCTAATTAAGCTTGGTTTACAAAGCAAGTATGAGGTATAGGGTTCATGGAACTGGTATAGTGCTTTAGATATTCTTCACCAACCCCAAATGACTCAAAACCACCTTTACTTCACTCACTTATCTATTCTATGTACTTCTTTACAACTTTCTTCTACTTTCTAGACTGAATCCTCTCAAAAATTTAGACTAGGGCCTGATGCATGAAGGCCTTTCCCTGCAAGCCACTACATGAGCCTTTAGAATCCATTGATACATAGACCTAACTTGCATGTGCCAAATTCTTCGGTTAAACCCATGGCTAGAATGCAAGTTAGGCCTCCATTAATGTTCACAGCCCTAGAAAACTTGCTTCCTGGACTGTTTTGAAAAGAATTGAAATAACTTTAACAAATGAAACTAAAAATTCTTCAAATTAATGAAAATTTTCACTAACATGCAATACGGTATTCCCACATTCAAATCATGACCCTGTAAGTCCGTACACGCTCGTACAACTATGACAAATGGCTCAAAAATGGTTTGTATTCCTCCTTTATGGCATCAGTTTACAAAAATCAACTTCTTACCATTATGGTTCAAAGTGATGAGCATATATAACCTTCAAAATGAATGTATATCGATTGGAGAACCCATTTGATTCTTGGGTTTCCAATTCCAATCTCTCAAGAAATTTTAGAAAGTTGCAACAACAACTTTTATTGCATTTTTGCAATTTTGCAAAATATGCCATTTTATGAACTCGATAGAGTTTATGATTTATTTTTGAATTCAAAACCTATCAACATGATTTTTAAAGTAAAAATAATCTAAAATAAACCTTTAGGACTCTATAAGCATAACCTAGAAAATTATCACTAACTAGGTGAACCCCATGACCTAAGGTATCTTAGGCTTATAACTTTGCCAAAAGATCCTTGATCACACATTAGGGATTCCAAACCAAAATTAGGATGATCTATTTAGATCCATCCTATTTATTACAAACATAAGAATGAAATTCAAATTCCTACTAGTGGAGGGTGCCCTGCACCAGCCCCAAAAGATCGTTGCCCAATCGTGCTTAGTGCACCTTGGGGTCACTTGGGTTGAGCGTTGTCGCGAGCATTCCGCTGACTCTGTGGGTAGAATGGGGTTGTCACTGGCATTTACCTAGCCAACTAGAGCTAATGGAGTAGATGGTACCATGCCAAGTTAGATGGTTTGAAAGATACACTTCTTAGTCACTTTCAACTGACCCTCACTACAAGTTTTGGCATCAACTGAGATCACCTTGCCAAATGCAAATGAAGTGAAATCACCCAAAATTGAGAGAGGTTATTGTAGACCTCAAAAACACAATCCTATAGCACTTGATGGTTTGTCGATACCTCTCATGAATTTCAAGATATGAGCCTCGGAAGATCACTACCCAATCATGCTTAGTGCACCTTGGGGTCACTTGGGTCGAGCATGGTCGCGAGCATTTTGCTGACTTTGTGAGTAGAATGGGGTTGTCACTAGCATTTACCTAGCTAACTAGAGCCAATGGAGTAGATGGTTCAATGCTAGGTCAGACAGTTTGAAAGATACACTATTGAGCCATTTTCAACTGACCCTCACTGCAAGTTTTGGCATCGACTGAGATCGCCTTGCCAAATGAAAATGAAGTCAAATCACCCAAAAATGAGAGAGGTTATTGTAGAAATTGAAAACAAAATCCCGTATCACCTAAAAATTTGTTGATACCTCTCACGAAGTCCAAGATACAAGCCTCAGAAGATCACTGCCCAATCGTGCTTAGTGCACCTTGGGGTCACTTGGGTCGAGCATGGTCGTGAGCATTCCGGTGACTCTATGGGTAGAATGGGGTTGTCATTAGAATTTATCCAACCAACTAGAGCCAATGGAGTAGATGGTTCAATGCCAAGTCAGATGGTTTGAAAGATACGTTGCTGAGCCACTTTCAACTGACCCTCACTACAAGTTTTGGCATCGACTAAGATCACCTTGCCAAATGCAAACGAAGTTGAATTACCCAAAACTAAGAGAGGTTATTGTAGAACTCAAATAAATGATCCCATATCACCTAATGGTCTATCAATACCTCTCATGAAGTTTGAGATACGAGCCTCGGAAGATCACTGCCCAATCGTGCTTAGTGCACCTTGGGGTCACTTGGGTCGAGCATGGTCGCGGGTGTTCCGGTGACTCTATGGGTAGAATGGGGTTGTCACTGGTGTTTACCTAGCCAACCAAAGCCTTTGGAGTAGATGGTTTGATGCCAGGTTAGACGGTTTGAAAGATACACTGCTGAGCCACTTTCAACTGACCCTCATTGCAAGTTTTGGCATCGACTGAGATCACCTTGCCAAATGCAAATGAAGTTGAATCACCCAAAACTAAGAGAGTTTATTGTAGACCTCAAAAGCACAATCTTGTATCACCTAATGATTTATCAATACCTCTCACAAAGTGTGAGATATGAGCCCTGAAAGATCGCTGCCCAATCATGCTTAGTGCAGCTTGGGGTCACTTGGGTCGAGCATGGTCGCGAGTGTTCCGGTGACTCTGTGGGAAGAATGGGGTTATCACTGGCATTTACCTAGCCAACTAGAGCTGACTGATTAGATGGTTCAATGCTAGGTCAGATGGTTTGAAAGATACGCTACTGAGCCACTTTAAACTGACCCTCACTGCAAGTTTTGGCATCGACTAAGATCGCCTTGCCAAATGCAAACGAAGTCAAATCACCAAAAACTGAGAGAGGTTATTGTAGACCTTGAAAAAAAAATCTTGTCACACTGATGGTTTGTTGATACCTCTCATCAAGTCTGAGATACGAGCCCTGGAAGATCACTGCCTAATCGTGCTCAGTGCACCTTGGGGTCACTTGGGTCGAGCGTGGTCACAAGTGTTCTGGTGACTCTGTGGGTAGAATAGGGTTGTCACTAGCATTTAACCAGCCAACTAGAGCTGATGGAGTAGATGGCTTGATGCCAAGTTGGATGGTTTGAAAGATACATTGTTGAGCCACTTTCAACTGACCCTCACTACAAGTTTTGGCATCAACTGAGATCACCTGGCCAAATGCAAACGAAGTCGAATCGCCCAAAATTGAGAGAGGTTATTGTAGACCTTGAAAACACAATCCCATAGCACCTAACATTTTCTTTATACCTCTCATGAAGTCTAAGATATGATCCCTGGAAGATCGCTGCCCAATCATGCTTAGTGCACCTTAGGGTCACTTGGGTCGAGCATGGTCGCGAGCATTTTGGTGACTCTGTGGGTAGAATGGGGTTGTCATTGGCATTTACCCAGCCAACTAGAGCCAATGGAGTAGATAGTTCAAGGCTAGGTTAGATGGTTTGAAAGATACGCTACTGAGCCACTTTCAACTAACCCTCACTGCAAGTTTTGGCATCGACTGAGATCGCCTTACCAAATGCAAACGAAGTTGAATCGCCAAAAACTGAGAGAGGTTATTGTAGACCTCAAAAAAATGATCTTGTAGCAGCTCATGATTTGTTCATACCTCTCACAAAGTCTGAGATACAAGCCCTGGAAGATCACTGCCCAATCGTGCTTAGTGCACCTTGGGGTCACTTGGGTCGAGCGTGGTCATGAGCGTTCCGGTGACTCTATGGGTAGAACGGGGTTGTCACTACAATTTACCCAGCCAAGCGAAGCTGATGGAGTAGACGGTTCGATGTCACATTGAACAGTTTGAAAGATACGCTGCTGAGCCACTTTCAATTGACCCTCATTGCAAGTTTTGGCATCAACTGAGATTGCCTTGCCAAATGCAAATGAAGTCAAATCACCCAAAACCAAGAGAGGTTATTGTAGACCTCAAAAACATGATCTCTTAGCACTTGATGATTTGTTGATACCTCTCACGAAGTCTAAGATATGAGCCCTGGAAGATCACTACCAGTTTGAAAGATACGTTGTCGAGCCGCTTTCAACTGACTGTTAGTGGTATGTTTGAAATTTGAACTATGAAATTAATCATGATTAAGCTTGTAAAATTTGAACTGTGGAGCTTATTATGTTTGAGGTTTAACTTTTATAGATTGTTTGAAATGCTAAAAAATAATATCCTTAAAGCATTAGAAACAATAATCAAATATGTAAGAATTCAAGCCATGCAAATGACATAAGTATATGACATGTAAGATCCCTTCTTGGCACTATTGGCCACCCATACATGATTTTGGTCATAAGTCCTTATGAAGAGTTTTAGGAAATTTAAATTTTAAATCAAATTTATTGTTACAAATTGTCATTATAGGCTTCAAAAGACCTCAATTAACCATTAAGGATCCTTTTGTCCTTCTATCCCTGATTGGATCCATGGTGACCATAGGCATCTTCATAGGTTCTCCTACACAAGTTACAATCCACATACAAAACCAAGTTTATTGACTCAAAATACAATCTAAGAAAGGTCAAATTAATGTATTGAAATTAAGCTTAACAAACTTAGAAAACAATGCACTAAGTTAACTTATTACCTAGTCAAGTGTTCCTGAAGGGTCATCTCTTTGCTTCAGGGCTCCAATAGTGCTTCATGATCAGCAGTAGTAATAGTCCAAAGTTATTTTGTCTTTGGTCTTCCTTGATGCTTTGACAACTTGACATTTGTTGCTATAACAAGGTGTGAATACATGAGAATAGTTTTGTGCTTCTCATAGTCTTCAAATGCAGGAACTCCATTATTTCTAATCATGTATGTTCATAGCCATGTTCCTGCAACAACAACTGAACCAGTAGGATATGTGAACCCATCATCATCTATCATCAGTTATCCAAGCTTCTGTTTACCTTGTACACAACGTGCTAACCAATAATCTGACCTCTCATCATTCCCCTATGGTGCAACCAATGCAAAAACATCTCCTACCTTTAGAACATCTGAAAGATGGTCATAGTCAACTGAAGTGTCCATGTCATCATGTCTTATAAAGAGTATCAAAGATAAAGGTGTCAAATACTCTAGAACCCATGTATCCACCCACTCACTTAACTCACAATGATCCCAATCATACTGAAAACACATGGGGAAAAACCAAGCCAACTCTCATGTCCAAATGGTCCATGCACTACTATTGGAGCTTTGGAATGAATGCATTTTTTAAGAGTCTTTCAATATTTGACAATCCAATCTATCTCCTATAGTTCCCTCCTCAACCAACCAAAAGAATCTACACACTGTAGAATCAAGAGTCCCCCCTGTGACAATGATAAAGTACACCAATCAACAATAGAACAAGCCTCAAGAAGTATAGCACCTAAAATCCTCAATTGCTCCTTAACTAGAGCTCTCTTCACACATGCACCTGCTCCGTCATGCTCCCCTTTCCCATGCCCTAACTCAAAAAAACTCCAAATATGAGGTACACCTCTCTCCACATGCATTCTACACAACCAATAAAACATTCTGGCATTCTTAAATTGACCAGTGCAATTGTCTGACCAAATGAGATGCCTATCCATAGCAATACCATTTTCTTGCAAGAATTCAAAATAGTTCTGGAAACAATGTTGAACAAAATCATGAGAGTGAGACCTGTCATCACTCATATAAAAATGGTACTCTCTAATTATCTTTCACTCATCTTTTGTGCTTTCAGGGGAATGTCTATATGTGATGTGTACAAAAATAGCAACTTGATTGGAATTGTAATATTGAGCTTGAGTCTCATTTTGGGGCTGTAATGTATAGTTCTCTGCAAAGTCTATAATGGATATAATAGTTCTAATGGGGAAAGTGTCCTTACATGTCTTGAATTGTTGATCCAACCATTGAGACCTGTGACTATGCCTTGCATACTTGTAAAAAAGATTTGTCTTGAAATTTGAGATAAAATCAACAACAATGTATTCTTTTGCAACTAACTCACATCTAGAGCCTTCACCTCCACTCTTCAATGTATATTTCACTGTTTCATATACCTTTTTTTGGATGAGTATCTTTCCAAAATTATGTTCCAAACCCTCATGAAAACATGTTCTAAGCATGGACAAGCCACCACATTCTAAGCACTTGGCATTTAAAAAATCTTTTTTATAAAATAAACAACCATCATCTCTATGACATAAAAATTGATCTAGCAACTCTCTTGATGATTTGGGAAGACCACTTGCACCACAATCCTCTAGCATTTCTTTAGTATGCAAAGTAGAATGAATGGACTGTAATAATTCATGATGCATTGAAAAATCAACATGATATTTGCAACATGTATTTCAAATCTTAAGGGGTACACAATAAAATGGTTTCACGGATTCAAAAGACCTTTGTGATATTTTCAATGTTGGATGTGTCTCACAAAATTTTTTATACGACATTGTTTGACTTACCTCCACATAATTTTTAGGATGTGGAGTGCGGTCTCCATTGCCAACTCTCAACTTCAAGACATCCTTCACATTTGGTGACACTCGAGTTAGCATCCCAAAATTGTTGAATTTCATCCTTAACAACATCTGTTAGCTTCTTATCAAAATGTGGAAGTCTCCCACCATAAGCCCATGTATCAATTTGAAGTGGATCATCAAGTCTTTCTCTTCTTGCAAGTGCTCTACCCAAAGTTTTACAGTCTATATTGAAGTCAATATAGGTTTGTCTCATCAAATGAGCCTTTCTCAACTGATGACTTACTAAGGAGGTTGTAATAACCCTCCGAGAAACTCTCTTGTCTTTTTCTCTGCTAGTCTTCCCAATGCTATTGAGAGCATTGAAAAGATTCTTCACAACAATGGCATTTCTCTCCATTTTCTTGTTCACATGAATCTTCAATTTCATAAGCACAGGTCTCATGTTTTGCATCTTTAACAACTGCACAAAAATTTGACATTGCTCAACCAATGTCTTGTTTCAAAAAAATTGATCATAAAGTCTTGAAGCCCACAACCTAATGGTTCTATGTGACCCCTTTCCTTTCCAATTATTCTTAATGTTCTCAATTTCAATTAACCATTTAGGTGTTCTTGAAAGCCCCAAATTTGAAGATTGATTATCTTTATTGCAAGGCACTTCATTTCACATATAATTTGGAGATGTATAACATTCATGTGGTTCTTGTGCAACATTTTCCTTCCCAAAGTCTACATTTTCAATCTCCATCTATGCATTTTCAAATTGAACATCCTCTTCACTTACAACTACATTTACGGGGTCACCTTGATTAATTTTTAACATACCTTCTCTCCTTCTTCGGTGATTTCCCTTATCTTTTTCCCTATATGCTTGAATTTCATCATCTGTCAACTGCCTCTTGCGTTTAGCCTTTTGACGACTGCTGCTTCCCATGGTGAGACCACAAGTCAACAAAAATCAAACAATGGGCCCCAAATCACATTTTGTTTTTCACAACGTGTGAAAAAAGTAACAAATCTAGTGATTTTCTGGTTTGTGGGGACAGGGAATATTTTGGTCAAATATTACCTAGCAAAAATTGAGTATCCGATTTCATATCGGGTACTCGATATTCTCAGGCTGATGAAAAAAGGGTGGGAGCAAATGAAAAAAATTTAACTTTTACATATATTGATGTATATAATAGATATAAATAAAAGATGCATATGATATATATAATGTATATTATATATATACTAATGTATTATAATATAATAACGAATTATATGTACTAGTGTATTAAACTATACTAATGTATTATAATATACTAATGTATTATATATACTAACATGTATATAATATATATATAATACATATACTAATGTATACTAATATATTACATATAATATTAAAAATTTTGGAGAATCTCTTGTAGAAATATGGAAATTATAATCTTCCTCCTAGAGCATACATTAATGAAGTTCTTCATGCCTTAGCAGAGGAAGTTGGCTAGATTGTTGAAGCTAATAGTACTAAATACAAAAATGCAGTATATATTTTTGGCCTAAATTTTTTTCTCATTTCTTTTAGGTCTTTAAAGGTGGTCAAATAAATATTTTTATTAAATGTGCCTTTTACAGGTGTCATAAACCCTAGCTATGCAAAAATGGAGGCTCTGAAGAATAGTTCATTGGAGGCGGAGGGAGAGACTTCCTAGGGGTCATGAGGACACCCTAGGGGTCCTAACGCATGAAAAGGTGTACTAGGACCCCTAGGGAGTCACCATGACCCCTTTTGACACATTAGAATTCTTAAGTGTGTCTTAAGGGATCCTAATATCCATTAAGACAAACTTCAACATTCTAATGTGTCAAAAGGGGTCACGGGAACTCCCTAGGGGTTGTAACATGTGATAAGGCACACTAGGACCCCTAGGGAGTCCCCATGACCCCTTTTGACACATTGGAATGCTCAACTATGTCTTAAGACACACTTGAGCATTTCAATATGTCAAAAGGGGTTACAAGGACTCCTTAGGGGTCCTAGTATGCCTTATCACATGTTACAACCCCTAGGGAGTCCCCGTGACCCCTTTTAACACATTGGAATGCTCAAGTGTGTCTTAAGGGATCTTAGGACCCCTTAAGACACACTTGAGCATTCCAATGTGTCAAAAGGGGTCATGAGGACTATCTAGGTGTCCTAGTACACCTTATCATGCATTAGGACACCTAGGGAGTCCTCGTGACCCCTTTTAGGACCCCTTAAGACACACTTGAGCATTCCAATGTCTCAAAAGGGGTCACGAGGACTCCCTAGGGGTCCTACCATGTGATAAGGCATACTCAGACCCTTAGGGAGTCCCCATGACCCCTTTTTAGACATTGGAACACTCAAGTGTGTCTTAAGGGCTCCTAAGACCACTTGAGATAAACTTGAGCATTCCATTGTGTCAAAAGGGGTCACAAGGACTCCCTAGGGATCCTAATGCATGATAAGACATACTATGACCCCTAGGGAGTCCCATGATCCCTTTTAACACATTGGAATGCTGAAGTGTGTCATAAGGGGTCCTAAGACCCCTTATGACAAACTTTAGCATTCCAATGTCTCAAAATAGGTCATGGGGACTCCCTAGGGGTTCTAACACATGATAAGACCCCATAAGACACACTTGAGCATTCCAATGTGTCAAAAGGGGTCATGGGGACTCCCAAGGGGTCCTAGTATGCCTTATCACATGTTAGAACCCCTAGGGATTCACTATGACCCCTTTTGACACATTGGAATGCTCAAGTGTGTCTTAAGGGGTCTTAGGACCCCTTAAGACACACTTGAGAGTTCTAATGTGTCAAAAGGAATCATGGGGACTCCCTAGGGGTCCTAGTATAGCTTATCATGTGTTAGGACCCCTAGGGAGTCCTCGTGACCATTTTTGACACATTGGAACACTCAAGTGTGTCTCAAGGGTACTTAGGACCCCTTGAGACACACTTGAGTGTTCCAATGTGTCAAAAGGGGTCACGGGGACTCCCTAAGGATTCTAGTATGCCTTATCACACATTAGGACCCCTAGGGAGTCACTGTGACCCCTTTCGACACATTGGAATGCTCAAGTGTGTCTTAAGGGGTCCTAAGACCCCTTGAGACACACTTGAGAATTCTAATGTGTCAAAAAGGGTCACGGGGACTCCCTAGGGGTCCTAATATGCCTTATCACATGTTAGGACCCCTAGGGAGTCCCCATGACCCCTTTCAACACATTGGAATGCTCAAGTGTGTCAGTTGAGTGTTCTAATGTGTTGAAAGGGGTTGCGGGGACTCCCTAGGGGTCCTAGTATGCCTTATCATGCATTAGGACCCCTAGGGAGTCCTTGTGACCCCTTTTGACACATTCGAATGGTCAAGTGTGTCTCAAGGGGTTCTAAGACCCCTTGAGACACACTTGAGCATTTCAATGTGTGAAAAGTGGTCACGAGGACTCCCTAGGGGTTGTAGTATGCCTTATCACATGTTACGGCCCCTAGGGAGTCCCCGTGACCCATTTTGACACATTGGAATGCTCAAGTGTGTCTCAAGGGGTCCTAAGACCCCTTGAGATAGACTTGAGCATTCCAATGTGTCTAAAGGGGTAATGGGGACTCTCTAGGTGTCCTAGTATGCCTTATCATGTGTTAGGAGCCCTTGGGAGTCCCCGTGACCCCTTATGACACATTCATATGCTCAAGTTTGACTTAAGGTGTTTGAGGACACCTTAAGACACACTTGAGTGTTCCAATATGTCAAAATGGGTCACAGGGACTCCCTAGTGGTCCTAGTATGCTTATCATGCATTAAGACTCCTAAGGAGTCCTCGAACCCCTTTTGACACATTGGAACACTCAAGTCTATCTTAAGGAGTCTTAGGACCCCTTAAGACACACTTGAGCATTCCAATGTGTCAAAAGGGGTCTAGGGACTCCCTAGGGGTCCTAGTATGCCTTATCATGCATTATGACCCCTAGGGAGTCCTCGTCACCCCTTTTAACACATTGGAACACTCAAGTATCTCTCAAGGGGTCCTATGACCCCTTAAGACACACTTGAGTGTTGCAATGTGTCAAAAGGGGTCACGGGGACTCCGTAGGAGTCCTAGTATGCCTTATCACATGTTAGGACCCCTAGGGAGTCCTCATGACCCATTTTGACACATTGGAATGCTCAAGTGTGTCTCAAGGGGTCTTAGGACCCCTTAAGACACACTTGAGCATTCCAATGTCTCAAAAGGGGTCAGAGGGACTCCCTAGGGGTCCCAGTATGCCTTATCACATGTTAGGACCCCTAGGGAGTCCTCATGACCCCTTTTGACATATTGGAGTGCTCAAGTGTGTCTCAAGGGGTCTTAGGGCCCCTTAAGACACACTTGAGCATTTGAATGTCTCAAAAGGGGTCACGGGGATGCCCTAGTGGTCCTAGTATGACTTATCATGCATTAGAACCCCTAGGGAGTCCCAGTGACCCCTTTTGACACATTTGAATGCTCAAGTGTGTTGACAGATTGGAATGCTAAAGTGTGTCTTATGGGATTTTAGGACACCTTAAGATGCACTTGAGTGTTCCAATATGTCAAAATGGGTCAAAGGGACTCCCTAGGGGTTCTAGCATGCCTTATCACATGTTAGGACCCCTAGGGAGTCCTCGTGACCCATTTTGACTCATTCGAATGCTCAAGTGTTTCTTAAGGGGTCTTAGGACCCCTTAAGAAACACTTGAGAATTCCAATGTGTCAAAATGGGTCACGGGGACTCTATAGGGGTCCTAGTATGCCTTATCAAGTGTTAGGACCCCTAGGGAGTCCCTGTGACCCCTTTTGACACATTGAAATGCTCAAGTGTGTCTCAAGGGGTATTAGGACTACTTAAGACACACTTGAGCTTTCCAATGTTTCAAAAGGGGTCACAGGGACTCCCTAGGGGTTCTAGTATGCCTTATCATGTGTTAGGACCCCTAGGCAATCCTTGTGACCCCTTTTGATATATTGGAACACACAAATGTGTCTCAAGGGGTCCTAAGACCCCTTGAGACACACTTGAGCATTCCAATGTGTCAAAAGGGGTCATCGTGACTCCCTGGGGGTCCTAGTACGCCTTATCACATGTTAGGGCCCCTAGGGGGTCCCCGTGACCCCTTTTGACACATTGGAATGCTGAAGTGTGTCTCAAGGGGTCCTAGGACCACTTGAGACACACTTGATCATTATGACATGTTAAAAGGGGTCACGGGGACTCCCTAGGGGTCCTAGTATGCCTTATCACATGTTAGGACCCCTACAGAGTCCCCGTGGCCCCTTTTGACATATTGGAATGCTCAAGTGTGTCTCAAGGGGTCCTAAGACCCCTTGAGACACACTTGAGTCTTCCAATGTGTCAAAAAGGGTCACGAGGACTCCCTAGGGGTCCTAACATGTGATAGTATGCCTTATTATGCGTTAGGACCCCTAGGGAGTCCTCGTGACCCCTTTTGACACATTGGAACACTCAAGTGTGTCTCAAGGGGTCCTAATACCCCTTGAGACATGCTTGAGTGTTCCAATGTGTCAAAAGGGGTCACAGGGACTCCCTAGGGGTCCTAGTACGACTTATCATGCATTAGGGCCCCTAGGGAGTCCCCCTGACCACTTTTGACACATTGGAATACTCAAGTGTGTCTTAAGGGGTCCTAAGACCCGTTTAGACATACTTGAGCATTCCAATGAGTCAAAAGGGGTCATGGGGACTCCCTAGGGGTCCTAGTATGCCTTATCATGCATTAGGACCCCTAGGGAGTCCCCGTGACCCCTTTTGACACATTGGAAAGCTCAAGTGTGTCTTAAGGGGTTCTAAGACCCTTAAGACACACCTGAGCTTTCCAATGTGTCAAAAGGGGTCACGGGGACTCCCTAGGGGTCCTAGTATGCCTTATCATTTGTTAGGACCCCTAGGGAGTCCTTGTGACCCCTTTTGACACATTGGAACACTCAAGTGTGTCTTAAGGGGTCCTAAGAACCCTTAAGAGACACTTGAATGTTCCAATGTGTCAAAAGGGGTCACGGGGACTCCCTAGGGGTCCTTGTACACCTTATCATGTGTTAGGACCCCTAGGGAGTCCCCGTGACCCCTTTTGACACATTAGAATGCTCAAGTGTGTCGACCCCTAAAGGCACACTTGAGCATTCCAATGTGTCAAAAGGGTTCATGGGGACTCCCTAAGGATCCTAGTACACCTTATCATGTGTTAGGACCCTTAGGGAGTCCCCTTGACCCCTTTTGATAGATTGGAATGCTCACGTGTCTCTTAAGGGGTACTCCCTAGGGGTCCTAACGCATGATAGGGCATACTAGGACCCCTAGGGAGTGCCTGTGACCCCTTTTGAGACATTTGAACACTCAATTGTGTCTTAAGGGGCCTTAGGACCCCTTAAGACACACTTGAGTGTTCCAATGTCTCAAAAAGGGTCACGGGGACTCCCTAGGGGTCCTAGTATGCCTTATCACATGTTAGGACACCTAGGGAGTCCCTGTGACCCCTTTTGACACATTGGAATGCTCAAGTGTGTCTTAAGGGGTCTTAGGACCCCGTAGGACCCCTTAAGACACACTACAGTGTTCCAATCTATCAAAAGGGGTCACAGGGACTCTCTAGGGGTCCTAGTATGTCTTATCACTTGTTAGAACCCCTAGGGAGTCCGTGTGACACCTTTTGACACATTGGAATCCTCAAGTGTGTCTTAAGGGGTCCTAAGACCCCTTAAGACACACTTGAGCATTCCAATGTGTCAAAAGGGGTCTAGGGGACTCCCTAGGGGTCCTAGTATGCCTTATCATGAATTAGGACCCCTAGGGAGTCCCTGTGAGACCTTTTGACACATTAGAATGCTCAGGTGTGTCTTAAGGGGTGCAAAGACCCCTTTAGACACACTTGAGTATTCATATGTGTCAAAAGCGGTCTAGGAGACTCCCTAGGGGTCCTATTATGCCTTATCACATGTTAGGACCCTTAGGGAGTCCCGGTGACCCCTTTTGACACATTGGAAGGCTCAAGTGTGTCTTAAGGGGTATTAGGACCCCGTAAGACACACTTGAGCATTCCAATGTATCAAAAGTGGTCACGGGGATTCCTTAGGGGTCAAAAGGGGTCATGGGGACTCCCTATGGGTTCTAAAACATGATAAAGTGTACTAGGACCCCTAGAAAGTCCTGTAGACCCCTTTTGACACATTGGAATTCTCAAGTGTGTTTTAGGGTGTGCTAAGACCCCTTAAGACACACTTGAGCATTCCAATGTGTCAAAAGGGGTCACGAGGACTCCCTAGGGGTCCTAACACGTGATAAGGCATACTAGGCCTCCTAGGGAGTCCCCGTGACCCCTTTTGACACATTGGAATGCTCATGTGTGTCTTAAGTGGTCCTAAGACCCCTTTTGATACATTAGAATGCTCATGTGTGTGTTAAGGTGTCCTAAGACCCCTTAAGACACACATGAGCATTCCAATGTGTCAAAAGGGGTCACAGGGACTCCCTAGGCATCCTAGTATGCCTTATCACATGTTAGGACCCCTAGGGAGTCTCCGTGATCCCTTTTGACACACTGGAATACTCAAGTGTGTCTGAAGGGGTCCTAAGACCCCTTAAGACACACTTGAGCATTCCAGTGTGTCAAAAGGGGTCAGGGGGAGTCCCTAGGGGTGAAAAGGGGTCATGGGGACTCTCTAGGGGTCCTAACACATGATAATGTGTACTAGGACCCATAGGGAGTCCTCGTGAGCCCTTTTGACATATTGAAATACTGAAGTGTGTTTTAAGGGGTCCTACAACCTATTAAGACACACTTGAGCATTGCAATGTGTCAAAGGGGGTCATGGGGACTCCCTAGGGATCCTAATGCATGATAAGGTGTACTAGGTCCCCTAGGGAGTCCCCGTGACCCCTTTTGACACATTGGGATGCTCAAGTGTGTCTTAAGGGGTCCTAAGACCCCTTAAGACACACTTGAGCATCCCAATGTGTCAAAAGGGGTCATGGGGACATCTTAGATGTCCTAACATGTGATAAGGTGTACCAGGACCCCTAGGGAGTCCCCATGACCCAGATGAGATGTTATTGAATGACTTCTTGCTAATACTACTCTTCCACCAGATCTAGATTTTAACTCTTTTGTGGATCTACAAGCTCAATTGTGAGCCCACAAAATTGGCCAAGAGAAAAATGTGATTGTATATCAACTGATTACAAAATGTTCAGTTGAGGAGAAAATATTACAACGATCAAGAAGAAAATTGGCTATGGAAAATCTAGTTATGAATTCTATTAATAATGAAACTGTTAAGGAATTGCATGAATCAAAAACCATGAAAATAACCTTCTACAACAAAAATAATTCAACCTATAGAATTTATCAACTCTGACTTTAAATGTCTTATCAGCATTCATGGAAGAGATTTCATTAGCATCCATGGAAGAAATTTCATTAAAACTTTGGACAAAATCATCTAAAAAAATTCATTAACTTCAAGCGAAATCATTTAAGACAGACAAAATCAAAATCATATTACTCAGAAATGGCAGAGAAAGAAAATGAGATAAACCAAATTTATCAAATTCTTGCAATCCATAGCTTCTCTTCAAGCGCAAAAAGAGAATCCATGGATCCAAAATTATGGTAAAAATTAAATTCTTCGAATAAGTTGTTTAGAAACATGTAGAATATTGTAATGCATGATGATTTATAGAGAATTTATGATGGACTATGCTGTGCAAAAGCCCACAATCCCTACCATATCTTAGAGTAATTGTTGTGCAAAATTTCCATTTTTGCAAATTTGGCCAAGTTTCCAGGTCTCTATTTTTATCCCACCCTGCTGCAGGTTGTTTTCACTTGTGAAATAGAACCACTAAGTTTTATGATTTGTGCTCTTGGCCCCATGTTCTTCAATGTTTCACCATGGCCCAGTCCAAATCACATCACTTAATTCACAAAGCCTAGGAAGTTATTCAATTTTAAAAGCTTGCAGGAAATACTATTGCAGGGTTTTAGAAAGAGGTTCAGTGTCGAAAACTCAGTGTTTTCCCTACCTTTTGGTCTGAAAGCTCAGGATGTTTTCAACCTTTGGTATGAAAACCCTCTATGTTTTTGACCTTTGGGTGAAAACCTTGATTGTTTTTGACCCCTTCTACACTTTGCACTTCTTCCTCTAGCATCAGCTTTTCCATAAGAGCGCAACTCCGACCAGTGGGGCCCAATTGATGTTTTCATCAAGTTGCATGCGGTTTGTCACATGATCACATAAGTCTTTTTCCCTTTATGCGACCATGTGACTAATTGATTTGGTACTATTAAAAATACTAGTAGTTTTTTGCATGATCGCATAGCCCTTTTTTAGGCTATGCAAACATGCTACTAGCTATTAAGTGCACTACTGCGACTGGTCGGTGGTGGGTCCGTTTGTCTGAGTATCTATGGGGGCCAGTGCGGTAAAGATCTATGGTGGTCACATGTTCACATGGGAGCTTCCAACCCCATGTGATCATGTGAAAATCATCTGATGCAGCGGTCTATGGGTCCAGGTTGCAGTTTGGCGGCGGTGGAAAGAGATCTACAATGGTTGTAAGATCTCATAGGATCTTCTGACCCCATGAGATTTTGTGACCACTGTTTGATTTGAATCTCAGCTTTCAGGTGGGCTCCAGACTTGGCAAGTGTAGGGCTACATGGTTAAGAGTTTTCACATGGTCACTAGATGTAGCTGGGGTTAAAGAAAAGATCAAGCAACTTGGCGACTAAGAGGGAAAATGAACCCAAGGGTAACTTAGTGTTAAGTTTGCAGTAAGGCTCGCAATGGGTCCAAATGTGCTGACATGTCAGTATGCTCACTTTTGATTGGCTCTTGACTGGCAATGTGGACTTTGACCTTTCATATGGGCTTGCGACTATTTTGGGGATGATCCAGATCATCCGATTTGCTGGGAAAAATGTGATCAACGACCAAGTTTTCAATGAAGAATTGGTAACCATTGGGGCCCAAATTTAAAGTCTTCTGCAAGGGTTTTTACCAGTGTTGGATCTGGTTTACATGTGTGAGGTAGAGATAGGTTCTAGGGGGCTTGTCATATGATTGCACATGGCTTTTTGAGCTCATGTGATCATGCGGACAATGTTTTTTCAAAGGCATTTTCTATTTTTTGGGGGCTTTCTTCTAGTGAGATGTTTACAGTGGCGCGGTAGCTCAAAGAATTTATGTCACTAGGACATGCGCAGTTAAAGGAAAATGATGAGAGGTCTGGGTAGCCATCAGGGGTTAATTCTTTGTCCCATCAAGGTACCAATCAGTGCATTCATGGTGACTTTTGTGCATAGGAAATTGATGGATCCAGGTTCTTTATCTGCAAATGATGTGGTACAGGGATGGGCACGCAAACTTGAAGACTGATCGGCCATGATGCTGCAAATTTTTATTTATGATTAGTCTTCTCAGTACTTTAGGGTTGGTTATTAAATTGTAAATCTTGTAACCCTGGTTAGAATTTTGACTCCTGCTTGCGTGCAGAGGATGTATATATTATTTTTTTGGAGCTTGTAGAGCTCAGAGTTTGCATTTTGTAAAAAGAGTTTTTCTCTTTCTAGGAGTTATCTATGGCATTCTTTCTACCCTCTGACTTTTATAGTCTATAACCTTTCATTGAAGTTGTAGGTTCAATAGAGGCTATCTGTGGCATTTGTTCCGCCCCCTAGTCTTTCACTTGTCTACATTTCTCTTATTTGAATATGATATGCTGGCTTTGTTAGAGAAACCTCAGAGTTCCAAAGCCCTTCTTTCTTTTAGCTCACATGTGTACTATTATGTATGATTTGATTGGATTAAGTTTGTGGGTATAGTTTAGCCCCCTGTCTTTTTGTCTCATTCTTGTACCCTTTTTCTGAAGAGAATGTTTTCTTGCAAGTCACAGTTTGTGTCTTATGTTCAGGCCCCTTTGTGAAATATTTATGCAAGCTTGTTTAGAAAGATTGTGTCCTATTAGATCTAAGATCTTTCATGCTGATGTTGTCAATGTATTGTGTTCATTTCAATTTCGTGCATCACCTAGTAGGATAGTTTTCTTTTAGTCATTTCCCTTTCATGCACTCCTCCTAACCCTTTCCCTTCAAAGTTTACTTTCCTATTTAAGAGTAGACTAAGGTGATAATCCAAGAGGAACTAGCCTAGAACCTAGAGGTTTCATCTCGGTTAGCATAGATCCCACAACCTTGAGATGATTTCCATGTTATACTAGGTTATCAAGACTAAGAGAGCTTGAAACAAGGTGCAAACTCAGTGTATAACAATTCTGGGACACCTAGTGGGACCATAGTGAAGATTAGATTAAAGTTTAAAGGTGTTCCTATTGGTTCATCTACATAAGGATCAAAGGAGTTTAGTACACAAGGTCTATCAGTATAGACTCAAGCTCAAGGATTCCCCACCTTGGTGCCAGTGTATAAAAATTCTGGCACACCCAGTGGGACTGAAGTTCAGAATCATGTTCAAGGTATGCTATCTCTGATATGCTGATGACATGTTAAAAACCTAGAAGAGGTCATTTTACTGCATATCTAGTGACTTTGGAAGGTCTACTAGTTTTAAAGATTACATGCTGGTATGTTTCAAACTTTCATTTTTAAATTCCAGCAAAATACATGAGTAGACATGTCAAGTTACTATGGACAGTCAGGTTACCCACCATCCTATTATGAGAATAGTGCTCAATGGGCTGGTCATTAGCCTTATCAAGGCCACCCAAAGCCTCCTTTTACCCCAAGCTATTATACTTCTCAAGGGTATCAATATATCTAGTATGCCTCAAATGAGTTTGCCCTTGTGCAAAGTTATGAGTGGGCTCTTAGGCAAGATGGATCATGGGAACAAGAGGCACAACAGAAAATGCAAAGCTAGTTACCCCATCCTATTTACCACCCACCCTCCCCTTCTCAGCCTATTCAGCAACAAATGTAGACTCTGAGCTTAGACTTCAAGAAGATGCAGGAGCCAAAGAGTGTGTTGCTTGATTTGATTAAGCAAGTGTCTAAGATCAAGGAGCAGAGAGAGCAAGAGGCTTAAGGTTATTATGAAGAGGAGTTAGCTCCCTACCAGGAGATAGAGGCCCAACGCTATTAGCAAGGGGCAGCTCCTTACCAAATGATAGAGGTTCTTGTTGATGAGCAACAAGAAAGAGAGTTTCAAGAAGAGAACAGACATTGAGCTGAAATTGAGACAGCAAGGTTAAGATCACAGATTTCTCAACAAGAGGCTCCTAGGCCTAAAATTCCAAGCTGGAGGGCCCATCTATCTCAAGAACCTATACATGAGGAGCTTGCTAAGAATCCTTTTCCAAGCTTTAAGATGGGTATGCCTCCTGTGTCTCTGTCTGAGCCCCCTCAATTTCATATCCCAAGTTTCAAGAAAAAAAATTCCTTTCAAGAGCCTGTGCTTGAGATGCAGCCCACCACTCTACAAGAGCAGCCTATTTAGAGAAGTGAGTTATCCCAAGAGACCCCTCTGGTCTCTTAGGATGATGAGGTGATTTGGATTCCCCAATGGACTCTACCCCCTAGTTGTCAAGTGCCACACCTTTTCAAGGACACTAGTCTGGTGTTTGAGCAAGGATTGGTGGTAAATGAACTTTCATGTGATCAGGAGGAGATTATGTCTGAGGTATCAGTACAAAGTGATGACTGTGGTGAAATGGAGCAGCAAGTTGAGGAGGTGGAAATTGATGCTCAGCCTCAGCCCTTGGCTAGTTTGTATGATGAGCTTCCCCTCTCTGTTGATGATGAAGAAGAGACCAGGACATTCCCTATGGCTGAGGGTCAATTAGAACAAAAGGTTCAACATCAATAGGAGGTTGATATAGAAGAGAATTCCATGTCCTTGATGGGTGAGCTACCTTGTTTTATGGAGTAGGATGATGAAGCCATAGGAGAGGCTTTCCAAGAGAAGGACAAAGATAAAAGCCTTGAAGAAGAGCATGAATTTTTGGATATCATTGAAGTCTTTTGTGATAAATTGGATGTTGAACCCCTTCCTTGGAGTGGAGGTTCAAGGTCATATACCTATTGAAGAGGGCTTGGTATTGGATTGCCCTTTTCACAAGGAGCTACTACATGAGCAAGATTTGGAATCAGTTCCAAATCTTCAAGATTTTGATAGCCTTGTTGAGCTCTTGGCTAGTTTAAAAGAAGAGGATGATAGTCCCCTGTCCACAGATGATGAGTTGACCTAACTATCCATGATGGAGAGAAACTAGGAAGATAAAGAAGAAACCAACAAGGAAATTCCTACCTTCAGACTTTCAAGAGGCTACCCCATCAGATACTTGGCCCAGAAGGAGTTCACTGAGACACCTCCATATGATCCGTTTGAGGTGAGTGAACTTGATCTTGTTTTTGCAGAGGCAGTGCATCCACATTTGCCAAATCTTTGTATGCCTCTTATCTTCATAGCTATCCTTGTGCATTCAGTGCAAAATGTCTTACTAAGGAGAAAAGGTAGCTATTTTTCACAACCAATGAATGGTTTTGTTTAACCATGTTTCTCTACTGGTTAGTTTAGGCTAGGTTAGTTTCCCTACTTTCTAGCTTAGTTTTTTTGTTTTCCAAGAAGTGCTCATGCACAAGTTTGTCTTCCCAGTTTAGTTTTTATCTCCCTGTCAAGTTTTTGTGTTCTTGAGATGACCCCAAGCCCAATGGATTGCGTTAGGTCACTCGTCCATGTCTAGCATGCTGACATCCCATAGAAGTCACCAAAATGTTGCCCAAAATTTCCATTTTTGCAAATTTGGCCAAGTTTCCAGGTCTCTATTTTTATCCCACCCTGCTGTAGCTTGTTTTCACTTGTGAAATAGATCCACTAAATTTTATGATTTACACTCTTAGCCCCATGTTCTTCAATGTTTCACCATGCCCCAGTCTAGATTGCATCACTTAATTTACAAAGTCCAGAGAGTTAGTCAATTTTAAAAGCTTGCAGGAAATATTGTTGTAGGGTTTCAAAAAAAGGTTCAGTGTCAAAAACTCAGTGTGTTTTCTACCTTTTGGTCTGAAAGCTCAGGATGTTTTCGATCTTTGATCTAAAAACTCTCTATGTTTTCAACCTTTAGGCAAAAAGCTCAGTTATTTTTTACCCCTTCTATGCTTCGCACTTCTTCCTCTGGCATCGGCTTTTCCATAAGAGCACAACTCCGACCAGTGGGGCCCAGTTGATGTTTTTGTCAAGCTGAATGTAGTTTGTCACATGATCACATAAGTCTTTTTCCCCTTATGCAACCATGCGACTAACCAATTTGGTACTCTTACAAATGCTAGCGGTTTGTCGCATGATTGCATAGCCCTTTTTTAGGCTATGCAAACATGTGACTAGCTATTAAGTGCACTACTATGACTAGTTGGTGGTGGGTTCATTTGTCAGAGTATCTGTGGGGCCCAGTGCAGTAAAGATCTACGGTGGTTGCATGTTTGCATGGGATCTTCTAACCCCATGGGATCATGTGACAACCATCCAATGTAGTGGTCTATGGGTCTGGGTTGTAGTTTGGTGGTGGTGGAAAGAGATCTACGGTGGTCGTAAGATCTCATGGGATCTTCCGACCCCATGAGATCTTGCGACCACTGTCCGATTTGAATTTCAGCTTTCAGGTGGGCCAGACTTGGCAAGTGTGTAGTTGCATGGTTAAGATTTTTTGCATGGTCACTGGATGTAGTTGGGGTTAAAGAAAAGATCAAGCGACTTGGTGACTAAGAGGGAAAATGAACCCAGGGTTAACTTAGTGTTAAGTTTGTAGTAAGGCTCGCAGTGGGTCCGAATGTGCTGACATGTCAGTATGCTCACTTTTGATTGGCTCTTGACTAGTGATGTGGACTTTGACCTTTCATAGGGGCTTGTGACTATTTTGGGGAATATCCAGATCATCTGATTTGCTAGGAAAATTGTGATCAATGACTGAGTTTTAAATGAAGAACTGGTAACCGTTGGGGCTCGAATTTGAAGTCTTGTGTAGGGGTTTTCACCAGTGTTGGATTTGATTTACGTGTGTGAGATAGAGATAGGTTCTAGGGGGCTTGTCACATGATCACATTCAGATTTTTGAGCTCATGTGATCATACGACTAGTGTTTTTTCAAAGGCATTTTGCTATTTTTCGCGGGCTTTCTTCTAGTGAGATGTTTGTAGTGGTGCGGTAGCTCAAAGAATTTATGTCGGTAGGACATGCGTAGTTAAAGGAAAATGATGAGAGGTCTGGGCAGCTGTCAGGGGTTGATTCTTTGTCCCGGTAAGGTACCAATTAGTGCATTCATGGCAACTTTTGTGCATAGGAAATTGATGGATCTAGGTTCTTTATTTGAAGACCATGTTGTACAGGGATGGGCATGCAAACCTGAAGGCTGATCAGCCATGATGCTATAGAGTTTTATTTATGATCAATCTTCTCAGTACTTTAGGGTTGGTTATTAAGTTGTAAATCTTGTAACCCTGGTTAGAATTTTGACTCCTGCCTGCGTGCAGAGGATGTATATATTGTTTTTTTGGAGCTTGTAGAGCTCAGAGTTTGCATTTTGTAAAAATATTTTTTCTCTTTCTAGAAGTTATCTATGGAATTGTTTTTTCCGTCTAACTTTTATAGTCTATAACCTTTCATTGAAGTTGCAGGTTCAATAGAGGCTATCTATGGTATTTATTCTGCCCCCTAGTCTTTCACTTGTCTGCATTTCTCTTATTCAAATATGATATGTTGGCTTTGCTAGAGAAACCTCAGAGTTCCAAAGCCCTTCTTTCTTTCAGCTCACATGTGTACTATTGTGTATGATCTGATTGGATTGAGTTTGTGGGTATATTTCAACCCCCTATCTTTCTATCTCATTCCTGTACCCTTTTGCTGAAGAGAACGTTTGCTTGTAGGTCACAGTTTGTGTCTTATGTTCAGGCCCCTTTGTGAAATACTTATGCAAGCTTGTTTAGAAAGATTATGTCCTATTAGATCTAAGATATTTCATGTTGATGTTGTCAGTGTATTATGTTCATTTCAATTTGGTGCATCACCTAGTAGGATAGTTTGCTTTCAGTCATTTCCCTTTCATGCACTCCTCCTAACCCTTTCCCTTCAAAGTTTACTTTCCTATTTAAGGGCAGACTAAGGTGATAATCCAAGAGGAACCAACCTAGAACCTAGAGGTTTCATCTTGGTTAGCATAGGTCCCACAACCTTGAGATGATTCCCATGTTATACTGGGTTATCAAGACTAAGAGAGCTTGAAACAAGGCACAAACTTAGTGTATAATAGTACTGATGTGAAGCAATGGAAAAAGTTTGAGACACAGGTGGCATCGGCATTGAAGTGGCAAGACATTCTTCATAATATCGGGGTAGCGCCATCGAAACGACAAGGCTTTCCTCATAATGTCACATTGCCGCTGATCTCTTCTTTAAATTTATTACTGTGGTCAATTCTATGGCACCTACATAATTTCCAATACAACTGCTCATTTTACCAATCCCTTCCCCACTCTCCATAATCTTCAGCCAGTTCAAAGATCCATCTGGTTGTTCTTGTTTAACCTCCAAATGACTTTGTTGAGCTGCCAGATTATCAACAGGCATGGTAGAATTGTCCAATGACCAGAATCTATTTAGAGAACCTTTGCAATTTAGCATTTCAGTTGAAAAAGTAGGGAAAGATACCATTTCACAGCCACAGGCGGTGGAAATAGAGTGATTCTCTTGCCCTTTGCTTCTATAATCTGCCTCTAGTGAACTATTCTTCAAAGCCTCCATTTTTGCGCAGCTAGGGTTTTCGACGCCTGTAAAAGGCACAACTATGCCCCTGTAGGGACTCATGCTCATGCTCAGAATCATATTAAATAATATTTAAAATGTAGAATATATAATATATAATATTGAATATATAATATTATATATAATATATAATCTAATATATAGTTTTTGATATTAATATAAAATTAAATAATATTTAATGTAACATGTATATTATATAATATATAATCTAATATATAGTTTTTAATATTAATATATATTAAATAATATTTAATGTAAAATATATATTATATAACATTTAATATATAATTGATATTATATAAAATTTAATATATCTAATATATATATAATATATAACTAATATATAGTTTATGAAGGATGGAGAAATGGGAGGGAGAAAGTGGAGGCAAATTTAAAATTCAAAATTCTTCCATCATATTTGGGTACCCGAAAATATTGGGTACTCGATTAGGCTCGGTATTGCCTTGTGCACCAAACTTACATGGTCAACTATTGGAATGTCTCAAATATGTGTTTTCCACCTGTTTCTCTGAGTTCCAGACTTTGACAATGTAGTTGATAACTTTTTTTTCACCCGAATTTGATAAAATGAAAAGGGTATCTTAAGGAGATTATTAGCTTTCTATCGATATAATTGCTGTCAAATTTTGAATTCATTAAGTAATTATTAGTTATTTTCTAATTGAGCTACCTCTAAAGTGTTGATTTATATACTGATTGAAAAATGACTATAACTTTCAAATGGTATAACATTTTTGAAATCTAAACAATGCGTCACATTATATGCTTCGCCTACTATAAGAAAAAAAATAAAATTTGAATTTTGTAAAGTTTTGAATGAGTTAAGGTGGTCAGACACGGGAGTTTTTTTATTCTAAAAATATTGTAGTAGAAAATTCATAATTAATTATTTTTTTAGAATAAAATTACAAAAAAAATATGCGTCACATCTGGGCATGAGTCTACTACTTATATATAAAATCTTATAATAAAATATTATCATTTGAATATGATTAAAATAGTCAAACATACACCTACTTCTTATTTTTTTCCTAAAATTTTTGTACTGCTGCATTGAAATTTATAGTTTTCACCAATCATACTAACTTTTTCTCAAAAAAGGCCTAGTAGTTTAGAAACTACATTCAATTTTCTACAGATTCTATTCTTACAACTTTTTGATATTAGGTTAATAGCTAGTTGAAATTTTCACGTCAAGTTGACTAACCCTGATTTGCTGATTTTTCATTGCCACTTAAGGGCATAGTTTGGCCCCTTATGATCTTGCAAATACCCACTATCTCTATCAAAAGGATCTATGGTGGTCGTTGGAAGGAAAAACCAACAAATCGGCAAGCATTTCTGATTAGCACTGGACAATTCTTGATAGAAAGGCTCTTTGTAGTATTTGATTATGCTTGGCATAAATTGGTGGCATTCAATATTACACAAGGAACAATGACTGAAGATTTGATGAAAACCCTAGAGAAGTTGTATGAAAAGCCCTCCGAGTCAAATAAGGTATTTCTCATGAAGTGTTTGTTTAATATGAAAATGGTGGAAGGCGTGTCAATTGTTGATCATTTAAATGAGTTTAATACAGTTACCAGTCAATTAACTTCTGTCAATGTTATTTTTGATGAAGATGTTAGGGCTCTCTTAATTTTTTTTTATTTGCCTAAAAGTTGGAATGGTTTGGTAATGGTTGTTAGTAACTCTATTTCTAGTTCTAAAACCCTAAAATTTGATGATGTTATTGGTGTTATTCTGAGTGAGGAAATTCATAGGAAAATCTTAGGTGGATCCACATTAGGCAGTCTCTCAAATTCACAAAGAAGAGGTAGAACCAATGAGAGAGGAAAAAACTCTGGAAATCATGGGAAATCAAGAGGAAAATAAAAGGGAAAGAGGTCTGAATCCAAAGGGCCAACTGATTGTTGGTACTATGGAAAACCATGTCATAAGAGGAAAGATTGTTGGTCTCAGAAGAATAAAGAAGGATACAAATAAGAAGGTAACAAGGAGGAAAATGTGGTAAGTAATAAACCTAAAGGGGTTGCCTTGCTTCCTTTTTTAGAAAGTATTCATGATTCATGGGTTTTAGATTCTAGGGCTTCATTTCATGCTATACCCCATAGAGGTTACTTTCTTTATTATGTCCAAGGGGATTTTGGGAAAGTTTATTTGGGTGATAATGGACAATGTTAGATGGTTGGAAAGGAAAAAATTAAGACTAAGTTGCAGAATGGGAATCATTGGCTACTACAAGAGGTAAGACATGTTCCAAGGCTAAGTAGGAATTTAATTTTAGTAGGGCAACTGGGTGATGAGGGTTGCACAGTTACTTTTTTTGATAGAAATTTGAAGGTTTCAAAAGGTTCCCTAGTATTAGCAAAAGGTGTGAAAGTAGGAACCTTATATCTTTGTATAGGTCATATTGTTCCTTCTACTTTAATTATTTTAGAAGATAATGAATGTTTAGGAACAATGGCTGCAGTTGAGTAGGAAGAACATCAAACTATTGTTGTAGATTTTGATACAACACTCTGGCACAACAGACTCGGGTACATGAGTGAAAAAGGTATGAAATTAATTCATTCAAAGAAATTTTTACCTAGTCTGAAATGTGTCAATATAGATTTCTGTGAAAGTTGTGTTTATGGGAACCAAAAGAGAGATAGTTTTGTAAAGAGTGGGAAGGAAAAGAAAAATGAGAGATTAGATCTTGTGCATACAGATGTATGGGGACCAGATTAGGTATCTTCCCTTGGTGGCTCTCTATATTATGTTACATTTATAGATGATGCAACAAGAAAAGTATGGATTTATTTCCTTAGACAAAAATCTGATGTATTTCAAACTTTTAAGAAATGGAAATGCTTGGTTGAGAATGAGACTGGTAAAAAGCTAAAATGTCTTAGATTTGATAGTGGTGGTGAGTATTGTAGAATAGAATTTAAAGATTATTGTTCCTCTAATGGTATTCGTAGGAAGAAAATTGTACCAAGGACTCCACAAGAAAATGGAGTGGCTGAACGCAGGAATGGGGCAGTAACAGAACGTACAAGGAGTATGAGGTTGCATGCTAGGTTTCCCTTAAATATGTGGGTAGAGGGTATAAAAACTATTGTTTATTTAATCAATAGAGGCCCCTCTACTTCTTTGGACTGTGGTATTCCAAAGGAAGCATGGAGTGGTAAGAAGGTGAGTTAGTCTTTTCTCAAAACCTTTTGTTGTGAAGATTTTGCACATATAGATTATGAAAATAGAACCAAGTTGGAAGCTAAGTCAAAAAAATGTGTATTTTTTGGATATGGAATTGATGAATTTGGTTATAGGCTTTGGAATTTTGAAAATCATAAAATTGAAAGAAGCAAGAATGTCATATTCAATGAGAAAGTGTTGTACAAAGATCTATTGCAACAACATTAGAAGAAAGAAAATGATTATGTAGTACTGGATGATACTCCTAAAGATGATGTTTTAGTAGTTCCTTATACTTTGCAACAATAGAAACAACAAATACCTCACACCCCAGTGAATGTTAGATGGTCAACAAGGCTAATTAGACCTCCAGAAAGATTCTCTTCCTCTTTGTATTCTATTTTGTTAACAGATGCTAGTGAACCTGATTGTTATAATGAAGTTGTGCAGGTGGATACAAAGATTCAGTGGGAGTTTGCAATGACAGAGGAAAAGGACTCCTTGCTGAAAAATCACACTTGGGATTTATGCAAGTTACCTGTAGGTAAAAGGGCTTTACAGAATAAATGGGTTTACAGGATGAAAGAAGAGGATGGAGGTAAGAAAATATTTAAATCCAGGTTGGTTGTAAAAGGATTTGCACATAAAAAAGGGCATTGAATTTGATGAGATATTTTCTCTAGTTGTTAAAATGACTTCTATTCGTACTGTTTTAAGTATTGTAGCTATTGAATATTTGCATTTAGAGCAGCTTGATCTTAAAACATCTTTTCTTCATGGTGATTTGGATGAATAAATATATATGGTACAACCACAAGGATTTGAGGTCAAGGGTAAGGAGAATTTTGTGTGCAGATTGTAGAAAAGTTTATATGTCTTGAAGCAAGCCCCTCGATAATGGTATATTAAATTTGACACCTTTATGAATGAGCATGGATACACTCGGTGTCATTCTGACCATTGTGTTTATTTTAAGAGGTTGAATGATGAAAGCTACATTATTTTATGCTTATATGTTGATGATATGCTTGTAGTTGGGTCTAACATGAATCACTTTGAGGAATTGAAACAATAGATAGCACATTCATTTTCTATGAAGGATTTGGGGGCAGCAAAAAAAATCCTTCGCATGAAAATTTGTAGAGATAGGAAAATAGGAAGTTGTCTTTATCTTAGGTTGATTATATTATATTGCACACACAATAGGATTCATTAGTCGATATATGATGCAGGAGCATCCTGGGTGTAAGAGCAATCTTGCATCACCCAAAAATATTTCTATTTTTATATTCAATAACGGTTATTTTAGTGCAGAGCTGCTATTTATGGAAAGTTACTATTTTTGGTAATTTTTGCATGTGCTCAGAATGATCTGATTTCTTTCTTGGAGGTTCATTTTGGTCATATAAGTCTGCCAGTAAAGTTTCATTGCCAGATCAAGTGTATGTTGAATGATATTGAAGATTTTCGGTATTGGCAGCAGGGTACAAAAACTTTGAACTCAGTTTTGAAGGCTTTAGAGGCCTCGGATGAGGTCAAAAATTTGAGTGACGGGTGCTTGCGCGGGTCAAGCCTGTAGAGCGCTTCGTGGCATTTCCAAAATGGGGTTATAATAGCTGATCGGGTCAACTGGTGATGACTTATGGTCTTCAGAAGTTGGGCCACCTGAAATGGCGAAAAATAATTTTCTTCAAAATTTCTGTTCAGGTTTCAAAGGTTATCTTGAACCGACTATGATGTAATAAAATGTAAAATAAAATAATTCTAAGTTTGGTCGGCCTTATTGGCTAAAAATTCTGGAACCTTCCCAGGCGATGGAAAATTGCCTATATAAGGAAGGCTGTATTATTGTCTTACGCAGTTCAGAATAGTTCTGGGTAGTAGATCTGGGTATTGATTCGAGGCTGTCCTAAAGAATATTGTAAGGGAATTCCCATGTGGCTTTGCATATTGTAATTCTGAAAGTTTGTAATTCCACATTTGTGGAGATAATAAGAACCCAATTTTCTGTTCTTGCATATTATTATTGTTGTTTCTCTATGTCTGTTATGTGTTTGTGGTATTAAGGGGAGCACCCTTCATCAGGTGGTATCAGAGCCAGGTTCTTGAGTGTGTAAACAGATCACCGACTGTGAGGCAGTTTGCACCAGGACCGTGGCTAAGGTTTCAGTGCGCATTGCGAAAATGCCTCCACGAAGGGAACGTGGCGGAAGAGCTGGTGTTGTAACACCTGAGGTTAGAGAGCTGCAGAGACAAGTGTGAGCATTACAAGAAGAGATTCACAGAGGAATGAATCTTAATGTCAGAGATGAAAGCGAGGATGAAGCTGAAGAAGAATATCAAGAAGGAGAAGTTGAAATTGTGAACCAGGAGGAAGAAAGACTTTTTCGGATGATTTCCAAGATTGGGAAAAGACCTAAGATTGAGGTTCCTACATTTTTTGGAAATCTTAACCCAGAGGAATTGATCGACTGGATCAATGAATGTGAGGAATATTTTGAGTATGAAGATGTTGATGATCCTGATAGGGTCAAATTTGCGAAGGCCAGATTGAAAGTTCATGCGAAGATCTGGTGGCAAGAAATTCAGTTGGAGCGAAATAGAAGAGGGAAAGATAAAATCACAAGATGGGATCGGATGGTGGAAAAATTGAAGCAACAGTTCATTCCTGTTGATTATGAGCTTGACCTACTGAAGAAAATGCAGAGTTTGAAGGAAGCAGGAAGATCTATTCAGGAGTATACAAAGGAGTTCTACCGACTTCTCATCAGAACAGGCCATGCAGAAGTTGATAAGGAGAAAGTTGCCCGATACCTTAATGGGTTAAGGCCAAGCGTTCAGGAGGAGTTGAATCTGGTTTGAATGAACAGTATTGAGGAGGCATACCAATTTGCCCTAAAGGTAGAGGAAAAGCTGAACAAGAAGTTTGAGAGCAGACAAAACGGAAGAGGTCGCGGTGGATGATCTGGTGGACGGTCATATGGTGGCCAAAATGAAGATCTAAAAAAGAAGGATGAGGCCAGTAGCAGTCAAAATCAGCGAGGAAATAATTCCAATCACTTCCAGGATCAGAATAATAGAGATCAGAGAGGAAGAGGAAGGGGACAAGGATCTGGAAGAGGTGGCTTCCGTGGAACATGTTTTCACTGTGGAGAAGAAGGTCATAGGGCATTTGAATGTCCTCAGCGCCAAGGTAGAACAGACAGGAGAAATGAAGGCCAGGCCAGAGTTGCACATGTAGATGAAGATGCCAGATCATCAAATTCTGAAGATGCTGAAAGAGGAGAAACGTTGATTAACAGAAGAGTCCTGTTGAGTGGTGAGAATGAACCTGAGCAAAGGAGGAGCCTGTTTCGCACCAGGTGCAAGTGTGAAGGTAAATGTTGTGATGTGATTATTGATAGTGGAAGCACTGACAATTTGGTGTCAGAAGAGATGGTGACAAAGTTGAAGCTCAAGAGACAGAAACACCCACATCCATATCGGATTGCCTGGGTACAGGATGACCACAAGGTCATGGTCAATGAACAATGCCTAGTGAAATTCAAGATTGGCAGATACCAAGATGAGGTATTGTGTGATATCATATCTATGGATGCATGTCATATGTTGTTGGGTAGACCATGGCAGTTTGACAGATGTGTTGTACATGATGGTCCTGCGAATACCTATTCCCTGACAAAAGATGGAGTACGACATAAGCTAAAACCATTGAAAGAGACTGAAGAAAAGGTATGTGGTAATGCAAGGATAACTTTTGTTGATGGAAAAAATTTCCTAGATGGTATGAGGTATGAGCATGTATGTTTTGCTTTAATTCCAAAAGCTGGTAAAGAGAAAGTAGAAGATGTTCCTGTAGAAGTTACAGATTTGTTGAATGAGTTTCAGGATATTGTATCCGATAACGTGCCTGATGGATTACCACCAGTCAGGAAGATCAGTCATCAGATGGACTTGATCCTAGGAGTGAGTTTGCCGAATAAGGCAGCACACAGAATGATACCTGCAGAAAGTGAGGAGTTGAACAGACAAGTACATGAGTTATTACAGAAAGGATTGATCCGTGAGAGTTTGAGTCCCTGTGCTGTACCAGCGGTATTAGCACCAAAGAAGAATGGAGAATGGAGGATGTGTATAGATTCTAGGGCAATAAACAAGATCACAATCAAGTATAGGTTTCCATTGCCACGAATGGATGATATTATGGACTGTTTGAGTGGAGCTGTGTATTTCTCAAAGATAGATCTGAAAAGTGGATATCATCAGATTCGGATCAGAGAAGGAGATGAATGGAAGACTTCCTTCAAGACAAAGGAAGGACTATATGAGTGGTTAGTCATGCCTTTTGGGCTAACCAATGCACCGAGCACTTTCATGCGGCTCATGAACGAGGTTCTGAAAGAATTTCTGGGTAAGTTTGTCATTGTTTACCTAGATGATATTTTGATCTTTAGTAAGACATTGGATGAGCATATGATGCATATTCGTATGGTATTTGAGAAGTTGAGAGAAGAGAAATTGCTGATTAATTTGAAGAAGTGCAGTTTTGTGAAGGAGTTAGTGTATTTGGGGTTTGTAGTTTCGGGAGAAGGTCTAAAAATGGACCCAGAGAAGGTACAAGCTATTCTTGAATGGCCTACTTCAAAGAGTGCTACTGAGGTAAGATCTTTTCATGGTCCAGCTAGCTTTTACAGAAAGTTTATTAGAAATTTTAGTAGTATTTGTGGACCCTTGACTGAAACAATGAGAGGGGATAGAAAAGAGTTTAAGTGGACAAATGGGGCAGAAAAGAGTTTTCAATTGTTGAAACAAAAAGTTACAGAAGAACCTATTTTAGCACTTTCAGATTTTAATAAGGTGTTTCAAGTAGATTGTGATGCTAGTGGTACTGCAATAGGAGCTGTTATGAGCCAAGAAGGTAAACCTGTTGCTTATTTTAGTGAGAAGTTAAATGATGCCAAGAGGAAATATTCTGTTTATGATCAAAAATTTTATGCTATAGTTCAGGCATTAAAGAAGTGGAGACATTATCTACTTCCTAAGGAGTTTGTTTTGTATACTGATCATCAAGCTTTGCAATATTTGAATAGTCAAGGAAAGTTGAATCAGAGGCATTTGAAATGGGTTGAGTTTTTGCAGAGTTATACATTTGTTTTGAAACACAGGAGTGGAAAGTCTAATAGGGTTGCAGATGCTCTTAGCAGAAGGAAACTATTACTGACAGAAATGCAGATTGAAGTGGTTGGGTTCAAGGAACTCAAGAATTTGTATCCAGAGGATCCCGATTTTGGTGAAGCTTGGAAAGCTTGTACAGAACCTGTTACTCTAGACAGGACAAAATGGTTGTATTTTATCATCCAAGATGATATACTATTCAGAGGGAGTCATTTGTACATTCTACGAAGTTCTATGAGGGAGAATCTCATCAAGGAGAAGCATAGTGGAGGATTGGCTGGACATTTTGGTCGTGATAAAACCCTTCCTTTGGTTGGTGAGAATTATTATTAGCCACAATTGCAGCAAGATGTGAAGAAGTTTGTGCAGAGTTGCAGAGTATGTCAGATGGCAAAAGGAGTGAAGCAGAATACAGGGTTGTATCAGCCATTACTTATACCAGAGAAGCCTTGGGAGGATATCAGTATGGACTTTGTTCTTGGTTTACCGAGGACACAGCGGGGACATGATTCAATTTTTGTAGTAGTTGACAGATTTTTGAAGACAGCACATTTCATTCCCTGCAAGAAGACTAATGATGCTGTTCATGTAGCAGAATTGTTTTTCAGAGAAGTAGTGAGACTTCATGGTTTGCCAAAGACCATAGTTTCAGATTGGGACACTAAGTTTGTTGGATATTTCTAGCGTACATTGTGGAAGAAGTTGAAGACAGATTTGAAGTTCAGTTCATCACATCATCCACAGACTGATGGACAGACAGAGGTGGTGAATAGGAGTTTGGAAAATTTGTTGAGATGTTTGGTTGGGGATAAGCCAACAGGATGGGATTTGATTTTACCACAGGCAGAATTTGCATACAATAATTCTGTCAATAGGAGCACTGGTAAATCACCATTCCAAATTGTATATGGAAGTAGTCCAAGAAATGCATCTGAATTGAGAAAGATAGATAAAGGAGAAATAAGTAGTGCTGAAGCTGAAGATTTTGCAGAACATTTGAAGAACATCCATGGGGAGGTGAGGAAGCATATTAACAAGATGAATGCGCAGTATAAGGCTAAGGTAGATGAGAAAAGGAGGCATAAGGAATTTCAGGTTGGCAATGAAGTCATGGTTCATTTGCGGAAGGAGCAGTTTCCAGTTGGTACATATAACAAGCTGAAAATGAAGAAGTTTGGGCCATGTAAGATATTGAAGAAGCATGATTTAGGAAATGCATATGAGGTAGAATTGCCTAGTGAGCTGAATATTTCACCAGTGTTTAACATTTCAGATCTGACAGAGTATCATGAAGGAGGTGTTGAAGATGAGATCACAACAGCACAGTGGAGTATTCCAGCAACTCGTTCAGACACTAAGGAGATCGAAGACATACTGGACAGTTGTGTTGGTAGAAGCACAAGGAATAGGACATATGAAGAGTATTTGGTCAAATGGAAAGGACGACCTGTAGAAGATTCATCATGGCTAACAAAGGAGGAGGTTAACCGTCTTGGTTTTCCTCTGCACACCTGAGTCGTGACAGGGTCACTTCTCAAATTACCCTGGGTGTCTGATGCAGGAGCATTCTGGGTGTAAGAGCAATCTTGCATCACCCAAAAATATTTCTGTTTTTATATTCAATAAGGGCTATTTTAGTGCAGAGCTGCTATTTATGGAAAGTTACTATTTTTGGTAATTTTTGCATGTGCTCAGAATGATCTGATTTCTTTCTTGGAGGTTCATTTTCATCATATAAGTCTGCCAGTAAAGTTTCATTGCCAGATCAAGTGTATGTTGAAAAATATTGAAGATTTTCGGTATTGGCAGCAGGGTACAGAAACTTTGAACTCAGTTTTGAAGGCTTTAGAGGCCCCGAATGAGGTCAAAAATTTGAGTGATCGGCGCTTGCGTGGGTCAAGCCTGTAGAGCGCTTCGTGGCATTTTCAAAATGGGGTTATAATAGCCGATCGGGTCAACTGGTGATGACTTATGGTCTTCGGAAGTTGGGCCACCTGAAATGGTAAAAAATAATTTTCTTCAAAATTTCTGTTCGGGTTTCAAAGGTTATCTTGAGCCGACTATGATGTAATAAAATGTAAAATAAAATAATTCTAAGTTTGGTCGGCCTTATTGGCTAAAAATTTTGGAACCTTCCCAGGCGGTGGAAAATTGCCTATATAAGGAAGGCTGTATTATTGTCTTACGCAGTTCAGAATAGTTCTGGGTAGTAGATCTGGGTATTGATTCGAGGCTTTGTCCTAAAGAATATTGTAAGGGAATGCCCATGTGGCTTTGCATATTGTAATTCTGAAAGTTTGTAATTCCACATTTGTGGAGATAATAAGAACCCAATTTTCTGTTCTTGCATATTATTGTTGTTGTTTCTCTATGTCTGTTATGTGTTTGTGGTATTAAGGGGAGCACCCTTCATCAATATATGAGTCACCCTACTATTGAGCATTGTAATGTAGTCAAATGGATTCTCAGATATTTGAGAGGTAAATCCAGTAAGTTTTTACACTTTGGGGGATCTACTACTACTGTACAAGGTTATGTTGACTTAGATTTGGTAGGAGATATAGATAGTAGGTAGAGTACTACATGCTATGTATTTACTATTGGTGGGACCATAATGAGTTGGATTTTTTGACTAAAAAAGGTGGTTTCTTTATCCACTACAGAGGCAGAGTATGTTGTTGCTACATGGGTAGCCAAGGAGATGATATGGATTCAAATCTTCATGAAAGAATTGGGACATCCATAGATGGATAATTTTCTGCATCTAGATTTCCAAAGTTCCATTCATCTTGTGAAGAATTCTACTTTGCACTCAAAGACAAAACACATACAATTGTGGTACCATTTCATTCGGTCAGTTTTGGATGATGGGAAGTTAAAGGTGGAAAAGATTCATACATATGATAATCCAATAGATATGTTTACAAAGGTAGTAACAAGGGAGAAGTTGAACTCATGTTCAGCTTCAGTTGGCCTTCTAGACTGAACAACATAAACAAACAACTGAGTCTAGGGTGGTTTGATCCAGTGGGAGCCTCATATGGTAGCAGTATTTCTACAAGATCAGTCTCCAAGTGGGAGGTTTTTTAGTGTGGATACTGATTAGTCACCAAGTGGGAGATTGTTAGCTTGTGGTGATTGACTAGGAAAGTATTGTACATTTTTTTTGAGGCTGACATATTTTTGGCTATTTTTCAGCCGACATGTTGTAACTCCTTCTAACCGTAAAATGATAAAATATTGTATAATATGGCTTAGGGTTAGGGATTTCATAATGTATGGTTTAGTACTTGTGGTGGAATTGAGCTTTAAGGGATTATAGATTGTAATCAAGTTGTAATCACTGGATAATAACAATATTGGACTCCTTGTTTGTGGACGTAGCCCAGGGATTGGGTGAACCATGTTAAATCTTTGTCTTTTGTTCTCTTCTATGTGGTTTATGTTTTTTCTGATATTGGTTATTTTTGCATGTAATTGTTATTTATGCCTTGTTAATCCTAACAAAATGGACCTTTTCATGTTTCACTATTGCACATCTTTCTTGTCTATCTATTGATAGGAACTTTAACCACTTGTTGAAGATATCACTTCAAACCTCTTCATCACTAGAACCTTCAACACCAGATGTTCTTGCATACATTTCTTAATATTTTAATTACATTTTTCTTTTATAAATACCTTTTGCAAAATGAATTTCTTCACTTATTATTTCCTATTTCTCTTAGATACCGATTGAGCATAACTATGCACCACTTAACATTTCAAACCTCATTACTGATAGGAAATAATCCATGTAATAGAACCAAAATTTTCATTACATCACAATTGTTTATATCTCAATACATAATAATATATCTAACTATGTAAATAAAACTTACCACACATTCTTCTAGAGGGTCCATGAAAAGATTCGTTAATGAAGCTCCCCCTAAGATAAAACATGATTATTTAGATAATGAATTCTGCACACTTGATGGAGATAAATATTCCTATGATGTGTTTCTTTCATCCTTATTTTTTCATACCTTATTCATATTCTTTTTGATTTCCTCTAAATCCGTAATCTTCTTTCCTTTATTATCATCTACCTTGTTCACCAATTGGTTTCCCTGAATTCTTGATTTCCAAAATCTTGCAATATGTCCAACCTTATGGAAATGGAAACATTATATCCTTGTAGATGTCCATGGTCCATTATTAGCTCTATTTGTTATCAATCTACAATTAACATCCACATGCCCATATTTGTGGCAATGCCAACATTAAACATTCCATCAGTTCTAGTTTTGATAAGGAATCCACCTATTGACAAATGATCCCTGATTGTTCATCCTATTCCTACACTCACAAGCTTTGTGACCATAATTCTTGTAGTTATAAAAATTATTTTTAAACACATTAGGTTTTCTCATGCAAACCTTAGCAATATGACCTTCTTCATGACAGCTTGAATATGTCGGGGTAATAGGTCTAAATTTACATTCTCTTGTAACATGTCCTACCTTGTGACAATTCAAACAAATAGTCTTGTAGGATATATTACTAGGTTTTTTATTATTCACCTTGGGTAGAGACTTTTCATATTGATTCGCATTCTTGGATTTAAATGATTCACCAATCTCATAAGTAGTTTGACTCATATAACCTAGACTGGTTGTGTCATTACTTCTTTTTTGACTGTTCAACTTCTCGTCAAGTTTATCAGAACTCTCATTGAATTTGTTTAACAACTTATTTACGTCTTCAAATTATTTGTTTAATAGTTTATGATCAGATTGTTGAGATCACCTCTTCGATCTTACGTTTTATCTCTAGTTTCATGAAGATATACCTATAGGGTATCAACTTCTTTCTTTGATCTATGAATTTCATGCTCCTTGTCCTTGAAGTCTTGGTCTTTATCTGGTAGGGCATCTTCAACAATCCTCCTTATTTCTATTTTTGTCTTCAGATCTTTCTTTTCCCTATGTAGTTTCTCATTATATTATGATAAGACTTCTAGGGCTACTTCACACACCTCATATCCACTTTGTTTAGATAATTATTCAATATAGTATTGGATCTCATTCATTTTTTTAGTAATCTCTTTTCTTTTGTCCCTCGACATATTTAATTTCTCTTTAATCTTTCCAATCATGTCTTCATCTTCTTCAAGTGTTCTTCTATATATATCAAACCTTGCATATCTACTTCAAGGATCTTTCCCAAGTGGTTAGGCTTCTTCAAGGTAACTCAGATCATATACTAACTCTTAATAATACAAGACACTGAGAGGGTGTGGAGGAAGGGGTGGGAGTGAATCAGTATAACCAAAACACTAACTAATTTCACAACTAACTTCCACAAGATTTAACATGCAATAGAAATAGCTAAAGAGTAACCAATAAAAACAAAAACCAAAAGCATGAACCACTTTGACACATATTTTTTTGATGGAAACTCTTGTTAGAGGGAAAAACTATTAGTGGAAATCAGCAACCATAAATTGTCACTATTGTAGCAATAAATTGCCTTGTTAGGAGAATTACATCCACCCAATTGAGGGTTCACCTAGTTATGAGTGCTCATACATGTTAGGAGCTTACAACAAAGAGCTTTTAGGATCTACATCACTCGACTATTTAGAACTCTAGTTAAGAAGTAACCTTGTTAGAAGATTTAGTCTTCAGACCTGTAAGGATCCTACTCACCCTGTTAAGACTGACTTGGTTAAGGGATTTATTTTATCAATCTCCTAAAATAAATAATAAAATAATGATCTAATAATTTCACACAATACATGATAGATCTAGTGTAATCCTTGATCAATGATCTATTCTAAAACACTTATTTACTAATATCTTCAATCACCATAAACCACCACAATAATAATAGAAGCACTACACATTGATCTTTCTACTCTCACACTATATTCATAATACATCGTAAATGATATATAAATACATTATCACTAATGAGTTCAACTAAGACCCAAATATAGCATTAAAAATAATTCTCGCTCATTCTTGAGACCCTAAAATGTAATACCAACTAATAATTACAATCATGACTTCAAGTTAGCCTCCAAATTCATCTCACCACTTGATTTGAAAAAAAAGAGTCAAGCCCAATTACATTCTCCAATGCACTTGCACAACTTTAATAAATCCAATTATCACAATCTTGTAAATGCCAACTCATCATTCCTAATCATTTGGACATGTCACCATGATCCATTGAACATAAAACACCTTATCACAACATTGTGCAACATCACAAGTTAAGGATCTATCCGACTATTCTAAGAACATCATGTGCATAAAACCATCTTGACACAATAATCAAATCATCACTCCTTGGTTTCAAAATGTTCTTCCTATCTTCTTGACATCCTTTAAACAAACATAGATCACCACACACATAAGATAAACTAATGCGGACATGGATATAGATTCCTTAGAGTACATCACTTAATCTTCCTTCATGATCGCACACTCTAGCTCATACCATAGCTTTAGATCAAAATTCTTGAACATACCTCAATATAATAGAAACACCGTCAACCAACAACCACTAAGTTGACATCAATGAAAAACTTGCAATTGATCATCCTATCACTATAATTACATCAAAATCATATGATAACATACTCATTTGATCTCTACACTAGTTCCAACAATTATGCCAAAAAAATTTTAATAATAAAAGAAACTAATAAAGAAAGGTTAGAGAAAGAACCCATCAAAATTAAGGTAGAATAACCTAATCCTCACCCTAAGTATCTTATTGTGAACACTTATTTTCCTTTGAATATAAATTCTTTTGGTGCTTCTTTGTGTGATATATCATTGAATATCATGGAATCAAAAAATGTGGAATAGGAAAAGGGGAATAGGAAAATTGGCATAAATTAATTCCAATTTTGGTCCAAAATGAGAATTAATCGGATTCCAGGGTTTTTAAGGAATAAGATTAATTCTCATTTTGAACCAAAATTGGAATTAACTTATGTCAATTTTCCTATTCCCATTTTCTTATTCCAAGTTAATTCCAACAACCAAACAGGCATTAATTGTTAACTGATTCATTTGGTTCCTCTAATTTCAATAATTTGCATCCTCTACGGATGAGCCCTCAAGGGTTTGACATATCTATTTTTGTCTTTATGGATATGACCTTTTAAAAAAAAATGCTTTCGGATTTTGGTACTATGGCTGCAACTTTCTATTTTGTATACTTCATGCTCAATGATCTCCAATAGTGAAAGCTCCTATAAATAAATATATAAAAACTTCTCCAATTTTTTCTAGCTTCTTTTGTCTCCATTGCTTTATGACTTCCACAGTGAGGTTTGTGTTTATATCATTTCACAAGAAACTAGGATTTTTCATATCTAAAACCTCATATTATGTTATGGTTTCTATGAGGATCTTTGCTATCAATGACCATGGTCATGCATACACTCCTTCTGAGGGTTTAAAGAAAAAAATGCAAAGAAATAAATAAAACATCTTCAGATTTTGTCCAGCTTGTGCTCCCATAGTGTTTACCGATTCTCCATATAAATTTTAATGCTTTCATTAATTTGATCTGATTACATCTGTGATTTCATTTCCGTATAATTTTCCATTCCAAAATGCTCTAAGCTTTGAATTGTTTGTGGATGAAAACAAAAATGGAAATCCTTTCTTTTCCTTTTTCATTTTTGTCAATTATATTAATTCAAGAAAACCAAAAGACCTAATCATATCTTTGTATTTTCACAAGGTTCCATTTGGGTGCATGCTATCATAAGTTATATTTATAACTAACCTCATAGTGAAATTTTTTAATTCCACCTGTTAGCATGTGCAAAAATTTTCATGGCTCCTGGTCTCTTCCCTTGGTCCCTACAGTGTTTTTCTTGGTCTCTAGATAAAACCCTAGTTGAAAATTCAAAAATATAGCCGTTGGTAAGAATAACCCTAGCCTTGTTCTAATTTGTCATTACTTTATTCAGGTCACTTAAAGGTCCTATAATACATGTGCTTAATTTTTGCCCCCTTTGTCGCATGATCACATGAACCTTTTTCATGTTACGCGATCTTGCGACTAAAGGTTTTATCACCCCCGGAGGCCTTTAATTTTCCTAGGTCCCAACTCTAATATTTTCCTAAGTCAGTTTTTTAATATTTCCTATGTTCTAACTTCATTCTTTCCTGGGCCCGGCTCTCTGACACTATCTTGATCTGACGGTTGTCGTTAAAGTGCAAAGGATTTGTTAGAGCTATGTGATGTTGAGATGGCTGTTGATCTTACCTTATGACACGATGCTTCAAACTATGGGTCCACTGCTACGTGTACACAAATGGCAGCTTTTTATTGGTTGAGGGTGGTGAGTTGGATGCAACATGTTAGGTGGGCCCAGTATCTCAATCGGCTAAGATTCCAGATCGATGATTGGTGTGTACGCACATAGAATCTTTTGAGCCTTTCAAATCTTGTGCCAGCCGTCGATGTTACCTTTTCTCATGCGGTAGTATAAGGGTGGGTCTGATTGCCAGATGGTTTTTATGTGCCACAGTGTGCTAATTTTTTTTCTATCTGATTGGTACACATTGTGTGACTGGGCATGTTGTCAGTGGGGCCAAGTTTTTTGAGGTTTAGTAGTTATGATGGTGACAGAGCATCGATGATCGGCATGTAATCTGATGGGTTTTCTCTGACACATGCGAACTTAAGACAGCCATTGATCTCTTTTGGTGTCAGAGGGTTGTTAGGGTAGGGCAAGATTCTGTATCCAATGGTGGTCTCATGATCTAATGGAATCTTGAAGGTCTATGTGAAGATGAGATGACCATCAATCTTCTTGATGCGAGCCCATTAAAATTTCCTCAGTCTTTTGGCGGTCCTGATAAAGTGTTTGGAAATTCCAATAATTTCAAAGGGTTTTCGCTCATTCATAGAATACAATGCCGGTCTTCTAAAAGGTTTGGCGATCCAGCGAACAAGCGTTTGCATAATAGCTAAATAATTTGACAAAGACATAAAGTATTCCATGAATGGCCAATTCCCTTCAGTCGCCAATTTGATAAGAGACCAAAATTAAATGTTTTCCTTTAGTCACCAGGTCATGGAGTTAAAGGTGGGTTAAGTATTTCATTCTGTGAATAAGAAATGCTTTGTCACATGTTCGTTGAGAGTTAACCTTAGGTATTTGGTTGGGTTAAAGACATAAAGACCGCAAAAAGGGAAGATCTAATGGCCAGGACTTAAAATTGGCTCAAATTCAAATTTTAACCACCAATTCGCTGCAGGCACCATAATGTAACCGTTGCAATTCAAATTGAAATTTCTAAAGGTTTCCCAATGACAGAAAGGACCAGAATTGAATGCTTTCACACCTGGATTTGATTTGTTTGGTGGTGCTTGCTATTGCAGTGTGGTCCAAGGTGTTCCATGATCGTTTGCAGGGGTTTGTATTGTAATTTTTATTCTCGAGGTGTGTTTTAGGTGGCCGAATAGGTTGACATTTTGTGCATTTTTGTGGTTCTCAGTACCTTGTCAGTGAAATTATCATGATTGAGGATCACTTTGGGATCTGTCTTCTCTTGGTTGCCTGGGTTTCTTCCCCTGTAATAAATTTGTGACCGTTTCTAGTTGGTTGGGTGGTTGAAACCCTAACCCTAGCTATCCAAAGCTTGTTGCATCCTAAATTCTTTTGGGATTCCAAGGTAACTAGTGGTATAAATTGTTGAAGTTTTGACTTTGTAAGGGTTCTAAAATCCTGGTTCCTAAGGGCTCCCTTTCGGTTCCATGAAGGGTTATTTTCCTGTAGATTTTCTCTACTTCTCTACATATAGAGTGTTCTTTCTTCCTTTTTGTTGTTTCAGAGAATATGATACACATTGTGATTGATTTGTCTTATGTATGAGGACTCAATTTGTTCTTACTATTACCAAGCTATCTCCATTTGAATTCTAAATTCATTAATCATACATCAAGGGTGTTTGATTTTTCTGTTTGCATTTCCTATGTGTTTGCAAGTGGAGTTGTCTTTGCAAAGATAACTAGTTCAGTATTAGTTTTCATGTATGTATGAGCTGAGGTGTCAAAGATATGTCATCCTTGTCTTCCAATGAATGTTGGTTAATGTATTATTTATTTATAGGTCTCTTCTAAGGGGAGGGTTAATATCCTTTGGATGGATAATAACATACTTGAATATAGAGGTGGGTTGTTGAAGTGAGGTTTGGTTATGGTGTGTGATTGATGTTAGGCATCAACACATTGAGTATTTTGTCTTCTTGTTTCATAGTTGTCTATTGCAATAGGGTATTTGACTCTGTGGCCCATTGGACAAGGCATTCATCTATGAGGGACTTAGGGTATCTCAGGGGTCCTTTCAAACCCATCATTAAATCATTTACATTCAGTTCCACCCTTTCCCTTTCATGTTGTTAGGATAGGTCTCTGATTTTCATACTCACTCTATGCAAGAAGGGCTATTGCACGAGATCTTGGTTTCATTGAGGTACAGAATACCTAAAGGGGTTTGAAGACTATTCCACAATAATCTATCTATGGAGCTCAAAGAAGAAGGATAATTCCTTTCAATCCTCATCAATTGGACTATTTTCTTCTCAAACTTGAGTTCCTACACTAAGAATCAAGCCCATCTTTTGATTCATGTTTGGTCCTGCAAGGAAAAGCTCCAACAAATTGGTGACTCTACTGGGGATAGAATAAAAGACAACAAGTTTAAGATGTCTAATTCTTTGCTTTGCTAAATTATCCTAGAGTCTGGTTAAATGATCAAAGAGTCAAATAGAAAAAATACATTTGTAAAATCTTCTCACTAAGTGTTGAGTGGCGCTTCTGATTTCTCTGTTTGATCAGTGAATCTTCTAATAAATAGTGCATGTTTACTTGGTGGAGTTTTGTGCTGATTGGAAGAAGAAACAAGAACAAGTACATTAGTTTCCTCTTCAAGGAGGTGGCGACTCTACATAGAAAAAAATTTGATGGAGCTTTAGGGTGAGCTCTAGATCTGTCCTGCCTTCCAATCAACAAAGTCTTCTACTACAAAACTCTCAGGTACTTTTCAAGGTCTAGATGTTTCCTTATTAAGTGATCAAGCACTAAGAAAAGGATAAGGTGTGAGTAGAGGTTTGCATACTTCAAGTTTTTAGTTGCATCTCTGCAAAAGTGTATGGAAGTATTGCATTAAGTTTGATGGGTAAGCTTGATGAGGAGCTTTCTTTCCTTGAGCAAGGCATCCTTAGGGATTGCATATCATTGATGAGATTGAAAGTAGGATGCAGAAAGGATCTATCCATACCTCTTTTCTATGACAGATTTTGGGATGTACATAATGAGCTTCTTGATGATGTTGATTTTTTAGAATCTGAGTTCATTGGTTTATTCTTGGATCTTTATTTTCAGGAGTCAACCAGTTGGTCAAATGCATTGTGGGAAGAGTATTATATATGTATCAGAGATTGGATACTTAGTGATGATAGCCTTGGGCTTGATGATGCACTTGGGGTTATGTCCTTAAGTGCCGATAGTTGGAGTGATGAAGATAGTGAGGTTGTGATGTCTTCATATGAGTCAGATGCAACATGGGAAGAAGTAAGTGATGATGGAAGTGAACATTCTTTGGATAGTGAAGATGTTGAGGGTGATTCATCCTAAAGGTATGAAGACAAAGAAACAATAATTCATTATGATATCAGTGAGGCAGAACATGAAGATTTGAACAAAGTGTTATCTGATGGGTCTCTTTTGGATAACAAGGGCATAATCATGGATACTACATGCTTGGTAGGTGATGATGACTATGAATCTTCATGTTGTTTTGAATTTTATTCATATGTTGTGAGTCTCCATGAGGTTGAAATGGGTAGTGAACTTAAAGTGTTCCCCAATGCTTTATATAATGAAGAATTTGATGATTATCAGTCCATTTTTTGTCATGATATTCATCAAGGTGTTTTGCATGAAGTTGTCAATCCTTTGTTTGAGGGACATGTGGAGATTTTAGATTCATTTGAATCGAGATGTTCTTCTTTTTCCATCTGTGATAAAGTTTTAAGTGATGATGTTGCATCTTGTTCATCAGAAGGTTGTGGAATAGTTGTAGAATTTTGTAATAATCACATTTGTGAGCATGAGTTTGACAATTCACCTGAGTTCCAACTGGTTGCACCCATGGAAATGCAAGGTCAGGGTATGAATGAAGCCTTTCAATAGGTAGAGTATGAGTTTTTTGTGTTTCCAATTGATAGCATACATGAATCAATAGAAAAGAATAGGTTTTTATCTAATGGTACTATTCATAGGTATGATGAGTCTTTTCTTCATAGTGAGCAAACTGAAGGGAGTGCCAAAAAAATTTACATGCACTATGAAGATAGTTACTTTGTTTTGCTTGACAGGCTAGTTGGGAATGTTGACACGCCTGGTGAAACAACTGAAAATAGATATCTGGTGTGCCTCATGAAGGAAGAGATGAAAACCGAATTTTTGACAGAGGCAAAGAATAACTTAGGTTGGATGATGCAGGTTTTTTGTAAAAATGTACACTTTGTATAATTTTTTCCTTCTAGTTGTGTGTTTCCCTTCCTATTTCTCTGGTTTGGTTGCTAGTTTTTGAGGTCTCTGTGCCCTTTTCCAGTAGGTGGTATGCTTCTCCTAGAGATCTAAGTCCTTGCTATGCCTGTAGGAGCAACACATCCCTAGATAGAGCCACTATTAGCATGTGCAAAAATTTTCATGGCTCCTGGTCTCTTCCCCTAGTCCCTGCAGTGTTTTTCCTAGTCTCTAGATAAAACCCTAGTTGAAAATTCAAAAATATAGCCATTGGTAAGAATAACTCTAGCCTTGTTCTAATTTGTCATTACTTTATTTAGGTCACTTAAAGGTCCTATAATGCATGTGCTTAATTGTTGCCCCCTTTGTCGCATGATCACATGAACCTTTTTCATGTTACGTGATCTTGCGGCTAAAGATTTTATCACCCCCAACGGACTTTAATTTTCCTAGGTCCCAGTGCTAATATTTTCCTAAGTCAATGTTTTAATATTTCTTATGTTCTAAATTCATTCTTTCCTGGGCTCGGCTCTCTGACACCATCTTGATCTGACGGTTGTCGTTAAAGCGCAAAGGATTTGTCAGAGCTATGCGATGTTGAGATGGCCATTGATCTTACCTTATGACACGGTGCTTCAAACTGTGGGTCCACTGCTACGTGTACACAAATGGTGGCTTTTTATTGGTTGAGGGTGGTGAGTTGAATGCAACATGTCAGGCAGGCCCAGTATCTCAATCAGCTAAGATTCCAGATCAATGGTTGGCGTGTAAGCACATAGAATCTTTTGAGCCTTTCAGATCTTGCACCAGCCGTCGATGTTACCTTTTCTTAGGCAGCAGTATAAGGGTGGGTCTGATTGCCAGATGGTTTTTATGTGCCATAGTCTACTGATTTGTCACTATCTAATTGGTCCATGTTGTCTAACTGGGCATGTTGTCAGTGGGGCCAGGTTTTTTGAGGTTCAATAGTTCTGATGGTGACAGAGCATCGACGGTCGGTGTGTAATTTGATGGGTTTTCTCTAACATGTGTGAACTTAAGACAACCATTGATCTCTTTTGGTGTCAGAGGGTTGTCAAGGCAGGGCAAGATTCTACATCTGACGGTGGTCTCATGATTTGATGGAATCTTGAAGGTCTATGCGAAGATGAGATGACTGTTGATCTTCTTGATGTGGACCCATTAAAATTTTCTCAGTCTTTTAACGGTCCTGATAAAGTGTTTGGTAGTTCTGATAATTTCAAAGGGTTTTCACTCATTCATATAATAAAATGGTGGTATTCTAAAAGGTCTAGCAATCCAACAAACAAGCATTCATGTAATAGGTAAATAATTTGACAAAGGCATAAAGTTTTCCACAAATGGCTGATTCCCTTCAGTCGCTAGTTCGCTAAGTAAGAGACCAAAATTAAATGTTTTCCTTTAGTCGCCAGGTCGCAGAGTTAAAGGTGGGTTAAGTATTTCATTCCACAAATAAGAAATGCTTTGTCGCATGTTCGCTGAGAGTTAACCTGAGGTATCTAGTTGGGTTAAAGACATAAAGACCGTGAAAAGGCAAGATCTAATGGCCATGACTTAAAGTTGGCTTAGATTCAAATTTTAATTACTGATTCGCTGCAAGCACCATAATGTAACCATTGCAATTCAAATTGAAATTTCTAAAGGTTTCCCAGCGACAGAAAGGACCAGAATTGAATGCTTTCATGGCTGGATTTGATTTGTTTGGTGGTGCTTGCTATTGCAGTGTGGTCAAGGGTGTTCCATGATCATTTGTAGGGGTTTGTACTGTAATTTTTATGCCCGAGGTGTGTTGTAGGTGGCCGAATAGGTTGACATTTTGGGCATTTTTGTGGTTCTCAATACCTTCTCAGTGAAATTATCATTATTGAGGATCACTCTGGGATCTATCTTCTCCTAGTTGCCTAGGTTTCTTCCCCTATAATAAATTTGTGACCATTTCTAGTTGGTTGGGTGGTTGAAACCCTAACCCTAGCTATTTGAAGCTTGTTGCATCCTAAATTCTTTTGGGATTCCAAGGTAGCTAGTGGTATAAATGGTTGAAGTTTTGACTTTGTAAGGGTTCTGAAATCTTGGTTCCTAAGGGTTCCCTTTCAATTCCATGAAGGGTCCTTTTCCTGTATATTTTCTCTACTTCTCTGCATATAGAGTGTTCTTTCTTCCTTTTTGTTGGTTTAGAGAATATGATACATATTGTGATTGATTTGTCTTATGTATGAGGACTCAATTTATTCTTACCGTTACCAAGCTATCTCCATTTGAATTCTGAATTCATTAATCATACATCAAGGGTCTTTGATTTTTCTATTTGCATTTCTTATGTGTTTGCAAGTGGAGTTGTCTTCATAGAGATAACTAGTTCAGGATTAGTTTTCATGTATGTATGAGCTGAGGTGTCAAAGATATGTCATGCTTGTCTTCCAGTGAATGTTGGTTAATGTATTATCTATTTATAGGTCTCTTCTAAGGGGATGGTTAAAATCTTTTGGATGGATAATAACATACTTGAATACACAGGTGGGTTGTTGAAGTGAGGTTTGGTTATGGTGTGTGATTGATGTTAGGCATCAACACATTGAGTATTTTGTCTTCTTGTTTCATAGCTATTTATTGCAATAGGGTATTTGACTCTGTGGCCCATTGGACAAGACACTAGTCTATGAGGGACTTAGGGTATCTTAGGGGTCCTTTCAAACCCATCATTAAATTATTTACATTCAGTTCCACCCTTTCCCTTTCATGTTGTTAGGATAGGTCTTTGGTTTTCATACTCACTCTATGCAAGAAGGGCTATTGCATGAGATCTTGGTTTCATTGAGGTATAAAATACCTAAAGGGGTTTGAAGACTATTCCAAAATAATCTATCTATAGGCCTATTGTTTATTATGAGGTGTCTTGAGTGTGCAGATAAGGCAATACCCGCCTGAGTGATGTGGAGCTCAAAGAAGAAGGAGGATTCCTTTCAATCCTCATCAATTGGACTATTTTCTTGTCAAACTTGAGTGCCTACCCTGAGAATCAAGCCCATCTATTGATTCAAGTTTTGTCCTGCAAGGAAAACCTCCAACACCGCCATCTATTTGCAATATATCATTTTCATAATAAAATGATATATCTGTGTAGCATTATAATAAATGTTTCTATCTCCTTTTGTCTGTGTTCTTGAACTATATCTATCTGATTGGTGAACACCTTACATAGGAAATTGAAACTACTATTTTCCTTATTGCCTTGAAGAACATTTAATTTTTTCATCTTTGTTTCTAGGATACTTCCAAAGCATTATTTTCTTTCATTTCTAATGTTCATATTGAACTACACTCTTGTTGTTTATCTTTATCTGCTATCAAATTTATTTTTTGTCATGACACCTTCCAAGAAGTATTGTTAATACTAATGGGTCATTTTTCATGTAATTATTTTGTATGGCCTTATGACTATGTTTGTACAAACACATGGAATTTTTTCTCTTGCCTATGTACTTTATATTTTATATCTAAACTTTGACTTGTAAAACAATCATGAACTGCACACATTGAAATTGATTCTAATTTTTTTTTCAATGCCTAGGTGTTGTTCAATTGGCTAATATTCATGGTTACAAGTCAATATTTATCATGGGATGTTATCTTTGAGATGACCCTAAAATATTAGGCTATGATTGTCTTATATTGCATTTAATAAAATCTTATAACACAAAGAGGATGTCACATAATTGATGCTACCTTTTAATAGATTTTTCATTGATTTACTCCAAAAATTAGATGACTTTGTTACCTTTTCCTAAACATTTAACATGATTATTCAACTTTCTCTAAAAAATGTGAAAGAAAACTTACCTTCCATACATATGTCATTCTATATGGACTATTCTGAGATATTTCGTGACTTTTCTGACACTTGTCTTCATGCTTTTGATAAAATATGGTAACATAGCTTTATCTTGTTACTAGTTATCTGACTTGTATAATGATAATTATAATAATGTAATAATGAATATGACAACTATGTCTTTTATTTAGTATTTATACCTCTTTGATATATGTGATGTTCCACATGCATTGTTGAAGCCGATCCTCTATAGGAATGAATACATTTTACCTATTTTCTTGAATACTATATAGTTGTGTTGATGCATGTTTTATGACTCACAAAATAGTAGAACAAAATACTAAGATATCTTATCCTTTCTTGAACAAAGTATTTCATATGCTAAGATAGCAAAAGATCATAGGATAACTCCAAGGTTCGTCGACTCGTGGATATGCTCGATGTTGATGTGATTTTCTGATGATCACAAGGGGCCTTACATTTTCAATCATTTATGTCATGATGGATATGGGGACTACCAAAAGATTTTCAATTAAGTGCTATTTTTGGGTTTTCACTAGATATGCGAAAATAAAAAAGGTTTAGGGTTTAGAGATCCTAATCTACTCCTAAGGGTAATGATAGCCAAGGAAATTATTTTGATGGACGAGTTCCTTAATTTACCAAGTCTCGCTTCACCAAGTCAAGCTACAACTACACGTAGATTGGTACAATCTTCAAGGGTTTGTATGAATGATTGAGTTTAAGCACATGGATGGGGGTTTAGGCTAACTTTGCACAATGCTTTAGAATCACTAAAACATCAAAAGTATGAATCACAAGAACTCATCAAAACATCATTATATTCTTAAAAAATGATCAAAACACTTCATCTACCAAACTTAATCTAATTGAAAGAATAATGAAACAAAGCAAGCATTAAGACACATCAAATAATCACCACAATTCAATGAAAATTTTATTGTCTCAATAGATCATAAGAAACAATCTCAAAATTCTCTCTCCTACAAATGAGAAGAAGAGGCCTTAATATAGGTCTTCAAAAACAATGAAAGGCCCAGATCAAAATAATAACTGATGGCCTAGATCCTACCACCTCAACCCTAATTAGGGTTAGGGCATAGAAAAGGAATCTAAATTAATGCAAAAAAGAATCCACTACCATAGTGGGTAATAAATGCCCACTATGCATACACACTCAGAAGGAAGGTGGGGTGCAATAAATGATCATGCTACATACTACCACATTAAATGTGCCTGTTGTCCTATCTTTGACCTCTCTACTTGAATGCCTAGAATCTATCTAGCACTATTTCCAATTCTTCCATGCAAACACTAGGTGTCGATTCTTGCTTGAATTCTGACGTGACCATTTCTCGTTCAGACTTCTTCAAACTATCATCCCAATTTGGTATCAAGTCCTGAGTGGAATGCATATGATTTGAGAATATGGAAAGGTTCTCATAATCATCCCTCATGAAAAAGATCAACTGAAAGGACTCCTCCAACATCTTTGTAGATGTGCTCATCCTCCCAAGATCCCTCCATACACTAGATTCGAGAAAGGATGGAAAGTGCTTTGTTATGTATCTTTACTAGATCCTCAATGTGTTTGTAGGCCAAATTCCTAATGCCATCCATCCAAACACTACTCCTTTTGCAATCCACCTAATTCTATCTATTCCTTCAACAAACTCTATAGGGACAACTAGAGGAACAAATGATGGATCTTTCTCACTGACTGGATGCGACAGGCTGCTTATGTAATCACATAGGGCTTTAATTTCACATTTTTGCCTTTGACACTTCTCCTCAAGCTTCTTCATTTTTTCTTTCACATCCTGTGTGGAGTCATCAAAATCCTCCATGACTTGTGCCCTAGATGCATGAGCTAAGTCAACCTTAGTTACATTGTATTCTTCAGGAGCAATCTAATCCTTTGCTTTATCTACCATTGGTGTTGCAACCTATAGGATCCTAGCTCTAGATTCTCCTTGGATAATATTTTTGAACCTCTTTGCCTTTCCCTTTTCATCTGATCAGTTGGCTCGATCAAGGATTTCCTTGAATTGAACCACTGGGTCAATCTCCTTTTCCTGGCTCCTCTAAATCCTCTTTCTCAGCCATTCTGGAACATCTATGTCCTAATCTTTCTACACTGCCAACTGCTCTTGTCCTTGGACTATCCTAATATCAATTTCTTTCTCAGCCCTTGGACTCTCTATTATTTCCATAGGTGCTACAACTTCCATTATAGGAGATATTTCTTTTATTGCGGGAACTTTTGGAACTTCCTCTTCCATCTTTTCTCTTTCTAGCAGTGTACCAAGACTTTCCTTAGTCATGATATCCTGCTCTCTGCTGCTTCTTTGCGGAAACCTTTCATTAGCATTGATACTTAGCCTATCCTGAACTGACCTATTTATGCGGTCCCACTCCATCATTCTCCTAGTGATATTTGTTTCCTCCTTGGTGAAAGTTCCTATTTCTTGCACACTAGGAGTCTGACTAGGAAAGTATGGCACATCCATAGACCTCTACCTTTTCTGTTGTGGTTCATCACTATGGAGGTCCAATTTATTTTTGCTTGTATTTCTTAAGAAACACCCCTATCTTTTCTGATTTCTACACTACCTGATGGAATTTGTCCCTCTTCCATAACTCTTCCTTGCGGCTACCTCGGCCTTTCATCCCTCAATGCTTGATGACCCATCAGCTGGTATGTCCACTATTCCTTTGGTACAGACACTTGGCTCAATTGCCTCCCAATCTAGTACTTTGTGAAATCCAAGACTGGTCTAGACAAAGTGTCAAGGTCTAGAACTTCTTTCTTTGACCAATCATAGGCACTAATTCCTCTCCTTTCAGGCCAGTATCCTTTCTGGACCACATTTAATCCTTCTCCCATCTAGTCAGGAATATGAAAAGTCTTGCACTCTCTGATCAGATTCAATGGCAATTTGGAGTGCATCCTTTTCTTCACTTCATGCTCATCTGTAGCATTTGCCCAAAAATCCTCAAGGTGTGCCATATGCTAATATTTGATCCTAGCCACTGATCGTATCTTGTTGTAAGGATCAAAGTTTAGCCTTTCTATATATAGAGGAAGATGAAAGAATGGAAATTCCTCATGAGACCTTTCACCTTCCTTCAAACACAGGCATCATTTAGCTTCAAACTTATCTGACTACTATGTTTGAATCTCCACGCACATACAGGATCTTGGCACCCTTTTGGATAGCGAGGAGCAAACCAATAACTAATGATTCATAATCAACCACATTATTTATTCAAGTAAACTACAATCTATGCACTGCGAGATAGGCTTCCCCTGTTGGACTAACCAGTTCAACAATGACTCCACTTCCTTTCTTTGATTTCAACCCATCAAATGATAGAGTCCAAACATAATCATTGTCTTGAGTACTGGAAGGTTTTCCCTTTGATTTCTTGACTTGTTTCTCATGTTCTTATTCAAAAAAATTCTTCTCATCTTTTTTATATTGTGGTTGCGAGGTCACCACTTGACTTGGATATTCTACATTGACAACTTCAAAGTTTTGTGCCATTGATACTTGTGGGACCATCTTTGAAACTTGAGCAACTGCATCTTTGCACTTGTGCATGATATTTTAGAATGAAAAGCATTATGTATTCTAAACCAATTAGGAAGTAACAGATTCTGAATATGAGCACCTTTTCCCAACTCAACTTCTTGCTTAACACTTTTCAAGACAAAATTCTTGAAATTTTCAAACATTCCTTCTGTCATTGATGATTCTAAATTATCATCAGTTGGTGCCTCTGCAAACTTGGGCATCATGTCTAGGCATCCTCCTTGGTTGTAACCTTGTAACATCAAAATTTCCCTAGTTCTAGGTGCATAAGAGACCAGACTTATTTCCATGAATAGGATCTCTTTATCTTCTCCATATTCGGTTATCAATAATCGGAGCCTTGGTGTTCTCTCAATCCTTATCTAATTTGGGATTCCTCTCCATGGAAGCCACATGTGTGAGAAGTTAGTTGCTATGTATCCATTCAATTTCCTTTCCCATTCTCTACTTAAAATCATTTCATATCCTTCTAGAATGTCCACAACTAATATGTTGATACAACTATGAATTTCTGGATCTGAAGCAAATTGCATATGAATATTATTTAATTCTCCTACAACTGGAACTTCTATTTTATCTAACTAAGTCACCTTCTTATCTATTTGCAATGGGACTAATCCCAATCTTCTACATATGTCAAGGGGCATTGCATTACTAGATGCTCCATAGTCAATCAAACAGTTGTGCAACATTTTTCCAAAAATCTGGATTGATACAAGGAAAGAGGCAGACTCTTCTTTTCCCTGGTAGAAAACCACAAGTTTTTGTGCTCTAGGGTTGAATTCCTCATTGTTCACATTCTATCAGGCATTGTTCCCACTTGTCATTTGTTCTACAAGAGCAGTAGGATCTATGATTGTTTCTTCTCCTTGAAATAAAGGATCATTTTGTGAGAACCCTTCCTCAGAATAGTTTTTCACCATCCCAATGAAGCTTGAACTTTGTGAGACATCAGGTGCACTTTATTTTACATCAACAACATTCATGTTTTGTGAAAAACTATATTGATGATTGTTAGGGGGACCTCTAGGTGGGTATGAAGCATTCTGTGAGATGATCTTCAGAGGTGCATCATTCAGGCTTCCCAACAAGGCATCCCTTATCTTAGGAATTTTCATTAGTTCATACAATAGTAGACTCACTTTTATCTTCTTGAATTCTTCCAGTACACAAGAGCTCAGCCTCTTGAATTCGTCCCTAGGAGGATTTTCTTTCTACCCTTTTTCTTGATTTTGCTTTTGTCCTCCATTTTGCATAGTAGAATGTGTCACCGGTTGCCCTTTCTGATTTTGCAAAGCATTGGTCACAACAGATTGATCTCTTTCTCCTTGCACATTACTAGGTTGTCGATACTTAGATGAATCCATGAGAGGACTTGGAGTTTTACTGGCATTGGGATGTGGAGGAGTTATAAAGTTATTTAGAGGGATTGACGTTGTCAATGGCTCATGATTTCTATAATTTATTTGATAAGTCTTGAATGGAGCATTTCCAGATGTTTGTTGAAAAGCTTGAACTTCACTCACTCCTTCCACTAGGACACTATTGTAAAGTGGAGGGAAAATAAATCTATCCCTCTGCAGTGGCTCATTTGGGGAAATAGGTGGAGGTTGATCCTCTGGTGGAACTTGATATCACGACACCTCCATGAGACTGTTTGCTGATGCAGGTGGGAATTTTTTATTAGTTTGTATAGGCATGTAATCCTAAGAATTAGGAGGTGGAAATTTGAAATGATCAAAGACTAATGCATGGTCGTATCTGGGAGTGGGCACTAACTCATATCCTATAGGTGGAGGATTTTTAGGTGCAGTAGTGTTTCTTACTTCTCCTTTGAAGATATCAGCTACTCTTTGAAACTCTTGGCATTGTAACTCAGAATGTTGATTAGTTTCATGTAGTCTACACCATCTAGACAATGCTTCTTTTGCTAGGAAAACTTTGTCAGTAGGTTAGCTTTCAGAAGCTGGTGGATTTTCCAATGGTGAAGGAAATCTACCATTGTTTGGATTTGTATTCCATGATCTTTTATGGTATCCTTGATTGTTATTTCGATACCCAAAACTATTTTCTTGATAACCTTGATTGTTGTCCTGGTATCCTTGATTGTTATCTTGATGATTCTCATGGTGAGCTGGAGGATTTCCTTGATACCCTCAGTTATTTCCTTGATGACACTGGTAATTCCTTTGAGAATTTTGCAATTGATTATTTTGATTTCTAAGGTAAGTAACCTCAGTAGATAACTTCTTGACTTCTTCTATTAATTCTTTCATTTCATCTCATTCTTCCTGAGTCCTTGTGGAAGTGGTCATATTCTGAAGATAGACTGGTTTTGCAGGTGCTACGTGAGAAATCAGAGCTCCCAGATGCAGTACTAGCTGATTAGAAGGAGTAGGAATATGATTGAAAGTAGGGGCATAGTTCAAAATCCCTTGATTCAATGTATTAGAATTTCCAAAATAGCTAGGTGCTCCAATAGCAGTTTTTGGTGACTATAAACTAATCTTCTTGGCTTCAACATATGCTTGGATTAAATTGGTAGGGGCTGGATGGGTCTTTTGGATGAACATGGAAGTGAAACAATCCAGGGCTGCATAGTAAATAGGCCTTGCAATGTCATCATTTATGTGGAAAGGATCACGCAATTGAGAATAGGCTCTCTAAAATCTATTGTTGAAGGCACCAATAGGTTCACGCTTTTGTCTTCTTATCTCAATGAATTGCCTATACAATTTAGTAGGAGTGATGGGCAATCTGAACTTTCCCAAGAATGCATCCTTCAAATCTTGCCATGTTTGGATTGAATTCGTGGGTAAATTAATATACCAATAAAATGCTTCTTCCCCCAGGGGATATAGGAACAATTAGCATTCCACATCTTCATCTTGAATATTTCTTTTCTACAGAGCATCTTCAAAAATCTTCACATGTTCATCAACAGTGCAGTTGATATCATTCACAAAGAACTTAGAGAAAAAATGCTCAGGATTCTTTGGCATATGATTGTAAGTAGTAAATGTTGCAAGAGGTGATGCATTCTGCAGTGTCCACTGTTGTGCCATTGCTAGAACTCATTGTTGGGAAGCTAGAGGTACAATGGCTTGTATAGGTATTTTTACTATCAACTGTTGAATTTGTGTACCTCCTTGTTGAAATCCTTGAGTGGCTCCTTGTGTCTGACATTGTTGAGGTGGAGTTTGAAATTGTCTCATAAGATCAGCTACACTTGGTGAGTTTTGACTTGTAGATGCTTCTTTCTTGCCTCACCTAGGCTTTGGATCAAAATTTAGTTCTTCTAGTTCCTTTGCTCTCAGAGTGGATCTCAAGATTCTTTGGTGGACCTTAGGTGAGAATGAATTAATGTGCTCCAATATGTGAAATCTACTTTAATTCCTTCTTACAAGGGCTGGAGGCTGTTGATTCCTCTGAATGACCAATGCTCTTTGAATAGCTGCTTCAATTCTTTAAGCCTTCTCTTCTTCTTCTTCTAACACAAAGCTCACTCGCATATATTTAGCTACGCTTCTCTTAACTTTCTAGGCGAGTGAGTTCAATCCTGTGATGATGTCTTCTTGGTTGTCTCCAAATCCAAGATTAGGTTGTAAAACTGGTACGATGTTTCTATGTGGAAGCACCATATCAATTCATGATATGCAAAATTATGTCGTGTAGTATAGGCCCTCCTTCTAGCACCAATTTTTGTTGATGCATGTTTTATGACTCACCAAATAGTTAAACAAAATACCAAGATATCTTATCCTCTCTTGAACAAAGTATTTCATATGCTAAGATTGCAAAAGATCATACGATAACTCCAAGGTTCCTCGACTCGTGGATATGCTTGGTGTTGATGTGATTTGATGATGATCACAAGGGGCCTTACATTTTCAATCCTTTATGTCATGATGGATATGGGTACTATCAAAAGATTTTCAAATAAGTGCTATTTTTGGGTTTTCACCGGATATGCGGAAATAAAAAAGGTTTAGGGTTTAGAGATCCTAATCTACTGCTAAGGGTAATGATAGCCAAGGAAAGTATTTTGATGGATGAGTTCCTTAATTTACCAAGTCTCGCTTTCCCAAGTCAAGCTACAACTACACATAGACTGGTAATCTTCAAGGGTTTGTATGAATGATTGAGTTTAAGCACATGGATGGGGGTCCAGGCTAACTTTGCACAATGCTTTAGAATCAATAAACATCAAAAGTATGAACCATGGGAACTCATCAAAACATCATTATATTCTCCAAAAATGATCACAACACTTCATCTACCAAACTTAATCAAATTGAGAGAATCATGAAACCAAGCAAGCATTAAGACACATCAAATAATCACCACACTTCAATGAAAATTTTATTGTCTCAATAGCTCATAAGCAACTATCTCAAAATTCGCTCTCCTACAAATGAGAAGAAGAGGCCTTTATATAGGTCTTCGAAAACAACTAAAGGCCCGGATCAAAATAATAACTAATGGCCTAGATCCTGCCACCTCAGCCCTAATTAGGGTTAGGGCACATAAAAGGAATCTACATTAATGCAAAAAAGAATCGACTACCATAGTGGGTAATAAATGCCCACTATGCATGCACACTTAGAAGGAAGGTGGGGTGTAATAAATGACCACTACATACACCTGCATTAAATGCATCTATTGACCTATCTTTGATCTCTCTGCTTGAATGCCTAGAATCTATCTAGCACCATTTCCAATTCTTCCACACTAACACTGGGTGCCGATTCTTGCTTGAATTCCAAGGCGACCATTGCTCGTTCAGACTTCTTGAAATTATCATCCCAATTTGGTATCAAGTCTTGAGAAGAATGCACATCATTTGAGAATATGGAAAGGTTCTCATAATCATCCCTCATGAAGAAGATCAACTGAAAGGACTCCTCCAACTTTCTCTTCAGGTTGTCTAGAGTTATCTCTTCTTTAGTGAGCTTTTGTGATAAAAGTGAGGCAACATTGTTGGAAACTTCCTGCAGGATACTATCAGCCACTTCCTTCAATCGAGTGGATTCCTTAATGAAATACTCAAACATTTCCTTGGCCAACACCACTGCTCCATACCATCTAGAAAATTCATATGCTTCACCCTCTCTAACAATCCCGCCATCAATTAGTTTCTCACTAGGTGTCTCCATTAGCTCATGCAACTCTGAGATTACCTCATCTGTGTAGATGTGCTCATCCTCCCAAGATCCCTCCATACACTAGATTCAAGAAAGGATGGCAAGTGCTCTATTATGTATCTTTACTAGATCCTCAGTGTGTTTATAGGCCTCATTCTAGATACCATCCATCCAAACCTCTGCTCCTTGTGAAATCCACCTGATTCTATCTATTCCTTCAACAAACTTTGTAGGGACAACTAGAGGAACAAATGATGGATCTTTATCACTGACTGGATGTGACAGGCTACTTATGTAATGACACAGGGCTTTAATTTCACCTTTTTGCCTCTAATACTTCTCCTCAAGCTTCTTCATTTTGTCTTTCATGGCCTGTGTGGAGTCATCGAAATCCTCCATGACTTGTGCCCTAGATGCATGACCTAAGTCAACCTTAGTTACATTGTATTCTTCGGGAGCAATATGATCCTTTGCTTTATCTACCATTGGTGTTGCAACCTATAGGATCCTAGCTCTAGATTCTCCTTGAATAATCTTTTTGAACCTCTTTGCCTTTCCCTTTTCATTTGATCGATTGGCTCGATCAAGGATTTCCTTCAATTTAGCCGTTGGGTCAATCTCCTTTTCTTTGCTCCTTTGAATCCTCTTTCTCAGCCATTCTGGAACATCTATGTTTTGATCTTTCTACACCACCAAATGCTCTTGTCCTTGGACTATCCTAATATCAATTTCTTCCTTAGCCCTTGGACTCTCTATTGTTTCCATAGGTACTACAGCTTCCATTGTAGGAGATCTTTCTTCTGCTATGGGAACTTTTGTCACTCTTTCTGGAACTTCCTCTTCCATCATTTCTCTTTCTAGTAGTGTACCAAGACTTTCCTCAGTGGTGATATCCTTCTCTCTGCTGCTTCTTTGTGGAAACCTTTCATTAGCATTGATACTTAGCCTGTCTTGAACTAACCTATTTACGCGGTCCCGCTCCATCATTCTCCTAGTGATATTTGTTTCCTCCCTAGTGAAAGTTCCTATTTCTTGCACACTAGGAGTCTGACTAGGCAAGGATGGCACATCCATAGACCTCTGCCTTTTCTATTGTTGTTCATCTTTGTGGAGGTCCAATTTCCTTTTTGCTTGTATTTCCTAAGAAACACCCCTATCTTTTCTGAGTTCTACACTACCTGATGCAATTTGTCCCTCTTCCATTACTATTCCTTGCGGCTACCTCGGCCTTTCATCCCTTAGTGCTTGATGACCCATCAGTTGGTATGTCCATTAGTCCTTTGGTATGAACACTTGGCTCAATTGCCTCCCAATCTAGTACCTTGTGAAATCCAAGACTGGTCTAGACAAAGTGTCAAGGTCTAGAACTTCTTTCTTTGACCAATCATAGGCACTAATTTTTCTCCTTTCGGGGCAGTATCCTTTTTAGACCACATTTAATCCTTCTTCCATCTGGTTAGGAATATGAAAAGTCTTGCACACTCTGATCAGATTTAGTGGCAATTTGGAGTGCATCTTTTTTTTCACTTCATGCTCATCTGCAGCATTTGCCCAAAAATCTTCAAGGTGTGCCATATGCTGATATTTGATCCCAGCCACTAATCGTATCTTGTTGTAAGGATCAAAGTTTAGCCTTTCTATATATAGAGGAAGATGAAAGAATGACAATTCCTCGTGAGACCTTTCACCTAACTTCAAACACGGGCACGATTCAGCTTCATCCTTGCCTATGGAAATTGGAAAATCAAGTCCCAATTTCTTCTTTCCTTTTTGAATCTTGTCGTAGATGGTCAGCTGTCGGGTGATCTCTAGCAGGACTATTTTATCTGTCGGATACCTAGGGAGCTTGTATGGTTTCCCTGAGAATCCTTGAAGCCCGATGTAGGAAAAAGTAGGAAACTGAATAAACCATGCTCTATATTCTTCTACCAACTTTATGGCTTCCTCTGACAGTCTCACATGTAGCTTCTTTTGTAAAGTTCACACAACACGCATTGCAAATGCATTGTTAACTTAGACATAATCATCAATTGCATGCAAATGCAACTAAGGATAGCAATCATATACTTTGAACCATTGAGTTCCACTCCCGATTGCTCCCTTGCATCTCAGTCCTTTGTATCTCGTTGCCCGTGCCAGCATGTAGATGGGGTACGAAATGGTGTAGAATTTCTTTGTTTTCTCCAAGCCTTCTAGTTGCTCACTCAGGTTGTCACTGATCAACCCCACCTAGTCCACATGATTATGCTCTTCCACTACCTGCTTGATAAAGTACCACATGCAACTCTCAAAGAGATAAGACTAAGGTAGTCCAAAAATCCTACAGAACATCATTATCATGTCACTATTCTCACGGTTGAAATCTAGCCATACTAGCTCTTTGAGTAGCTTGGAAAAATGAGATCTGTTATTTCTTAGCCACTTGTTATTGATGATCTCTTCACAATACTGGACTCCGGTAGTGAAGATTCTTTCTGCTTGGTCCTTAGTTTTCATCACCAATCTCTGAGAGGAAGGAATCCTGAAGGCCTCTGAAATTGCTGGTGGAGAAAGGTCTGCAAGCAAGTTTCCATCAACATCCTTGATTGTTCTATCTCTCACGTGGTAGTGTCTTGCACACTCCATGATCAATTCAGGATGTTGGAAGGTAGGAGGGAATCCTACTGTAGCCACTATGCCACTATTGACAATCCAACTGGCTAGGTGTGTCGGATAATGTTCTTTATAACCAAACATCCTCCTGTGGAATTCATTCAGGTCCAATCCTCCAAGGTTGGTATCGCTAACTTCTGACAATTTTGACATGATCTTGGATTCTGGATAAAATCTACTTTGCTCATTCTTTATCAGCTGCCTCCTGGTCATGTTTGTTCCTCTAGGTTCTGCCATCTCATTCTCCTGCAAAATAGAAAATAAATATACATAAGAGCATGCAGGAAAACATAAACTAAAAGAATAATTTCTCCAAAAAAGAAGATTTTGGAAATTCGAAAGTCTCCGGATTTTCCTCTGAAATAAGAAATTTCTTTCTCTAAGAATTTGCACAATCCTTCGCACTTACTGAAAATAAATCCCCTTTTCTCACACTTCCCAAGCAAATTCATGATTATTTCTCTCTCTGCTTAGCTTGCTCTTCAAAATCTTCTTGTGAGAAATGAATTGGGAGAGGGTCTCTTTTATAGACTTGGGAACCCTGGAACCCTGGATTCTTTGCCATTTGTCATTATTTTTCCTCGCTTTTTTAGAATCTGCTAATTTGAGCACTTGGTCTTCATGGGGAAGTTTACTCTTCTCGGTTTCTTTAAAGTGTTAATTGAATAATAATTCAAGATTTTAAATCCAAAAGCAATTTTTTTATTTTTTTATTTTTTGAGGTTAATTAATTAAATATCAAATAAACTCAATATTTAATTAATTTCAAATTTTGAAACATAAAATCAAAAAATGTTTAAAGCAATTTCCATTTTCAAAGATTTTCAATCATTTTATTTTTACTTTTATCGATTTTGTGTGTTTTAATTAAATATTAATAAAAATTAATATTTAATTAAAATTAAAATTTTAAATAAAAAATCGATTTTTTTTTTTGCTTTAGCTTTTTCCCAATTTTCAAAATATTCACTTTCTCCATGCCTTGAGATTTTCAAGATTTTCGGATCTTTTTTCAGTTCAAAATATTGACGATTTGGAATCCACAACTTAGTAATATTTGTGTTTTGAGTGATCTTTGACTTGAGTCAAGGATTTTCATTTTCTTCACTTCTTCACTTCATTCCTTAATCATCTCTGTTTTGTGTCTCGAGCGCATATCATGCATTCCTTAATCACCTCTATTTTGTGTCTCGAGGGCATATCATGCTGAGTGAAGGATTTTACTTTTTAAACATTCCTCAACTACTTCAGTTTTGCACCGTGAGCGCATATTGGATGGGGTCAAGGATTTCATTTTTTGGATTATCCACAACTACTTCTATTTTGCACCGTGAGCACACTTTGGCATGCATGGAGGATTTTTTCCGTTGGAGGATTCCGCAACTGCCTCCATATTGCGCCATGAGCGCATTTTAGCATGGGTGAAGGATTTGTTCTTTTTAGAAATTTCTTCACTGCTGGGATTTTGTGCTCCAAGCGCATTTTAATGTGAGTTGTGGATTCTTCATTTTAAGACTTTCCCTGACTGCCTCTGCCTTGCACCGTGAGCGCATATTGCATAAGGTTGAGGATTACATCTTTTCCATCCTCTGCGACTACCTCCACATTGCGCCATGAGCGCATTTTGTATGAGGTTGAGGTTTTTTTACTTTATACCATTCCTTTACCACTGTGAATTTGCGCTGGAGGCATGATTAGGAGCGGGAGACAGGAGTCAATGAATCTTTCTTTTTTCTCACCCCTTGACCAAGAAGGATATGTGTTTTTCCTATCTTCTCTTCTGACCTTCTCTCGCATATATTCAGTTGCACAGAATTCCCTTCATTACTCCAGATTCTCCCAGACATAAGAATGACCATGCATGCGGTAAAAGATCTCTCTCACAGTTCCAATGGTGAAGAGAAAGGACTGAATCCTTCATGCCTAAATAAACACATGCTTGTTTTGGGAAAACTCAACATCACACTGTGAATCCTTAATTGAATCGGGCTCTACTCCACAGGGGAAAAAGGGGAAAACAAAGGAGATTGACCAACTGAGCTACTGGGACAAAACAGGGGCCAAGCGATAGAAGAGAAAACAAGGGTCCCATTGCATATGGGCGATTTGTGATAAATGTCACAACAACTTGTATCATTGTTGTACCTATTACATTGATGCACTCTTAGTATTCCTACTTCCCACTACATCAAAATAATTTGATCTGCACTTTTCCTTGAAAATAGTGCTCTAAATTTAAAGATATTGATTATCATAAAAATGATGCCCCTTTCCTTTGTGACCTCATGTATCTATTATTTTCTTTTTCATGATACTTCATCATTGAATGTCTTTCCTATGCACCTTAGGATATCCTTTATAATGAGTTGATCCTTATATATCTCTAACTCTTGAAATTTATGTTAACACTGACACCATGTTGCTCCATAATGAAACTGAAGCCATAAAATATGTGCTTTTAATTGGTGTAGCAGCTATAGGTTTTTTTTTTGCTTCCTGTGAATGATGTTGGGTGAAATAAATTACTTACTACCTCATGTTATATTAACTAATCTCCCTAATTTACACAAAAATAAAAGGTTGCACGTAAAAATGACCTGTCCCTTTAATCGATTATCTTTAAACAAAAATTCCAATGTGCTTATACTAAAGGTTTCATGCTCTGATATTATGTGACTTTAATAGTTTAATGTCAATTCATTTCTGTAGTTGCACACAACACAAACTAGCTAGTTAAAAACATCTGGTTGATTTTGCTTTAAGTTCTTCCTTTCAGTATGTGAAATGCAACATGCTTCTATGGAAGTCAATTCATAGAGACAGGTTAGATTCTCAATTACTCAATCTCTGTGACTAACATTGTTTTCCTTCATTTTAAGGACATGGAATTACTTCTTCAATCAACCTCTCAGACAACTAATACAAGATGCAACATAGTCTTCCATTAACAAGCAATGGCATATCCCCCCTCTGTTTACTGTTGACTTCTATATTAGCATATTTTTTCTGCATAGTTTTATGAGCATTTCCACGACTTCTGTTGATTCACTTGTAATTTCTATTTCTTCTGTAATAGTTTGTAATGTACATGCAACTTATCTTGTAATTTGATTTGTACATTATCATTTTGTAATATTAAATGAAACATTTTGCAAATTATTTGTGCATCATAAAATGATAACTCCTTTCCATTTGCAGAATCTTTTTCTTATTGCATTTTAGTGGGAAAACATAAATTTTATTCCTTTAAAATAATTCATTAAATGATAACTAAAAATTTTCTTTTGTAACTGAAATGAATGGAATAAATTTGGCAAAGTATGATGAAGTGAACCTTTTCATTTATCAATGAGTATCTTTGAACAAGCTTGGCAATTTCAACCATGTGGTGAAAATTGGTAACAACTATATAAATATTATTCCATTCTTTGAGAAGCCTAGATGAATAATGCAATTCTTGAGTTTCCATGATGATATTAGAACCAACATTGTACCAATAATTTTGTTAGATAAAGGGGGAGAACACATTAGGGCTTGTAGATTTAAAAGGATTAAGGGAGAAGACAACATGATTCACTTCCACCTTCAAGAAGTTTTTACACATGTAAACTAGATCCACAAGAGACACGGGGTTTGGATTACCTCTAGTACAGTTTCAACTATCTCAAGACTAGTATATAATAATTCATAGGAGATGGACTAAGAATATAGAAGAAGTGATTAGCAACCATTAAGTTTATATCTTCATCCTTAGTGTAGATTATTTCATCAGATCCAAGAAGCACACAAATTATGTTTCTCTTATTATGTCAACAGGTATATTGGTGGAATAATTTTTTAGTATTGTCTCCTTATTTAGTCCATTGGAGTAAAAAAAATTTATTTCCAAAAATAATCTTTGATAATAATGTTGAAGATCAAAGAACATGCTACTTTACTTTATAACCTTCTCATGATTAGATCCAAATCTTTCAGTTCTAGTTCTGTAGCTAAGATCTTAATATTTAAAATTTTGTTTTAAGTTTAAATATTACTAAAGGAAGATTTTATCTAGCCTTTCATGTTACCTTTTAGTATTTTCAACTTTCTCGCAATCCTATACATATCTATTTGTTGAATATCAACATATTACCATTGAGTAATAAGGTCTTTGAATTTCTGGTGATGGAACCACATAAATTTAAATCTAAAATGAAACAGTTTCATGGGATTATCCTTTTCTTAGAAAAAAGGAATAAAGAAATGACCAGGAAGGTTAGATGATGGAGCATATATCTCCCCTATTCATTAGGTTCTAAGAAGAAGTGATAAGGAACCAGTCAAGTCAAGATTCACTAAGATTATTCCTTGATTTCTTATTTGACCATGTATATTTTTACCTTCCATATAAATATCTAGACGAAGAAACCATTAGATAAAAAATTATGAATATATTTCATGTCGTCACTATAATTAGGAGTACACCCTACTTATTCGATGGGTACAAATATGTATTAAATCCACCCATTATCATCTAATCAGTATTCAAAAAAGGAACCCCAAGAATCTAGGATATTCACCTACAAATCTCTTATCAAAACCAAATTATCATGAAAATAAAAATTTATAGGCTTCATTCCCATGAAAAAGATTACTTAAGAAATAAATATTATGAAAGTGCTTGTCCCAAGAGTGTAGAAAATCATAAAGATCATGGAATTTCAACAAAAGAAAAAGAACCCCAGAGGCTCCTTTAGCATTAATAGATAATGAGTTAGAGAAAAATGAGATGCATTTTCTCATCTTATGTAATGCTTCTTTAGACATATTTGTTTATTGAAAAGGTGATGTAGGAGCATACAAGGTGTAAGATCAGTCTTGTATCGCCAAAAAATATTGTCTAGTTTTCAATTAGCACTATCTTTGGACAGGGTTACTATTTTTGGAAATAATAGTACTTTTATTAAGTTATTCCTTTGAGCACAAATTATTCCAAATTTGTTCCCTAGAGGCTCACTTTGGATATATAAGTAGGTCTGACTAAATTTTCATAGAAAGATCAAGTTTAGTTTTGAAAATATTAATTTTTAGTTTTGGTGGGATGGTAAAAAAACTTTGAACTTAGTTTTGAAGGATTTAGAGGATCCAAAAAGGGGTGACATTTTAATTGGGTGAAGTTTCATGACCCTAGGTTTTAGAGTTGTTTGAGAGGTTTATGAAAAGTGGTTATAATATCCAATCAGGTCGACGTTCACAAGATATGGCCTCTGGAAGTTGTGCTACTTTGAGAGGAAAAATAAAATCCCTTCTAACATTCCTTTTGTTGGATTATGGAGAGGGGGGCGTGAATCGGTAATCCTGATCACAATAACCTTAAAATAATTTTCCCTAATTAACTCGATAAATAATCAATAGATACACAGTTCTCTATTTGCCAACAATAGTAAATAAACTATATCAATCACTTAAAAAACTCACGAATCATTCACAAAGTTTGACATAAGTGTTTAATGTGGAAGCTCAGTTATGGGGAAAACCACTATAGGAATTGTCACCCACTAAGAAATATACTCTTTTGAAGTACACCCAGTTAAGAGCGAATCTGGTTGAAGATTACAAAACACACTATTAGGCATGACCCGATTAAGGGATTAACCACATATCTATTAGGATCTTCAACCTATTAGGAGTGGCCTTGTTAAGTGGATTTAAACACCTTTTATGGAATGTCACCTTTCTCAAGCATTTACCATAAGATTGTTAAGTCCACCCTGTTAAGATATTTTGACTGTTACAAATTATAGTAAGAAACAGTAATAAAAATAACCTATAGATGTCCAACTATCTTTCCTCAATAAGATCGATGTGTGCTCATCAATCCTAACCTCAATTCTTCATCTTCCACGGGTATTTAGAATTCATCAAATTACTATTTTCCTGTTTGGAATCTCTCTGTTCCTTCAAATCTGTAATAGTTGGTAACCCTTCAACTATTTAGTTTTCCATCCCATTGTCCATACAAGATCATCCTTTATATAGACAAATTTTTCCTCTTAATCTCATCTATTATGTTTTCCTTTAATCGATCTTGATCGTTCATTTCATTATTCATTAGATATAGATCTCAGTAACAAGTTTCCTTTTCACCTAGGAACTTGAACTTTTCTAGAAACTTGTTCCACTTCTTTTTTCCACTGAGATCTAGCCATAGATCTTCATCTTAAATTTTCATAACTGTAGATCTCTATAACTAACTTTCCTCATCATCATTATCATCTAGCTCATCATACCTAATAATTAACTATTGATTCCATCTATATATAATACCTTTTCCTTGCTGAGTGCTCTTCCTTAGAATTTTGGTTAAACTCCTCATCACATAAACCTTTCCTTTTTATCAAGTGACCAATTTTTTTAATTTACCTTACCGAGTGACTTTTCATCTTGGTAGCCATAACAACTTTACTTACCGAGTTGTAAAATATTTATCACCATACTTTACCTTCTTAACATACTCATATGTTAGGTAGAAAATAATCATACCAACATAATAAAATTATTGTCCAATCTGTATCAGTTTCCCATTTAAGTTCTACAACTTCTCAAATTCTCATTTCCTCTTATGCTTAACTCATTATTTTAATATCATTACCGAATGATAAATGGCAACATAATATAGATTGGAAATCAATTATTTGACATCAATGAAAAGATTATAAATAATCTAATCATTCTTATAATATCATGTATACCTATGATATTGGATGGTCTTCATCATCAACTCCATCAGATAAACAATCATCAAAATTATTATTAGTTATGATAACAATATCCCTATTTGGCATTGATGGAAACACTAACAAATTCAGTGTACTGTTAGGACAGCAAATATTTTCTTGGTTTAAATATGCATGTTTAAGTTATGTCTAAAATCTTGTTCATATAAGCCCTAGATGTTTTTTGGTCCAAACCCTAAGTGTTTGTCTTGTTTTAAAACCTAACTATCCCTTGAATTTTATATTTCATCTTTACTTTTTGGGAGTCACTTAAAAGCTAGTTTTAAACCATACATCTTAAGTTATCATTGAAAGGGGCCATATCTTGTTAAGTTATGTTTCCTAGTAGGACCCGCATATTTATTTTCCCCTAAGTCTAAATTCACCAAGATGTATTATAAGAAAGTTAGATCCCTTTCAATCTAACGAAGGGCACAATCCCATGCTCAAGAGATGTATGGATTTTATCTTTCAAGGAATCATACCTGAATGACATGCAGTTGATGGTGGGACCTGGTTGGGACTAAAGGAGAGGATAGATATCGAGAACATCAAGTTAGATCTAATAGTGGGTGTGATTCTGCTAACCAAATCTGCATACCATGTAGTCTTCACAGGATCACGCCTAAGTGACAAGTGTTTGCCTTGTGATCATGGGACTAGTATTAAAGAAGATAAAGTGATTTCAGATCAAGTTTGATCAGATGGTAGGCACAATCCCATCATTAAGAGTTTCTCAATGATTATTTATCAAGTCATCACACCTTGATGGCAGGTTTCCAGGATGACATCACATAGCACAAAATGAAAGGTGGTAAAGTATGGAATGATTAGTTTTGATCAAATGGTTAGCGTAATCCTATGATCAAAACCTATGAAAAGGATACTAATCAAGGAATCACACCTGACTAATGCCTGTCTAGTTTGATAAAGAGGAAAAAAAGTGGGCCCTTAGAGCTATGTGGAGTTGGGATGCTACTTTCTGATTAGTCAATTCAGAGCCACGAGGGTTGATGTGGAGGTTTTCAATCCTTTGAAATTTTGTGGACCATAATATGTTGACATGGATTAGATCAAGATCTTTGTTTTGATTTTCATTTTATGATGCCAAATGCTCTTATTTTTACCCATTGAGGTTGTAGTTTTGAAATTTCATGAAGTATTTTCAATAGGGTTGATAAATTGAAAGGTAGGAGGAGATGTAGTCAGCAAGCCAAGTAGATCAGATTTTTGTCTAACCTGATTTATTTTGCAGGGATGGAAAGGAAAACATTATGGATAATGAATTGATGAATGAGTCTTATACCAATTAATTAGATCTGATTTTTTTTCTTTGATCGCTACTAAAATCTAATTCTTAAGAGGACATTCTTTTAGAAGAGGGAGATTATGGTATAGAAATTTTTTTAGAGAAATTCAAGCCCTTGCATCATGGAGCTAGGTGAGATAGTTATATTATTCATTGAGAAGATGAGGGCGAGAGGTCATTTAATGAAGCAAATAATATCATTGTGGTTTTCCTCCTATGGTTACACCTACAATGTAAATCAGATTTGATTCTGACATCTCTTGGCTATTCAACCATCCCTTCTATAATAGCTCTATGTTGTCAAAGTAGTTTTGGTGGTTGAAAACTTACTTCTCCTAAATGATCCAAATATTTTTGTAATCATTTATCTATAAAGGGATTCCCAAGATCATTTAGAAGGGTTGGAAAAGAGAGATAGAAAATTTTGTAGGTTTTTAGTCAGGGATATAGAAGACTGTATTAGACTATGTCAATATAGAAATAGAAAGTTTCAGGTCCTTGAATATTATTGTAGCGGTTCATATTTTGAAGTAAAGTGTATAAAAGAACATGATTAAGATATATAATACAAATATTTCAAATTCAAGTCTCTCCTCTATGTTCATTTCTTGAGTTGTGAATTTTCTGATTCATTGCATAGATTTTATCAATGTGTATGTTTCTATTCCTTGGTTTTGATTTGGGATCAAATTAAACTTCTCTAAATAGAACATAAATTCATTTGGTTTGGATAAGGATTTTCATAAGAAGTATGAGACTAGGTTGATTAGATAAATAATGTCATAAGGTGAGAGTATTGTAGGTCATGGATCATTGAGGTTACTTGGTTTTTGCATTCTGGTTTTGTATTAGAAATACTACCCAATGGATAAGGCACTAGTTAGGAATAAGTATTTTCAACATTGATATATCTTTGGTTAGGTTTTGTTATATTTTGAAAATTTTAAATAACCATTCATAGTTCTTTAAGTATTGTGTTTATAAGGTTGTATGTTCTTAATGGTAATTGGGAATCAATGAGTGATAGGTCATCATTTAGTATTTTCTTATCATTTTTTGCTATTAGAGTCAAAAGAGAATTATAGAATATTGTATCTTGAGCTGGATTAGGTGTACCCACCTTGGTCTTGTAGAACCAAAAGTGAAGAGGGGAGTCTTGTCCCTATAGTTAGTCCAATTGCCTTAGATTTCCCTATATTTGGAATTAACCACTCCTAAAAATTTATCTATAGGTATATTGTTGGCTTTCAAACCATAAAGTACATTTTCTAAACCATCAAAATTGTAGCTCTATTTAGAAGGAGATGCAAAAGTCTTGTTGAAACTTCTCTAAGAGTCTCTTGTATTTCATATTGTCAAAATCATATTACCTAGCTGATTTAACCAATCTGAGTCACCAAAAAAATGGTGACTCTTGTACATACTAAAATGGTGCACTTCTATGAACCATTACATGCAAGGTTTCTCAAGAATGAGGCCTCACAAATCGATCCATAGCTCTCTATGCATGGAGTTGCAAGATTTGTACAATTGCTCTCAGCTAGAGCTATAAACTTATGACCTTGCTAGTCAACCACACAATGAGAGATTCAAGTGAAGACAAGGGCAACAATGCCAATATCTCCAAGAATCCAAATATGAAATGCAATGCAAGCTATATGAGAATGCAATCTAAGCTATGAAAGGAAAGTAAAAACTATGCTATGAAAGGAAAGAACAAGTATTACCAAGCCTTCCTATTTAGACTATGTGAGATTAATCTATTGCATAAAAGGAAGTCTACACTAAGAATACCATTATCATGAAACTATGAAAGCAAATATGAACTAGATGGAATGCAACAAAGATCTTCAAAGCTTGATGCAAGAATATCTCCAAAAGCTTCAATGACTTAGAAAACCTGTAGCATAATAATAGCATAAAAGAGAATGGATATGCATAAAAGAGAATGGATATGCAAATGGAGGAGAGAGCTCTCCTTTTATAAGAAATGAGGTGAAATGGACCATGGAGATTAAGAGGCAAAAAGTCTTAATTAGCGGTGGAGCTTGAAAGAGGAGCAATCCATGTGCACAAGTATCCTCCAATGAGAGTGAAGTGTTGACTTTTGAGCCTCATGTGAGACAAAAAGTGCTTTTTCTCTTTTTTATAAAATAGGAATAATACTTTATTTGTGCAACATAGGATAAGAGGAAAAGTGGGGGCTTTTTATTTAATTAAAAGGGGAGGAAATATTCCTTTTAAATAAATAAAGACTTAGGATAAATGGTTAGCCCATAGGATAAAAATTCAATATATGATCGAATTTAAGATTTGATCAAGAAATTGATATTGTTAAAAATATTGATTATTGATAAAATTGATTCAGGATTGATAAATCAAATAAATGGGGCCCAAAGTCTAGGTGACCATTTTAGGGTGCATACATTTGCCCCTCTTTGACTAATGTGTGATCGATTTGGGAACACATGTAGTCAAAGAATGAAGTTGAAATGTGAGATCGATTTGGGATAAAAAAACAACTCAGATATGAGGTCGATTCGGGATCATATCCGGACAAAGCATAGACAAAAGGCCTTTGAATATGAGGTTGATTCGGGATCACATTCAAAGTAAGAGATAAGAATCTCAAATTTGAGAAAAAGCTCACAAAAGATGTCTGAATCAGAAAAATCAAGCAATTGGGGATGAGAATCCCATAAATACTGCCCCCTCGGAATCGAAATTGAAATCAAGTAGAGGAGAGACAGCAAATCGATAAGGTTGATCAAATCATAATAAAATCACAATCGAAGGTAAGGGTCAAATAGGTTAACCATTAGGCAATACAACATGCCCCAGCCTGACTGAAAAGATGTAGTCAAACGTGAGAAATGAGGGAGTGGAATGAAGATGAATGAAAGACTAGAAGTTTGGAAGACATGGAAATGAAGAAATGACGATGCCCCAACAAAGATCAGAGGATTAGGCCTCAAAAGATCAGTCAACTACGTAGAAGAAAGGGAAAATTTGGAAACGCGACTCAGATTTTGATTTCGAGTCCGAAAATGGATAGAAAATGATGTGATATGAAAGATCAGAAATGAAAGATATGATCAAGAAGAATCAGAAAATGAGCACAGTTGACCAACAGGTCCACGTAAGATGAAAAAAGGAGAGCTCTCTCCATATGCAAGATGCAAAAACTAATCTAACATGAACCTAAAAATGCAAACTACTATGAAAGTGGTTGACTTGCAAGGTCACAACGCTTATAGACATCTAATTATCATCATCGAGCGTTATTGGTAGTGTCGTGAGATCATATAATGCACACTAGCATAACTATGTGGATATGAATATGATCTTTATCAAATAGAAATGTGAAAATCTCACCTAGGCATCAAAGAAATATAGGTCAAGATGACTAGTGCAATGAGATCACCTAAGTTTGATATGGCGAGATTATGTTTGTATCAAGACACATGAAAGTCAGGATAGCTATAAGCATGCACTCGCAAAACAGTCAAAGATAATACCTCGTCAATCCATAGTGTCAAGTAAGACCAGCATAAATGCTCATGATAGTTAGGATCAAAAAAATATACCCACAAGCAGATAAAGAAATAAAACATGTTCTCATACCCTCAGTCTTCTAGCTATGCATCATCGAAAACTTCTCAGGGAGAGACCACTCATCAAAGAAATCCTCATAGATAGCACACAAAGATAAATAAAGTCAACATATCGTCAGCGAGTTGATTGTTTAAGTGCGTGTGTGTTGGTCATAGAGTCAAACTCTGAGTATCATATCTGCTAATGAGAAATATCACGTCATACGAGACTGTTTGGGTAAGATACCTGATAAGTGTTAAGAAACACTCGACGCAAGGGTAGTGTTGAAAAACACTATTTGGGGTGGTGTTGAAAAACACCTGTTGTGAAATGCCCCAAGAGACAAACGCACCAAAAGGACCTATGTGAATAGTTATGCCCCCTAGACAAAGACAAAGACCAATTCCAGACTAAGCCAAATAAGGTCAAGGCATGACGGAGAAAGGGTCAGTGTCAAGGATGCATGCTAACAAATAGGAGTGCAAAGGCCTCAAGTAGCGCCTGTTTCCAGGTTTTCACCACTTGGAATCTTTTTTTCATTTTTTCATTTTTTTTGGATTTTTGAACTTTTTCTGATTTTTTTGTATTTTTTCAGGGCATTTTATGCTTTGTAGGATTTTTTCAGCATCATATATCAATTTTTTTGGTATTTTTTCAGGATCCATAAATATGTACAAAGGATGCCCCCAGACAGAATAGGCATCAAACTCATGAGAAAGATCACATCATGTAGTCCCAATGTCTAGGAAGGTGAGGGACAAGAGGGATCAGCAAGCTGGTGAATGAGATGGAAGACATGAGAATGAAGGAGAGTGAAGGGAAGAAATCCTCAAGGTCAAACTCCTCAAGAGTACCCAGGCTAGGGAAAAAATTGTTGTCATGTAAAGCGCATTTGGACAAGCAATGAAAGGATAGCATAGGATAAGTCTCAAAAGTGTAATGAAAAAGAAGGAAGGAATGCAGTCCAAAGGAGTAGACATATCAAGAGACTTCATAACATCGTATTTTACTCTTTTTATTAGATCAAGACCAAGGGGAAAAAGATAGCGAAAGGCTAGAATGAATGAAGGAAAATACGAAAGCGAAACATGAAAGGAGTGAAAGCAAGATCATTGTAAGATAGCTCACAAGATAGCCAAATATTCAATTATAGGTCAACATTGTCAAGATCAAAGAGAGAGGATGGAATGGATGCAATATGTAGAAGAACTACGCATGATGCCTGATTGCCAAGTTTTCATCATGGTACTTATCCAAGGTGCCACAAGGGAGTGGTTTTCACCATAGGATGAATTTATTTCTCTTTACTTTTGCTACCAAGGTGCCTGTTTCTAGGTTTTCACCAAGGCACTTTTTCTATTTTTTTGAATTTTTGAATTTTTTGATTTTTTTCTATTTTTTGAATTTTTCTATCTTTTTGAATTTTTTTTTTTTAATTTTTTGGAAGAAGGCAAGCTTTTTAGATAATGCTCCTTGAAAGGATAAACCATGATATGCCAAGGATTCAAAATGATATGCTCAAAGATGCTGAAGGGAAAAGGAAAACGCATGAGGAATAGGAAAATGAGGAAAAATGAGAGAAGGTAGAAGGATAATGAATGGAAGGAATGTGAAAAGGTAGATGGAAAGAAAGGTAAGATCAACATCAATACACAACTTGAAGGGTGATGGGAAAAATGGAGGAAACGTAAACCATATTCTAGTCCAAGTGCGAACCATATTCTGGTTCATTATTGCTATCTGACTCCTCAAAGAGAGGATTGGTGTGCTTGTTATAATTCTCAAATGTGGATCGAGGAATATGAGAAGGAATATGGAAAATGTGTAGCAGAGGTTGTGGTTCAGGCGTATGGAATGGAAGAATGTTTTTGGAAAAAGATGAAGTGGAAGCCTTTGGAAGCTTGAATGTCAACTTCACTTGTTGTTCAACATGAGACTCTCTTAAGAGAGATCTTGGAATCCATATAGCCATTGGCTTTTTATTTTCTTTTGATGATTTAGAGAGAATATCTTGAATGATGGATTTTGGAACCCATACTTGTCTTGTAGTTTTCTTCTTAGATATCTCTTTTGACTTTATATATCCATGTCGATTAGAGGGGACATGGTGATCTTCTTTTTTTGATGGATTCTTGTATTGCTTCTTTTTCTTGTATTGAGCATTCAAGTTACTTCCAAAAGACTTGGGACTTGTGGAAGGAGGATATGACTGGTTTAGATGGGTGAGTGGGTGAAAAGGATTCAAGGGTATGCATCTATGTTGATCTTGAGGAAAGATAGGAGATGGAGGGACGTAAGGACCCAAAATGGATGATGAATTAAAAGAATTAGGAGGGGAAAGTGAAGGGACATAAGGACCCAACATGGAAGGCAGACATGAAGCCCTTAGCATTGGTGGAGGAGGTCCAAGGATGGACGTGGAAGATGCAAAAGGATAATCAATAAGTTCATTAGTGTCTATATGACCACCAAGGACATCAGCATCTTTAGAGTGAGCATTAGGATTTGCAATAGGATCATGAACATCTTGAGTAGGAGCAACTTCATTGATAGAATCGTTCAAAGCTTGCGAAGACTTAGGAAGAGTAGAAAGCGGAAGTGAACATGGAATGGTAGAACAAGAAGATGGAAGACTTTGATCTTGACAAGGATCTTTGGATAGCGTAAGCGTATCAACTTTCTTTAAATTTTCAATACGCTTAACATCAGAAGTAACAACACTATTTTTAATAACCTTAATGGAAGTATCATCTTTGGAAAGCACAAGTGTAGTAAGGTTATTTTGATTATCAATAAGCTCAATGGTGTAAGTAGTAGCTTGATCTTGCTTAGAGGAAAAATTAAGACATGGTAGAATAGAGTGTAAAGGATCAAAAGAACCATGAAGCGGAGGAGAGACATCATGAAAAGGATTGGATAACATGGAGGGTTCTTGATCTTGATCTTTCTTTATATTTTTTTCTTTTTCATTTTTAGATTCCTCTTGACATGAAGCCACTTCTAAGGACAAGGAAGAATGTTGGGATTGTATGGAAGGCTTTGGAAGAGGTGGTGAAGGAGTAGCTAAATTAGGCATTATAGTGCATAAAGGCTTAGGCTCTTTAGGTGTAGCATTATTGGAAGTATTTGCAGCCAAGTGAGGGTTAGCTTGAGTTTCTTTAAGAGGTAGCCCTTGAGGATAACTATAGGGAACCGCATGGAAAGTCTTAGGATCTTTCTTGGATGAAGGATTTGTGAAAGATTTGGATGACTCATAAGCTTTAGGAAGTGTGTGGGTATTGGAGGAAGTGGTGGGTGGAAGGGGACCATCACAAGACAAAGGTTCAGCATTAACATGATCTTGCTGGAGAGTGTAATCTTTATTTTCAGCATGAGAGTTTTTAGACAAGACATGCTCATAGTATCTTCATTTATAATCAGCACGGAAAGCTTTCTCTTCCTCAATAGAAGTAGATGTATAATATTGTTCACAACAAATATCATAATTTCTCTCAAAATCAGAATCATATGGATCACCATCACAATCTATCCAATAGGATGACCCTTTAGTAAGCCTAAGCACACGACGAGGAGGACTCTTAGGAATAGAGTTGCCATAAGTATTGCTACATTGTCCATCATCATAGTCATCATAGTCATCATAGTCATCAAAGGTAGGTGTGTCACTCTTTGTGGAAGAGACATCACAAGGACTATCACGTTGCTCTTTATGGTATGTCTTCTGAAGAGAAGTAAGACTCTTGGGAGAAGTAGAAGAAGAACGAGATCTTGAGGAGGAAGAAAATGAAGACCTAGTGGAAGAAGAATACTTGGATAATGAGGAATTCGAATGATGTTTAGAAGAGTCATGACAAGATTTGGAAGATGAAGAATGTGAATAGTGTTTAGAAGAATCATGATAAGATTTAGAAGATGAAGAATGAGAATGATGTCTGGAAGAGTCATGATAAGACTTGGAAGGTGAAGAAGAATGAGAAGATTTAGATGATGAAGAATGTTTGGAAGAAGAAGATCATGATATGATCATGTTTATGATTCTAGCAAAGGCATCTAATTTAATCATCTTTTTTTTTATTTTTTCTATAAATTCATCACTCATGAGAATTTTGGAGGAACAACACTTTTCAAATATGTCAATGAGCTCAAGATCATTTATTCTTAATAAAGGTTCCAAAGCTAGATAGTCAAGATTCATGGTTGTAGAAGAGAAGTAATCAAGCATGGAAGAAATGAATAGAAGAGATGAATAGAAGAGTGTAGACTAGATAATAAGAGGAAAAGAATCAAGAAGAAGAAGAAGAATTTCCCATGGGAATAGAAGACTTTAGAAGAACATGGGAAATGGAGAAGAAAGAAGAAGACTAAGAGTCATCTTGTGTAATTGATACCATAATGTTCATTGAGATGTTGAGCAACATGACAACACCTAGGATCTAAGATCTGGACTGACCAAGGAAGACTGAGAATTGAAGACCCTTGGTGATAAGATGACCTCACAAAATGTCAACACCAAACTAGGATAATCAAAGTTCTCTATTGTCCAGAGAGAAATGAAAAGATAGAAGCAGGGGCTTTACCAACACTGTCAAAGAGGTGCTTCCAACAAAGGGTGAATACCCTAGCACTTTTGAATCAGGAGGTTGGACTAGGCCAAAATATAATTGAAATTGATTAAATGAAAATGATTTGGACAATAAGAGCACTAAAATTCTCCAAGAATGTAGCTAACAATTCTAGAGATAAATTTTCTCACCAAGAACAACCTTCTAATGTGATATTTCTCTTTGGCTAATGTGATACTGATGTTGATCTTGACCAATTTGTGCAAAATTTTGATTTTTTAAGGTCTAATTTCAAGTTTTCGAATGTGAGGGTGAAAATGTCTGATTTCTATCACAAATTCAATAGCAATTAGACAGGTTTGCAAACAGTATGGGATCATTTCAAACACTTGAAACAAGGGCAAAAGCAACCTTGCCAAGACAAGCACTTGTGATATCAAAAATAAAATTGCACCCTATGAATGCTACCGATTGTTTGTATGTAAGAACATTTGCACTGGTATCACACAATTGAAGACAATTCAAGCAAATCTATCCTAGAAAGTCAAGGCTCAATACTTACCAACTTAGCCCACAACTTGATGCCCCCTTGCCTCACACCAAGTGGTTGCCCACAAGAGATATTGGCTTTGTCATGGAAGTGTCAAACAACACAACCAAAGGGGCACATATGGTGAGTATCTTAAGGTGATCTGGGTAAACCACTTGGATCAATCCTTGCACTAAGAAGATAAGCGGCTAAAATAAGGTGGCTTCTATCTAATGGTTCTTAATAAGGATTTCCGTTCACAACACCCCTCTTGCTCCTCATAAAGGACTAGGACCTTGCCGCCTCAAGAGTACCTTAAGCATTCTTGTTCAATGTTTTGCCCATGGTCGCAATCCCATGAGCTACTCACATCAAACAAAGACAAGTGTTATGTCTACCAAGGTTTTTGGTGTCCTTGATAGCCTTGAGATTATAGTGAGTTGGAATCACTTGCCACCAAGGAAAATGATGACAAGGTTGTCCCCACTTGAGTCGTTCCTCTTGATTGCTCAAGAGCAGGCCCGCTAAAGGATTTCTATACTAAATAAAAAGTGGATTAACTCTTGAGGTTCAAGGTTTTTGGTTCACCACAAGGGTGAAGAGCATACTCTCCTATCTCAAGAATCTCTCCCAAACACACCAAGCAAATATTCAATTACCCCCTTGCTTTCAAAATCCCAAGATGGGTCAAGATTTCTGTTTCACCACAAGGGTGAAGAGCATACTCTCCTACCACCTCAAAATTCCTACAACAAGGTATTAAGTGCCTATGAAATGAAACAACTAGTATATGCCGCACTCAATAAAGAAAGCAATTAAACAAGCACTTGATTTAGTTTTTATGCTTAGGGCAGCCCTGCAAAAACCATTAGTAGCCCTCTTTGACATATAATATATCAATTTCCTTCAAGCAAGAGCACCTACAAAACAACTTGTTAGACCAACAAAGGTTAGGAAAATCCAAAATCTAACAATGGTTAGCACATGAAAAATTAGATAATCTACAAAAATAACTGATCAAATGATAAAATCTGAAAATGAAACCATCATGGTTAGATTAGGCTCAGAAATACCTTTCCAATGATATATCACACTTAAACTTTTGATACCATTTGTGAAAATCTCAAAAAAAATGGGCACCCGTTTTCGAGAGTGGCACAGATTTGAAAACGCTAAAATTTTCAAAATTTTTCAAAAAGCTAGCAAAGAACTTGAAATTCACAAGATACAAAATAGTTCACTGTTAGATCAGGTGATATACCTTAGACTTCACCAGTATCGCGCGATACTTCTTCCTATAGCCGAGCGATACTTCGCCCGACACCAGGTGATACTTCGCCCGATGCCAGGCGATAGACTTCAATATAGGCGTGCGATACTTTTTTCGTGTGAACTATCGCGCCAAGATAGAAAGTATATCACACGATACTTCTAAGAAGTGTCGCGCGATAATCTGAGACAGAAAACTACAAAACGTAGATTTTCCAAAAATTAATCTGAAAATGATAAAAAATGCATCAAATGAAAGGACAAAGCTATCTACTCTGCCCCACGGTGGGTGCCAGAAATGTACACACTAAACTGGTGCACTTCTATGAACCATTACATGCAAGGTTTCTCAAGAATGAGGCCTCACAAATCGATCCATAGCTCTCTATGCATGGAGTTGCAAGATTTGTACAATTGCTCTCAGCTAGAGCTATAAACTTATGACCTTGCTAGTCAACCACACAATGAGAGATTCAAGTGAAGACAAGGGCAAAAATGCCAATATCTCCAAGAATCCAAATATGCAATGCAATGCAAGCTATATGAGAATGCAATCTAAGCTATGAAAGGAAAGTACAAACTATGCTATGAAAGGAAAGAACAAGTATTACCAAGCCTTCCTATTTAGACTATGTGAGATTAATCTATTGCATAAAAGGAAGTCTACACTAAGAATACCATTATCATGCAACTATGAAAGAAAATATGAACTAGATGGAATGCAACAAAGATCTTCAAAGCTTGATGCAAGAATATCTCCAAAAGCTTCAATGACTTAGAAAACTTGTAGCATAATAATAGCATAAAAGAGAATGGATATGCATAAAAGAGAATGGATATGCAAATGGAGGAGAGAGCTCTCCTTTTATAAGAAATGAGGTGAAATGGACCATGGAGATTAAGAGGCAAAAAGTCTTAATCAGCGGTGGAGCTTGAAAGAGGAGCAATCCATGTGCACAAGTATCCTCCAATGAGAGTGAAGTGTTGACTTTTGAGCCTCATGTGAGACAAAAAGTGCTTTTTCTCTTTTTTATAAAATAGGAATAATACTTTATTTGTGCAACATAGGATAAGAAGAAAAGTGGGGGCTTTTTATTTAATTAAAAGGGGAGGAAATATTCCTTTTAAATAAATAAAGACTTAGGATAAATGGTTAGCCCATAGGATAAAAATTCAATATATGATCGAATTTAAGATTTGATCAAGAAATTGATATTGTTGAAAATATTGATTATTGATAAAATTGATTCAGGATTGATAAATCAAATAAATGGGGCCCAAAGTCTAGGTGACCATTTTAGGGTGCATACAACTCTACAACGGAGAGCAATGAATCAAGTTAAGTAATGGAAGTTCCAAGTAGAGATGGACTCTTGGCCTACTTATTTATTGATGCAGGAGAATCTCCGGTCCTTTGCAATCTTGTGTCACCAAAAATATTTTGAAGTTTGTCTGTGTTGCTTGGATCCTTCTTTGACCGAGTTGGTTCAGTAGTTGGTCAATTTCCTATAGTTATCGAGTGTGGTCGGTTATGTCTTGGGCAGTCGGTTGTTTCTCCAGCACTCAACGATGCTTGTCTATTACTCGACCATCATTTCTTACTGAGTAGTTTATTTTGAGGTTTTGTTGACGCTGACTTGTGCATTGATCATGGGTCATGGATTTAATGCTAGTATCCATCATTGGGAAGCATGTGGTCCCAGATCTGACTATTTCTTCTGTTGATTGTGGATCTGAAGGCCAACTCAGTTTGGTAGCCTCTCATATAAATGTAGTTATTTGGTTAGATTTTAGGAGAAAATTTTAGATAGAAGTAAGAAAATAGAAGATTAGAGATTGTTGGTAGATCCTCCCATGTTTGAGGACTTCTATAATTTATTATAATATCTTGCCATAATTGGGAAGGCCTTACAACCCACATGTATGAATCCATTTGAATGAATGAAATAATCATTGATCCTGCATTCTCTCTCTCATTGTTCTTGTTGTTTTTATTCTCCAAGTTGTTGAGTAGGCTGGATAATTAGGGCGTGCCATTGTTTGGCCCTAATGATCCTATCCTTGCGTTAGCTAGTATAAGAGTGAGGTGAGATATGGATCTAGGTCTGCGAATCTTGATTTGTAGGTTCCTTCTTGCAAAGCCCTAGTTGATTGTGGTGGGGTACCAGATTGCGATCTAACCTACAATTGTAGAGGGTTTTCAAGATGGTTTGTGGGAGGTGAGATGCAGATCTAGGATTGGTAGAAATGTTAACACAAATTGATGCTAGATTAGAAGCTATTGAAATAGCCCAAAAAAGAGGCAGGCATCTTGAGAATGTTAGTGATGATGAAGTTGAGGTAGAACAAGGTGATGCAGAACCTACACCTATGATGGATCAGGGTGAAGAAAGATTCCTGAAGGCTTTGAAAAGTTTGAAGACTACACCACAATTTAATCCTCATGAGTATGGTGGAAAACTAGATTCTGATGAATTGGTAGATTGGATCACTGAGATGGAAATGTATTTTGAGTATGAAAACATTTTTGAAGACAAGAAGGTGAAAATTGCAAGCACAAAGTTGAAACGACATGCATCCTTATGGTGGGAACATCTACAACTAGATAGAAAGAGGAAAGGAAAAGACAAAATCAAGGTATGGAATAAAATGGTGAATAAGTTAAAAGGAAAGTTCTTACCTTGTGATTATCAGATTAACCTAGTTAGGTGAATGCAAAGTATAAGGAAGAAAGATAGCTTGGTAAAGGAATATACTGAGGAATTCTATAGATTAGATATCAAATCTGGACATGATGAAGATGACATGGAAAGAAATTCTAGATACCTGAATGGTTTGAGAGTTTCCATCCAAGAAGAAATTAGTTTGGTCAAATTGGAGAACATTGAAGAGGCTTATCAGTTTGATTGAAAGCTGAGGAGAAATTGAATAAGAGACATGAGAAAAGACAAAGAGGTAGAGGTAGTAGATTCCCTATAGGAAGAGGTGGATCCCATGGTGAAAATGGTAGATCTAAACCATAAAAGACAATTATAGATAAAGGCAAGACCGAGTGGAAAGATGAAAGTTCATCTAGAGGAAGAGGTAGTAACTACCAAGGTGGTTATTGAGTGCTAAAATATTTTCACACTTCTATGAGTCATTATATCCAAGATTGCTCAAGAATGAGGTCTCAAATGGTGACTCATAGCTCTCTATTCATGGAGTGCAAGGGTTTATGATGGAGGCCCTCAGCTTAGACCTAGTTTGTGCCCATGAAAGTACACCATAAAATGAAAGATTCAAAGAGGAAAAAGAAGAATGCTAGTCTCCATGATCATCAAGTATGTATGCAAATGAAAATAAAAGCTATTCTATATGATAAAAATGCATTAAAGAAAACTAATCTATGAAAGGAAATGTTTATGCAAGATTATTCTATGAAAGGAAATATGAATCCAATCTAATATGCAAGTGCAAAAGTAATCTAAATGGATTTCCATCGAGGCATGAGAGAAGAAGACAAGAAAAGAGAAGTTTCAATACCCAAGCTCAAGTGCTCAAATTATTCTCCAAAATCACTCTCCAAACCTGCATAACAATAACATAAAATTTGGATCTCCAAAATCTCCATGCATGGATTCCTAAAACCTGAATGCTTAAATGAGGAGAGGACTCCTTATAAAGGGTTTTAGAAATGAATGGATGGTCAAGATTAAGAGGCAAAAAGAAGTGAGCAATGGTGGAGATTAAATCTTGGTTGATTCATGTGCTCAAGATTCTCAAGAGGCAAAATCAATAGACATGGTTAAGAGGCAAAAAGATGTGTGGAAGAGATTAAGAGGCAAAAGGAGATTCCACTCATCTTGGAAAGTGTGCATTAAATGTGTAGACAAAAAGTCTTTTTCTTTTTCTTTTTATTTTATTATTTATTTATTATTTTTAGCAAACTAGTTTCCATTATTTAATTAAAAGATTTTTAATTTATTTAAAAGAGATTTGTTCTTTTAATTAAATGTGGCTTAGGATAAAGTGATTTTATTATTTAATTAAAAGATTTTTTATTTAATTAAAAGGGAGCATGTTCTCTTAATTAAATAAAACTTAGGATAAAATTATCAAACCTTAGGAAATATTAAAATAATTGAATGAATTATGATTTGATCAAGGAAATTGATTTTAATTGAAAATATTGCAAGGCATTGATTCATGAAATTGATAAATTGGTTCCATCATTGATAAATTGAAGAATGGGGCCCAAAGTCTAGGTGACCATTTTAGGGTGCATACATTTTCCCCTCTTTGACTAATGTGTGATCTTCATGGGAACACATGTAGTCAAAGAATGAAGTTGAAGTGTGAGATCGATTTGGGATCACAAAACAATCCAAACATCTGATCGATGGATGAGAACACATTAGGAAAAAGATAAGCTGATTGAAAAAGACAAGGCCAACACCCCTGCAAATAGGTAATTGTCAAGTCTCGAGAAAGGTTTAATTGATAGGTTTGATAGGTATTTTCCCCTCATGATTGAAATCAAAATGAGATAGAGGAGTAACAACAAATTGATCAAATCAAATTAAAGATAAGGTTCTTGATGTAAGATGAGATATAAGGATCACAGAACCAAGGTAGATCATCAAAAATGAAAGATTATGCCCCAAGGTTGAATTAGAAGAAAAGAAGTGGGGTGAAAATGAATGGAAGATAGAAGTTTGGAAGAAGTGGAAAGAAATGGAGAGAAGAAAGAGAATTTGCCTCAAGAAAGAGAATGCCTCAAAATCAATCAACTGTTTAAGATAGAGAATTTCGATTGAGATCACAAAAGAAGATAAGAAAATGAAGATCAAAATGTAATCATAGTTGATTAAAGGTCTAAAAGAAAGATGAAAGAAAACCCTCTCAAAGTCCTAATGCAACCTAAAAATGCAAACTAACATGAAGTATTACAATGCAAGCTACATGAAAATGCAAAGGTGTACACTTGCAATAGAGAAACTATAACATAGGATTTTGTGTTCATCATTCATTAGAGAATGTTAAGGAACTTATTTTCATCATTGGGCCATTATTAACGGACATCAAAAAATCACACAATCATCACTAGTCACAAGCACAGCTATGAAGATATGAATGTGATTTATATCAGATTGGAATGTAGAAAGATTCTAACATAATCATCAAATACATAAAGGTCACAATGAATTTGATGTTAGCTTAACCAATTTAATGTAGCAAAACCATGCTCCCATCAAGGCACAGATGTCGGGATGACCATAAGAATTGTTGTGCAAAAATAGTCAAGGATGATGTCTCAAATATCCTAAGTATTTCAAGGGAACAAAAAGAGACACTCAAGAGGTTCAAGACCACACCCACAAGAAGAAAACACATAAAAACATGCCCCATGCCCCAAGTCCTCTAGCTATGCATTTCAGAGAGACTTATTAGACAAGGACACTCAACGAAAATCAATAACAGTCAGCACACAAAGAAAAGATCATGACATAGATCAAGTATTAAGTGTTGTGTTTAAAATTTAAGTGTGTTAATTAATACTAAGTTCTGAGGATAAGGATCAAATGTTTGCAAGTAGGTAAGATCACATGACAAAAGTAGGTAAGACCAAACTGAGAAGTATTGAGAAACACTTGATGCTAGGGGTTGTGTTGAAAAACAAAGTTGGGGTGATGTTGAAAAACACTATTTGCGAGGTGTCCTAAAGACTAATGCATCCAAGAGACCAAAGCTAATAGAGTTATGCCCCGTAGACAAGGACAAAGACCAATTCCAAACCAAGGCAACTAGGACAAGGCATGATAAATAAAGGCTAAGTGTTGAGGATGTGTGCTAAGAAGTAAGGGTGCAAAGGCCTCAAGTAGTGCCTGTTTCTAGGTTTTCACCACTTGGATTTTATTGCAATTTTTGTTTTCAAGACTTTTTATAATTTTTTTGTATTTTTTCTACCAAGGTGCCTATTTCTAGGTTTTCACCAAGGTACTTTTTCTTTTTTTTTTGGAATTTTTGAGTTTTTCTATTTTTTTTGTATTTTTGGAATATATAATTTTTTTGGAGATACATCAAAGTGCCTATTGCTAGGTTTTCACTAAGATGATCATTTTTTAGGACATTTTCTAATTTTTAGAAAATTTGAAAATATACTATTCTTTTGGATTTTTTAAGATCAATAAGTATGTACAAAGGATGCCCCGAGATAGAATGGGCATCAAACACCCAAGAAAGATCACATCGTGTAGTCCCAATGTCTAGCAAGGTGGAGAACAAGAGGGATTAGCAAGCTGGTGGAAGAGATGGAAGACAAGAGAATGAAGGAGAATAAAGGGGAGAAATCCTCAAGGGCAAATTCCTCAAGAATATCCAAGCTAGGGAAAAATTGTCATGTAAAGCACATTTGATCAAGCAATGAAAGGCCAACATAGGATAAGTCACAAAAGAGTAATGCAAGAGAAGGAAAGGATATAGTCCAAAGGAGTAGACATGTCAAGAGGCTTCATAGCATCATGTTTTACTCTTTTTTATTAGATCAAGACCAAAGGGGAAAAGGATAGAGAAAGGCTAGAATGAATGGAGGAAAATAAATATGAAGGCTAAACATCAATGGAATTAAAGCAAGATCATTGTAAGATAGCTCACAAGATAGCCAGATGTTTGTGTATAGGTCAACATTATCAAGATCAGATAGAAAAGATGGAATGGATGAAATATGTAGAAGAACCACGCATGATGTCAAATTGCTAGGTTTTCATCACAGTACTTATCCAAGGCACCATAAGGGAGTGGTTTTCACCATAGGAAGAATTTATTTCTCTTTACTTTTTCTACCAAGGTGCCTATTCCTAGGATTCCATACCTAGTACAAATTATTTCCTCTAAAGCTTACAGATGGCCTTTCTATGGGAGCTACATTAAGGCATTCAATTGAGCATTAATGCATTAGTGCCTATCTATATCTAGGTTCGCATCACACATGATTAAGGAAAAAGTTCCTAATACAACTAAAGAGAGTAATTAATATGGAAATTGAATCAAATGTAAGCAACACATGGTATTAATTTTCAAAGACAGTGAACATTTAAAAGATTTGGAAAAATACAGTGTACAAGCAATGATAGTGTGCCATGGGAAGTCACAATAAGTATGAACCCATAGAGGATTTTCATTGTTTCCTAAAAGAAGATCATTTTCAAAGTGAGATTTAGCTACATAGAAGTGAAGACATGACATACAAAAGGTAAGAGAACCTCAAAGTTTCTAACATATAATGCTATCATGTCAAAAGGACAAAAAAGTGTAGTTTTTAGAACAATGCAACAACCATCTTTCTTAAAAGGAACAACCATCATGTTATAGAGTTATTGAATATGGCCATTATCATGAGATCGTAGGGAAAAACACATCTATCTACTATTAATGAACAATTTCTTCTATAGCGGAAATTTTGAATTCTATGCTCATGTGAAAAGGAAATGTCACTTAGTTTTAAGTCCTACTAGAATAAATACAATAAGAAGACATTGACATATCATGCCTTAAATCGGCAACAATCACAATAAGAAGATGGAACAACCACAAGGTACAAGCATGTGCAAGTCATTGTAATCATTGGAGATATTTTAAAGGTTAAGTACAATACTAGAGCACAACCATGATACAATTAATGAAAGTGCCATAAAATGCCATGATATTTATAATCAATCATAGAGAAAAGAGATAGTGTAGAAAATGTTTACATATTCTTCTTAGTTTGTTCAAGATTATAGTTTGTTTAACCTCTTCCCATAAAAACATGTATACTTTAGTTAAAATAGTTTAGTTTTCCAACATGAACAATAACTGATTACTGATTTGCCAATAATTTTTTCATTAATAACAAGTTAACAATAATGCATTACCTTTAGTTCTACTTCAAAAGTTAATATGTGAAAGTTCGTAAAAAATTTAATAGTACATAAAGTACATCATATTCTTGCATGAATTGAATTGAGAATACAAATCCACTCAACAATGTTTATACTTGTATTGATATTATTGATTTTTAAATTAAATTTACATAGCATCAAAATAAATACACTCTAGAAACTAGAAATTAAAAACTCCATTGTTCTAGATTATAGAGATCATAACAATGAATGTAAACTAGGTTAATGAGTATTGGGAATGGACCAAGTTAATGATCAATTCTAGATCATAACAATGAATGTAAACTATGTTCAAGCAATGGAAATGTAAATTCATTTGAAATCTTCCAGTCACTGCCCCTGAGGGTACAGTCTGACTATATTGTTGACAAACATTTATTTTTTTTATGGTTGATATGGATTCAAATGATTGCTAGGATATGGTGTTACATTTCATTGGAGTTTTTAATAGTTTTGTACACATTTGGAAGGTGTAATATTTTCACTTTTATTGCCCAATCTGACTTCAACATTATTTAATGAAATGTAATATGAATCTTTTTAATGAATTTAGACATGTTTTCATATCTCAAGTTGGCTGATGTTTTTTGAAATTTTTGGTGTTTGGAAAAAGTTAAGCTTGAAAGCATGGTAATAAAAACTTGTCATTTTTTTAGTTAAGAGGTGCTAGGCTTAGAATAGTAATTAAACTTAATCATTTTCAAGTAAGAGCTAATGAGAAATAGGGTGGTCTTGTGTTGTATGGTTTCTCAAACAAGACAAAAATTGATATGGAAAGGAACTAGAGCTTGAAGCACACTCTCATGTATATCAATCTTGATTATCATAAGGTTCATTTTAGTTCTTTTTTTTGCATGATCTTGGATCTTATCTCATTCATAATCTCCTTAGAACATATAAATCTTATAACTAACTTTAACCTCTCTACTCTAGCACTATCGATTGTCACAAAGACACTCTAATCTAGTTCATCAAGTTAGATTAGGGTCATCTGGAATGGTCTAACAGTGGGTCCTTATAATGGTTATTTTCATTTAGAATTCTTCAATGTTCCTGAGGCTTTCAAATTTAACTAAGTGTTGAATCCAGATTATTCCTAGGATGCTACTACAAGCATTTTCTTACTTTGCTAGTTAAACACATAACATATATCTAACTAGGGCATCAATCTTGAAGAAACATAGCTACTTCCCCCAAATCTAAGCACTTAGGTTATTATAATTCATTTCCTTTCCTTGCTTCTCACCCAATGGCATTGGAGACCAATGGAAAAAATGCAAGTCAAGGTACACTTTCCATGACAAAGACAACTGAGGAGTTTCTAGGCTAGTCTGATAGAGAGTTTAGTATCTCATGGGCATAGTACAAAAGTTTTAATAAAATGTATGTAGAAATGACAAATGAACTTCAAAACTATGGATGCATCAAAGGTTAAACTTGCAGAGATGTTGATGCAGATCAAGGATGGAGGATCCAATGAAGGACTGTCCAAATCTTGCAACCAACACCAACATAGTGGAATAACATAGCAACACATCAAGATATGAAAGAAATATATATCTTTATTCATCAATAATTGATTAGATTCAATGTGCCAGGCTGTAAGGCCTTCCTGGTTACGGCTAATTACAATGCAAGAAATAGTTCTGTAAGATCACATAGGATCCAATACAATCTCAACTAGTTCAGTCTTGAAACAAATCAGCAACTGATGGAAACCCTAAGGTAGATATAAAATTGTACTCAAAACCTTCCAAACAATATCCTTGTCTCCAAGCATCAACCACTAGCTCTATTGTTAAAAAATTTAGTTAGCCCAAGTCTGCAACACAATAGGACACTGGTAGGCACTCCATGAAGAATTAGAACTTGTACCTACAAGTTACCAAGCAATATTTTGCTACCTAAGCTCACAAGTTACTAACTCTACTTTCATAGATTTACCACTATCTGCTACTCCTTCTACTACCTAAATAACTACCCAACCATCCTCTTAAATACTAAATCGAAGCCACAAGTCGGTTGGATCAAAAAATTAACTCTTACAAACAAATATTAAATCCCAAAAGCTATTTAGCTCCCAAAAGATACAAATATTCAATACCAAACATCAATCAGCTCACAAATAACTTCACAAATATTTAATAAACCAAGTCAGCCTCCAGATCCACATAGAAGAATGCAACATGCCAGATCTAGGTTCCCACATGCTGAACGGTCAATCCATAACTCGAGGAATGCAACCTAGATTAAATGCACCAATTTCCCAAGCAAATTCTCCAAGAACACCACTCGGTAAGTCACAACTATTGAACATCAATAAGACAACTGAGAAATCTTGGCAATACCGAGTGAGCACATCGACCAAGCACTGGAAGCATCACTGAGAATAGGTTCTGCTGAGTGCCAATGTTTACAGAGTTCCTACAATGATCGAGCCTCCTTTAATGACTAAGCTCCCTTTAGTGACAAGGAAATAGACATGAACATAGAGAACGAGTCTATAATAGAGCACCAAGCAAAAAAAACACCAAGTCACTAAGTGACCAACATCTACTGAGATCTACTAGAACTTCCAATTAAGAATCATCACCAAGACCGTGAAACTCTAGTCTTCTACCAAAATCATGATCCAAGTAATTGAACTCCACCAGTCAGTTACCGAGACTACCAGAATCTTTAGGCACCGAGCAATAAGCCAAGATGCCACTGCATCAGACTCCTGAGCTATAAAGAAAAGTGTGTCCCACACTTTCTCACCACAGGAAACATTTGAAAACCACCAACTTCACTTCATCTTCACCAAAGGTTTCCACTCCATCATAGGAAAAAGAACCAATCTACAACTCAACCAATCAGCATGTTCAACATCTTGAACAAACTAAGCCATTAACCCTTTGCCAATGATCAAGGAAGATTCCCATCTCAGAACCTCATTATAAGACTTGTTACTATCAACTAGCAACTCAAGTCCACAACCAGCAAATAATATAAGCACCACAAGACCAAAAAAAAATAGGTCAGTAAAACCAACATCAGGAAGATGTTCAACAACATGTAACCCCATACCAACAACAATATGATCAAGCATAACTAGATGCTCTGCAATTTCCATTTTAGGCACAACTGTCTGAACATGAAAACCAATCTCCTCAACAAACCCAACACCGACCACCTTATGACAATCACCAAGTTGTAAGCAAGTTAGATCGCAACCTGCCACCTCACATGAACAACCAAGCCACAATTTATCAAGTGCAGCACCACAGATCTGCAACTCATATTGCACACAATCTCTTCTCCAACAAGATCAACTTCACAAGATCATCCTTGCTAGGTCAACCTTCTGCTCCAATAAGATCAAACTCAACTCTGATACCACTTGATGCAGATCAAGGATGGAGGATCTAATGAATGACTATCCAAACCTTGCAACCAACACCAACATAGTGGAATAACACAACAACACAACAAGATCTAAAAGAAACATATATCTTTATTCATCAATAACTGATTACATGCAATGTGTCAGGTTATAAGGCCTTCCCAATTACAGCCAATTACAATGCAAGAAATAGTTTTGCAAGATCACATAGGATCCAATACACCCTCAAGTAGTTTAGTCTTGAAACAAATTAGAAAATGATGGAAAACCTAAGGTAGATCTAAACTTTTACTTGCAACCTTCTAAGAAATCTCCTTATCTCCAAGCCTCGACCACTAGCTCTTCTATTACAAACTTCAACTAGCCTAGGTCTGTAACACAATAGGACACTGGTAGGCACTCCAAGAAGAATCTGAACTTGTACTCATAGGTCACCAAGAAATCTTCTACTACCTAATCTCACAAGCTACTAACTTTGCTTTCATAGATCTACCACTATTTGCTACTCCTTCTAATTCCTAAACAACTACCCAACCATCCTCTTAAATACTAAATCTAGGCCACAAGTTGGCTACATCAAATAATTAACTCTTACAAACAAATATTAAATCCCAAAAGCTAGTCATCTACCAAAAGATATAAATATTCAATGCCAAACATTAGTAGGCTCACAAATAACTTCACAAATATTTAATTCACCATGTCGGCCTCTAGATCCACATAGAAGAATGAAACACACCAGAGCTAGGGCCCCATGCGTCCAATGGTCAATCCATAACTTGAGGAATGCAACCCAAATTAAATACACCAGTCGGCAAAGCCAATTCTCCAAGAACACCAGTCCATAAGCCACAACTACCAAGCACTAGTAAAACAACCAAGTGATCCTGAGATTACCGAGCAAGCTCATCGACCAAGCACAAGAAGCATCATCAAAAATAGGTTCTACCGAGTGCCAATGTTTACCAAGTTCCTTCAATGACTGAGTGCCCTTTAGTGATCGAGAAACAAACATGAACACTGAGACCCCGTCAGTAACTGAGCACCAAGCAACAAAACACCAAGTCACCGAGTGACCAACATCTACTGAGATCCACCAAAACTTCCATCTGGGAATCATCAAAAACATCGAGAAACTCTAGTCTTCTATTGAAATCACTAGCCAAGTAACCAAACTCCACCATTCAGTTACCGAGACTGCTAGAATCTTTAGAAACTAAGCAATAAGCCAAGATCTGACTGTGTCAGATGTTCAATCTATCCAATCACTTTGAAAATTGACAAGGCATGATATATATAAAAAAACATACTCAGGGAAAATGAAATCTAATCAATGTAGTTACATGACCATGTTTGTGATGATAGTCAACTATTTGTTCATTGCACAACTAACTGTGTAAATAGAGATAAAACTAATGAATGCATCAAATGGGACTTGCAAGGGTTTTTAGTCTCTACATTCCCTTCACAACAAGAAACCTAGCAAATACCCAATACATGATGCCTTGGTACATTGCTCACAGGCCCTAAGTAGGTAAACAATAAAACAATGCTAGACAAATGTAGAGTAAGGAAATCCTTACACATGGTCCTCCTTTTACACCAAATCATAGTGGAAACCCTTGCAGGAAGGCGGTCCTCCTTTTACACCAAATCATGGTGGAAACCCTCACAGGAAGGTGGTCCTCCTTTTACACCAAATCACACTAGAAATCCTTATAGGTAGGTAGTCCTCCTTTTACACCAAATCATAGTGGAAACCCTCATAGGTAGGTGGGTCCTACTAAAACTCTCACCAAATAATAGTTCAAACAATCGCAGGCTCCAACTCCTTCACGCGCTCCAAGTGAAAACCAAACAATAAAACAAGATGCAAAATCTTTTTTCTTTTTAAAGTTATGCCCATGCTAGTTGAAATTTTGACTGACATGGTATTAGTCAAAATTTTGACCAACATGGGCATAGATTTTAAAAAAAGGAAGTTTTCCTTCTATAATCTGACCAACCTAAACCTTTTAATTGAAGGTCAAAAATTTTGGTAGAAAATGATGTCAAATGTAGTAGTGGTTGTTTCAAATTTTGGAATGGTAAACACTTAAATTGTATTCAAGATAGGTCAATTTCTAGGAGTTAAGATTTAAATGGGAATTTAATTCTCCTATGTTGACCTCTCTATAAGTTTTTTCCCTAGACTAGTATAAAAGGAAGCCTTCCTCTTTCATTTTCACATCCACTTTTCATGATCAAGCATTCTCCTTCCATTGAGTTCAAGCATAAGTGAAATCAAGTGATCAAGAAAGAAAGAAGGATAAGGAAAGAATTCAATCATTCATTCATCCTTAAGCACTCAATCATTCAATCATTCATGGTCCAATTCATCAAGTAGATCCATTGATAGCCATTGAAGGATTCAATCTCTTTGGAGCCCTTTTGTTGAAGATTTCTCCATCCACGTTCATTCAAGCTTCTTCCTATTCCAAGTTCCATTTAAGATTGGTGTTGTAGATCTAATTCCATTGATTTGAGATATCCTACATACAATTCTACATTCATTTCGAGCATCCATACTTATGGATTCAAGGATTCAAATCTTCCACAAGGATTTCAACATAAGCAATGTGAATAGTTCCATTTACTTTCTTTATATATTACAATTTCAAGTACATTTCAAGTTTGATTCCAAACTAGGGTTTGACTAAGGTAAACCCCTCATCCAACAAAAAAAACCCTTTTTCTTGTACGTACAGGTGTGGGACAGTGAATATCAGTGTAGATTTGAGTACCCTTTTCGACAAACTTTTAGGATCTGTAAATAGAATTTCCCTCAGAACTGTGTAGGTCAAGGATGACATTTTGGGGTAAGATTGTACCTTGAGGTTAGATCTTACCCCTTTCCTAGGTCAAGGATGACCTTCCTCAAAAATATAGAATATTTCTTGGTTTTCTCTATTTCTACATTTTCAGGCCAGATCCGGTTGCAAAATTTCCTGAAATTGAACACAGACATTAGAAAACAATGTTTTCTAGATTTACCCTATTTTGAGGTTAGTATTTGTCTTCATTTCAATTTAGATTTCAATATATACATTCTATAGCAGAATATAAGGTTTTCTCCTTTATTCATATTCTCCATAGATTATTCATTTGGGCATTGATCATTTCCATGTGATTAATCAATTTAGATCTCTCCTTTGGGAATTTGGATTGAGAAGTAGATCTTACATTACCTCATTACCATACTACATTTTAGATACCCCCTCCTTCCTTTTTAATATCCTACAAATCTCCACCATATTTTTTACCTTCTAACAAGGGTTTATGTGTAACCAAAATACTTGTGTTATGTGTTAAATTTCATGATTATTTATTGTTTGATTTCATCAACTTTACATTTAGAAAGTCATTTGAATGAATGTATCATACAATGGACTTAGTTGGTTAGTTAGTTACTACTATTTGTAGATTGACTATTCCATTTAAATTTTT